>CM046032.1:3235398-3686522 GCA_025215565.1 Flaveria ramosissima
CAACATTTTCATTTCATCAAAATACTTTTGCAAAATAATACAACCGTTCATTACACAATATGATTTTACATTTCATTACAAAAGCATTATAACATTGGATGTCATCCCAAAATAAGCTAAGTAGCCGCCCCGTGCCATCCTCAGCAATATACTTGACAACTGAAAACACATCAGCGTTGCTGAGTGAGTTCTAGTTTTTAATAAAACATACTTTTCTTTCGATAAAACAATTCTTTACATACATGCGATCACAGATCATACGTACACATAGATAATGTTTATTATTATCTTCATCATTCATTAATTAACTTCCATTCTTTCATACGTTCTTACTTTCATTCATTCGTTCATTATTACATCTTTTCTTTCCATTAAAACCATGAACTTTACCTTTCAGTTTCCTGGTGCTGGGCCTAAGCCTATCATGGACCTTCTTTAACGGTACACAGCACCTCTCGCCACAGTACCTAAGGTAAAGTTTAGGATCATTACATCTGTTATTTCATCACGTTCTGGATCAGCGTCAACGGCTATGCCCTAAACTATACGCCTACTGGGCCGAAGTTCATAACGACCTCCACACGGCACATAACCTGGCACCAGCACCGGGGTAAGCGACAAAGATCCCAACTATATTCTCCACCCACAACATTATGGGTAACTCGGGTAAACATCATATAGTACATCCCCTACAATATGGGTAACTATGACATAGTACACCCCCAACGATATAGGTAACTATGACATACTACACCCCCAACGATATGGGTAACTATGACATACTACACCCCCAACGATATGGGTAACTATGACATACTACATTCCCAACGATATGGGTAACTATGACATACTACACCCCCAACGATATGCATAACTCGGGTAAACGATACATTCTACACCCCTAAAATAATGCATAGTGCGGGTAACTATTACCTACTACACCCCCAACATTATGGGTAACTATGTTATACTACACCCCCAACGATATGCATAACTCGGGTAACCGATACATACTACACCCCCAACATTATGCATAGCGCGGGTAACAACTATACACCATGTACCACACCGATGGTCAGTCACAAAGACTGGAACCCCTGCGTGCACCCTTAAGGATTAGTTGAACCACACGCGGTTGAGCTTAGGGCATTTAGAGCCGTGCACTTCGGTACACTTCGCTTGCAAGCCTTTCACGTTTTCATTCGTTCATTAATGATGCATTCGTTCATCATATTCCTCTTTTCATTATCTTCCACTTTACATTACATAATACTTTCATTACATTCATTAACGTTCGACGCAAAGCCACGGAAAGATTCATATACATAACAGGAATATAAACATAAATATACACACATCACCATACAGGGCATCATCATACATACGTACCATCAAACACACATCAATCATATATCACATCATCATCATCACACACAAGCCCAACATAACATCTATGACCTCTGAAGGCAACTTATACAAGCCTTCGAGAACCTCCCGAGTCAAAACTCACAACTGCACTTTCCCTCGAAAGTCATAAGATAAACTGTTGTTCTTTCGAGCGTATGAGCCCTACTTGGGCGTATGGACACCCTCCAATCGCATGGCCTCCTAGGCGACTGAACACTTAGGCGAATGGACATCAGGCGAATGGACCCTATACGACTGGACTATCAGTCGTATAGCTTTCATGCGTATAGCCTTCAGTCGCATGACTACATGCGCATGGGCTTCAGTCGCATATCCTTCGTGCGAATGAACCTCAGTAGCATGGCCTCCAGGCGCATAGACCTCAGTCGCATAACCTTCGTGCGAATCAACCTCAGTCGCATGGCCTCCAGCCGCATGGACCTCAGCCGCATAACCTTCAATCGCATGCCTTCCAGGCACATGAACTTCAGTCGCATGACTATCATGCGTATGGATCTCAGTCGCATGGACATCGTGTGCATGGACTTCAGTCGCATGCCAATCGGCCGTATGGCCTCCAATCGCACTCCAGTCGATCGCCTAGCCCTAACTGATGCAGAATGCAGTTCTAGCCGAACGCAAACTGCCCCTTTCGGCCTCCAAGCTCCTCCAAACTCAATTTTAGCCTAAATCAACCGTCCTAAACCTTAGAAACACCTACCACAACATCATTCAAGCATACACAAGCCCAAAATCCAACCCCAAGCGCATCAAACACATACACATATGCATAAAAACGGGTTTACACCCAAAAACTCGAAAAAGGGGTTTTCAGATGTGTTCTAGCCCCCAAAATCATTCAAAAACGTGTAAAAGAGGGGTCCTAGAACTCACACAAACGATCCCGTCGATTAGAGCTTAGATTTGACCCGCTACACTTCGATTTCCACGCTCGAAACCACCCGAACCAAGCTTTTATCCTCTTTTCTCCTTCTTTTCTCTTCTTTGGCTGATTTTGCAAGAATGGGGAGGGTGTGGGCTGCCCTCCCCCTTTTATACTCCCACTCATCGAAGTTTCTTCCCGTTTGGCAAGTTTGGTCCCTCGACTTTGGACTTTATTTCTTTTCCTCTTTCGTCGGCTTCAAAAAAAATTTCCGGGTGTTACAAGTCCACCCCCCTTATATAGGTTTCGTCCCCGAAACCTGCTATTCCTTAAACCATTGTGGGCAATACAGTCTCATCTCTATTTCAGTCTCCCACCTGGATTTCCATCGGTCTACGTTGTTTATCCACACACGACTTCTTGTCTATCTCTAGCTATCTTCATCAATGCTTTGATCCTTTCGAGCTTCTCAGTCGTAGCCTAGATCACCTTAAACCGTCACCGTGACCCCGTCAGGCGCTGTCAACCGTATCATTTTCCTGCGACACACATTGTTCGCCTCGAAGTCCACTAACAAATCCCTCCCGAGAACCAAATCGAAGGGCGTATCTATATTCTTATTACTAACAGGTAACGTAGCAATGATAGTAGCAGGAATGAAATTTTACTAGCGCCAGAATCGAACGACACAAAAGCTAAAGGTTGATTTACTAGAAACGTACCTGTCACAGCATCAGGGTCCGTCCTAGCTTCCTCCGATCTTCTTCACTCCTGAACCTTCCGCCCTCGGCTTCTTGTAATCCCTGCTCATGTGACCTTCCTCACCACAACAATAACACCTCCCCATACCGCAGTTCTTCGCCACATGTCTGGTCCTTCCACAACGGAAACAGACATTGGTCCCCAATCTACATTCCCCGCGGTGCTTGTATCCACACTTGTCACACCTTTCCGACCCCGCATCAGTTATGACCACACGCTGGTCATCCACCCGTGCACCTTTGTTACTTGGAGCGTCTCCACCACGTCCAAATCGCTTCCCGTTCCAATCCTGCTCACCCTCTCCTTTCTTGCTAACTTCTGTCACCACCACCGATCTTTCATCGTATAATCTCCCCGCCAAATCAACCGCCGACCTAAACGTGCTCGGTAGGGCAGCGATCATGTGCCTACGGATGTCCGCTGGTTAGCCATGAATATACCTCTTGATCTTTCGTGATAGAGGTGTCACCTGATCCGGCACCAGTTGTGCCATTTCGTTGAATTTGGTAGTGTACTGCTGATGCGTCATTGTTCCCGCCTCCAGCTGCAGGAACTCTCTTTCAACTTTATCCATCTCACGGTGAGGACAGAACTCCTTAATAACTAGTCTTTTCAACTCTGACCATCTCATCCTTCCAATAGCCCGACTGCCCTCAACTTGGACTATGTTGTCCCACCAGCACAAAGCTGAGTCCACGAAAGAGTGGGTAGCAAATTTTACTTTCTGATCTTCTCGACACTCGCTGATATTTAAAACAGCTTCCATTTCCCTCACCCATCGGTGAGCAGCAGCAGCAGTGCCATTGCCATCAAAAGTAGGGGCTTTGCATCGTTGAAACGCCCCATAATTACAGCCTCGTGCCGCCTCCAGCGCAGGCTCTTCTTCCTCCTCTTCTTCATCATCAGAGAGAACCGTTTCAGGCTCCGGTTGCTCCCATCCTCTCGAGGACCTGTTCCTATCTTTCCTCTCTCCTTCCTTTACAACCTTAATCACTTCGGTGACCACAGACGGAAGGATCGTCTGCATGACCTGATGCACTTCCTCCACGACCGCCTCTCTCATCGAGGCCCTTAGATTAGCACTCTTATCACTGCCCTCCGGATGAGGGGTCTCGGGTTCTTCATGAGCCGCCTATTCGGCCTTAAGCCTTCCTCTTGTGACCCGTGGTTAAGCACCACGTCCACCACCACCTCCACCACGAGAAGCTTTTGAAGATCTACCACCGGCCATTCTCTAACACACTGAAAGATTCAAACACCAACACGGTCATTCAAGGAACAGCTTAGTTTATGTCAAGTATAGTAAGTCCCTAATTACAGTGGCCAGTTGTGATTAGCCACTTACTTTACTCTTCATACCCCAAGCATTACCTGTCCTGACTACATCAGTATCTAAATCTACCAGCAACACATAAACCATATAACATGCGCACATAATACCGGTTTACATTACGAAAATACCTGATGGCACGAAGCTACTCAGATTGGCATCCCATTCCCTTTCCGTCCCATTTTCAGTTTAAGTTTAGGTTTTGAAAATAATTTACCCAATTCTCTTAAACTTTGGCTCTGATACCAACTTGTAAGGCCCCATTCCCGGGACGCTTACAGTTGGATCCTCATCGCACATAAACACATAATTACATTTAACTTTCATAAAACGTTGCAGCAGAAACATTAAAAACAACATTTTCATTTCATCAAAATACTTTTGCAAAATAATACAACCGTTCATTACACAATATCATTTTACATTTCATTACAAAAGCATTATAACATTGGATGCCATCCCAAAATAAGCTAAGTAGCCGCCTTGTGCCATCCTCAGCAACATACCTGCCAACTGGAAACACATCAAAGTCAGTGTTGCTGAGTGAGTTCTAGTTTTAAATAAAACATACTTTTCTTTCGTTAAAAGCATTCTTTACATACATGCGATCACACATCATACGTACAAATAGATAATGTTTATTATTATCTTCATCATTTATTGATTAACTTCCATTCGTTCATACGTTCTTACTTTCATTCGTTCGTTCGTTATTACATCTTTTCTTTCCATTAAAACCATGAACTTTACCCTTTAGTTTCCTGGTGCTGGGCCTAAGCCTATCATAGACCTTCTTTAACGATGCACACAACCTCTGGCCATAGTACCTAAGGTAAAGTTTAGGATCATTACATCTATTATTTAATCATGATCTGGATCAGCGTCAACGGCTATACCCAAAAACTACGCCTACTGGGCCGAAGTTCATAAACGACTTCCACACGGCACATAGCCTGGCACCAGCACCGGGGTAAACGACAAAGATCCCAACTGTATTCTCCACCCCCAACATTATGGGTAACTCAGGTAACCATCATATACTACACGCCCAACAATATGGGTAACTATGACATACTACACCCCCATCGATATGGGTAACTATGACATACTACACCCCCAACGATATGGGTAACTATGACATACTACACCCCCAACGATACGGGTAACTATGACATACTACATTCCCAACGATATGGGTAACTATGACATACTACACCCCCAACGATATGCATAACTCGGGTAACCGATACATACTACACCCCCAACATAATGCATAGCGCGGGTAACTATTACCTACTACACCCCCAACATTATGGGTAACTATGTCATACTACACCCCCAACGATATGCATAACTCGGGTAACCGATACATACTACACCCCCAGCATTATGCATAGCGCGGGTAACTACTATACACCATGTAGCACACCGATGGTCAGTCACAAAGACTGGAACCCCTGTGTGCACCCTTAAGGATTAGCTGAACCACACGCGGTTGAGGTTAAGGCATTTAGAGCGTGCACTTCGGTACACTTCGCTTGCAAGCCTTTCACGTTTTCATTCGTTCATTAATGATGCATTCATTCATCATATTCCTCTTTTCATTATCTTCCACTTTACATTACATAATACTTTCATTACATTCATTAACGTTCGACGCAAAGCCACGGAAAGATACATATACATAACAGGAATATAAACATAAACATACACACATCACCATACAGGGCATCATCATACATACGTACCATCATACACACATCAATCATATATCACATCATCATCATCACACACATGCCCAACATAACGTCTATGACCTCCGAAGTCAACTTATACTAGCCTCCGAGAACCTCCCGAGTCAAAACTCACAACTGCACTTTCCTTCGAAAGTCATAAGATAAATCGTTGTTCTTTCGGGCGTATGAGCCCTACTTGGGCGTATGGACACCCTCCAATTGCATGACCTCCCAGGCGATTGAACACTTAGGCGAATGGACATCAGGCAAATGGACCCAATACTACTGGACTCTCAGTCGCATAGCTTTCATGCGTATAGCCTTCAGTCGCATGACTTTAGGCTCATGGGCTTCAGTCACATATCCTTTGTGTGAATGAACCTCAGTCGCATGGCCTCCAGGCGAATGGACCTCAGTCGCATAACCTTCGTGCGAATGAACCTCAGTCACATGGCCTCCAGGCGCATGGACCTTAGTCGCATAACCTTCAATCGCATGCCTTACAGGCACATGAACTTCAATCGCATGACTATCATGTGTATGGACCTCAGTCGCATGGAAATCATGCGCATGGACTTCAGTCGCACGCCAATCGGCCGTATGGCCTCCAATCGCACTCCAGTCGGTCGCCTAGCCCTAGCTGATGCAGAATGCAGTTCCGGCAAAACGCAAACTGCCCCTTTCGGCCTCCAAGCTCTTCCAAACTCGATTTTAGCCCAAATCAACCATCCTGAACCTTAGAAGCACCTACCACAGCATCATTCAAGCATACACAAGACTAAAATCCAACCCCAAACACATCAAACATATACACATATGCATAAAAATGGGTTTACACCTAAAAACTTGAAAAAGGGGTTTTCAGATGTGTTCCAGCCCCAAAATCATTCAAAAACGTGTAAAAGAGGGGTCCTAGAACTCACACAAATGATACCGTCGAGTAGAGCTTCGATTTGACCCGCTACACTTCGATTTCCACGCTCGAATCCACCCGAACCAAGCTTTTCTCCTCTTTTCTCCATCTCTTCTCTTCTTTGGCTGATTTTGCAAGAATGGGGAGGGTGTGGGCTGCCCTTCCCCTTTTATACTCCCACTCATCGAAGTTTCTTCTGGTTTGGCAAGTTTGGTCCCTCGACTTTGGACTTTATTTCTTTTCCTCTTTCGTCGGCTTCAAATAAAATTTCCGGGTGTTACATCACTAAGAACCCAAATTTGATTTTAACAAAATTGGACATCAATTCGACGTTATTAACCAGATTACTGTTGGGGTTTTCATTCCCCAGATGAAAACAAGTGTGTAGGTGTGTTCAACTTACCCGATTATGAACGAATTGGTACAATTTAATCCGATATTAGCTTCGGTTCTTTACGCGATGAACAGAGAGTTTGAATCCATACTTGCGATGGGTTTTTCAAGTAATTGAGTGTATAGAGAGGTTAAAGGGATTGAATAGGATGATTCCCCTCTGTTATATAGCTTCAATTGTAACTATTACCTAGTTGATGACCAAATGGTTTGATTCTGGTTCTTCGACTTAAAATTCGAAATAATTACTTGCTTTCAATCGTAATTATTGGTTGAGTTTAATTTGTAATGATTTGGAATGCGTTTCTAAGTATCTAATCAACTTGAATCGATCATTTTTGTACGCTATCGGTTAAAGAAATGAAATGAGTTTTCGGTTTCAAGTGTTCTTTAGCAAAACAGACATTTTAATCGATTTCAAAACGGTTAAGGGTTCGATCCATCGTTGCGTTCGAAAGGAAGTGGTTTAATTGAGTTAACCGGTAAATTTTTGAGTGTTTTAGCCCCGGCCGAAGGTTGGCCGGGGATGTCATCGGAATTACGGGGTGAAAGGTTTGAAATTTTTAAAATTTACCTTTTAGTCCCTGTAGTTTTTTAGTTTTATTATTTTATGTATAAACTTCCATTTTAAGTTTGCAAATTGTCATAAAGGCCTCCTATTTTAATTAAACTTAAAGTTTCAAATATTTTTATAATTTACTAATTGTTTAACTTTTATAACTTATTATTTTTATTATTATTTTATTATTTTATTATTTTTATTATTTTTATTATTATAACTAAATGTTAAGTTCCATAATAATAGGCAAAAATTATAATTACTAGTATTATTATTATGATTATTATTATTATTATTATTATTATTATTATTATTATTATTATTATTATTATTATTATTATTATTATTATTATTATTTTATCATGATTATTATTATTTTATTATTATTATTATTATTATTATTATTATTATTTTTATTATTATTTATTATTATTATTATTATTATTATTATTATTATTATTATTATTATTATTATTATTTTATTATTATTATGTCTATTTTAGTAAATAAAATTATTAACTCTTAAACTAACGAATTAATGCAACATAAAAGAAACAATCATAAGTAACCCACATAGTTTCATAAATGACAGAAAGGCCCTTACAAGTACATAACAAAGTTAACTTTTATTTAACGAAAATACGAAAGGTTACAGTCTCCCTAACTTCTAAGAATTTCGTCCCGAAATTAAGAATGAAACTAAACCAACAAATGCGGGTATTTCTTATTCATATGATCCTCATGCTCCCAAGTAAACTCAGGTCCATGCTTATTCTCCTAACGAACCTTGATGATTGGGGTGGTAGTGGTTCTAGTCTTCTTCATGATGCGATCCATGACCTCAACGGGCTTCTCAACAAAATGTAAGGACTCGTCGATCTGGATGTCATCCAACGGGACATGCAGACTTTCGTCAGCCAAACATTTCCTCAAATTTAAGACATGGAAAACAGAATGAACCCCACTAAGATCGGAAGGTAGTTCGAGTTTATAAGCCACTTTCCCGACCCTTTTTAGGATCTTGAAAGGTTCTACAAGCCGTGGAGCTAGTTTACCCTTCTTCCCAAAGCGAACAACTCCCTTCCATGGTGAGACTTTAAGAACAACCATATGCCCAACTTGGAATTCCAACGGCTTACGTCGTTTATCGGCGTAACTCTTTTGTCGACTTCTAGCCACTTCAAGGTTCTTACGAATCATGGAGACTTTATCGGTCATTTCTTGTATGAGTTCAGGACCCGTGATGAAATTTTTACCAATGTTCGTCCAGCAGATCGGGGAACGAATTTGCGACCATAAAGTGCTTCGAAAGGTGCCATCTTGATGCTCGAGTGGTAACTATTGTTATATGAAAATTCCGCGAGAGGTAAATGCGTATCCCAGTCACCACCAAAGTCAAGGACACAAAGACATAGCAAATCCTCCAGGGTTTGAATAGTTCGCTCGGTTTGACCGTCCGTTTGAGGATGGTAAGCCGTGGTTAGATCCAATTGAGTACCCAAGAGTTCTTGAATAGACGACCAAAAGTGCGAAGTGAAACGAGCATCTTGGTCGGATATGATATGCAAGGGTACGCCAGATGACTCACAACCTCATCAATGTATATACGAGCCAACCTTGATGTTTTGTAAGTGTCACGCATGGGTATGAAATGTGCTGACTTGGTCAAACGGTCACCGATCACCCATATGCTATCATGACCACGAGAGGTGTGGGGTAGTTTGGTTATGAAGTCCATGGAATTGTGTTCCCATTTCCACATGGGAATTTCAGGTTGTTCAAGTTATCCACTAGGACGTTGATGTTCCGCTTTAACCTCCGTACACGCAAGACACTTAGCTACGTAAGTTGCTATGTCTTTCTTCATTCCAGGCGACCAGTATTGCCCACGCAAATCCATATACATCTTATCAGAACCAGGATGAATATAGTAACGAGTTTGATGAGCTTCATTCATGATGAAGGTACGAAGATTATCACGGTTTGGAACCCAAATTCGATTCAAGAAATACATCAATCCATTGGGTTTTGTTTCCAGTTGAGTTCTTGAACCGCTTGTTGAGCCTCCAGGATACAAGTCCCGATGTCATTCTCAATCCTCAAATTTTGCAGCAGCACCGTAGTCTCGTTAACATCGATCGCGAATTTCTTGAAACGAGACTATCTTGTTATGAATCTTACGACTTAGTGCAGGCTACGACATTTACCTTTCCAGGGTGGTAACGAATGTCACAGTCATAATCACTAATCAACTCGACCTAACGACGTTGTCTCATGTTGAGATCTTTTTGATTGAAAATGTGTTGATGGCTTTTGTGATCGATGTAGACTATACATTGCGTCACATAAAGGTAATGTCTCCAAATCTTTAAGGAACAAAACCACAACACCAAGTTCAAGATCATGTGTCGTGTAATTCACCTCATGGACCTTCAGTTGTCTCGAGGCATATGCTATGACCTTTCCTCGTTGCATGAGAACACAACAAAGGCCTTGTTTAGATGCATCACAGTATACGGTGAAATCGTCGTTTCCATCGGGAAGGGTCAAGATAGGAGCATTACACAGTTTGTGCTTTAATGCCTCAAAAGCTTCTTCTTGTTCAGACCCCCACTCGAATGGTTTATTCTTTTGAGTCAAGGAAGTAAGCGGCTTCGCGATTCTAGAGAAGTTGGCAATGAAACGTCAATAATAGCCAACAAGACCAAGGAAAGAACGAACTTCGGTTGGGTTGTAAGAACACATCAATTTTTCACAGCTTCCACCTTTGCAGGGTCAACGTGAATTCCTTGGCTGTTCACCACGTGTCCTAGAAATTGGACCTCCTCAGGCCAGAATTTGCACTTTGAAAACTTCACGTACAATTGTTCTTTTTTCAACAGCTTAAGAACTTGTCGCAAGTGAAGTTCATGATCCGTTTTGGACTTTGAATAGATAAGTATGTCTTCTATAAAGACAATTACAAACTTGTTTGGATACGGTTTGCATACTCGATTCATGAGATCCATGAAGACAGCAGGAGCATTTGTTAACCCAAAGGACATAACCATGAACTCGTAGTGCCCATATCGAGTACGGAACACAGTTTGGGATATCATTGTCATGAACTCGTAATTGATGATAGCCAAAATGTAAATCAATCTTTGAGAAAATAGCAGCTCCTTGTAGTTGGTCAAAAAGATCATCAATGCGAGGAAGAGGGTAGCGGTTCTTGATGGTATGTTTGTTGAGCTCACGATAATCGATGCACATACGGAATGATCCATCTTTCTTCTTCACGAACAGAACAGGTGCATCCCATGGCGAAGAGCTAGGACGGATAAAGCCCTTGTCAGACAGTTCTTGAAGTTGACTAGCTAGCTCTTGCATTTCCGATGGTGCAAGTCGATATGGTGACTTAGCCAAGAGGTTCGCTCCTAGAATCAAATCGACCTTAAACTCGAGTTCACGCACAGGAGGTAAACCACTAAGGTCATTGGGAAACACTTCATGAAAGTCTCGTACAATCGAGACATCCTTAAGGTCTTTTCCTTTGACTTTCGTGTTGACCATGTAGGCCAAGAAAGCCATGAAAATCTTGCTTAGACATTTTTGGGCTTGAGTACACGACATGAGTTTGAGTCCTTTGGAGGATTTTTCACCGAATACTTTCAATGTATCCCCCGAAGGTAAAGGAATTCGAATGCACTTCTCAAAACAAATAATTTCCGCATGATGTTTGGCTAACCAATCTATGCCAATGATAACGTCAAAGCTTCCAAGTTTCATAGGAATAAGATCGATATGGAAATCATGTTCGTTTAGGCTCAAAATGCAATCACGAATAACGACATCAATGGTGATGGGTTCTCCATCGACGACTTCGACAGTAAGAGGTCTTTCTAATTTCGTATGTGTCTTAGCAAGTATAGGCTCAAATTCTAACGAGACAAAACTCTTATCGGCTCCCGAATCAAACAGAACGTAGGCATAGGAATTATTAATAAGAAACATACCTGTTCAGTTTTAAAGACGTTTAACGATACAGGTAAAGCAACAAAAAAACTTACATCATAAAGGTTGAGGTTGGATTCGACATACCGTTCACCACATCGTTGTTTTCTTGTGCTTGGTTTGCATTGATGTTGAAAGCACGTCCTCGGGCTTGTGGAACATTACCCGCAAGACGAGGGCATTGTGGGCAAAAATGACTAGGTTCCCCACAGTTGTACCAAGCACGATTAGCAATTAACGCGGCATTTTTTGGTGCACGGTGACAAGTAGCCACCAAGTGTCCATATTTACCGCACAGCGTACAGATGCGACACGGGTTATTACTCGCATGGTGATACCTACAGATATTGCACAATGGTAGAGGATCAGCATAGGCCCTAGCAACAGGTGCTTGTGCCACAGGAACGGGTTGTCTTTGAGGTACTTTGGGTGTAGCCACAACAAAATTTCAGGCTGGTGTGAACTTGCGCTTCTTGTTGTTGTAAGACGGTTCATTCTTACTCTCCTTGGTTGCTTCAAGAACCGCCTTTTCAGTCTTTTTAGCACCATTGACAGACAAGGTGCTCGCTCGAATATGGTTTTTAGTGAGTTGAGTGGTGATGGTAATGGCATCCACCAAAGTTATGGGTCTACTACCCACCACATCATCTTGAATTTGGGGTGGCACCCCCTTGATGAACTTCTCAATGCTTCGGGGAACGGTGTCGACCATGTGAGGCAACATAATACTCAACTCATGATGCCTAGTTGATTAGGCCAAATGATCTCCACCATCTTGTTTGAGATTCCAGAATTCTTCCTCCAGCATCAGCACCACGGTTTCTCAAGCTTATGCTAGCACCGCATCAGCACCACGGTTTCTCTTCTCACTATTCCACCACGTAAGTGCCCTTTGTTGAAGAACACTTGTGGCATAACGGACTTTGAGTGTGCAGGATCGGGTTTGTCACTTAAACACTTGTATTTCTCTCAAACTCACTTATGGAAACATTAAAATCAGATGAAGTAATGTCTTTTACAAGAGTTGATAATAATATAATAAGTAGCAAAGGAACAAGCAGAAATAAATTTTCAAGGCACTTGTATATATTACTTCTCAACTCAAGATATTACAAGACTCTTACAAGCATGAAACAAGAGTTACAATGAGAAACTATATATACTAGATCCTACAGCCGGATATACTTTGATACCAGCTAGAAACCTAAGACTAAAGCATATACTACAATGCTAAAGTTAAGTATCTTAGATAAAGTATTATCTAAGATATGGTAGTCATGACATGTCCATGACTTACCTTTTGTCACCAACTAAAGATGGCAACTGTACTAACATAAAAAGGTAAATAGTGGATTAAAGTATGGTCAACTACATGGCTTTTGAGAAAACACGATGCAGTATCTCAGAGATTTGCAGCGGAGTGTCAGAGAGGCCATACTTATGTCCACTGGATAATAGGAGTGTCTTCCGAAGGTTAGTTGGCTTCGGAAGAACAAGTTCTTCCAAAGCCACTTATACTTCGGAAGAGGCTTCTATTCTTCCGAAGCTTTGAGGACTTCTGTACTTCGGAAGTTGTGTGACATCCGACATTTTAAGGTCCGTCAATTGACGTGTGTGTCCGTCATCTCTTCTATATTTGGTCATTCCTCATCATTATCTGACTCATTGTGTGGATACCATGTGTGCAATGTTACCGTTGTGTGTGCATTCGTTTAAAACCGTGTGTGATGACCTTAAAAAGACTTTTAAAACTTTCATTTTTGAAAACGTCAAATATATCATTTTATAAATATAATAAATGTTTTAATATAACCATTTCTTAAATCATGACAACATTAAATGAACTTTTACAATTAATATAAAAACCTAACGAAGTCGTTTTTCAACCGAACAAAATTTGGGAAAACTCGGGGGTTAAGTGCAGGGACTAAACTTGTAATTTTGTAAACTTGGGCTGGGTATAAATACCCCTTTTCCAGCCCTAATCCCCCATTTCACCATCTTCTTCATCTTCATCTCCTCTTCACACACCAAATCTCCATTTTTGCACCAAATCCGACCCGAGAGGTCTCGTTTTCTTCGTCTTGACATCATCTACAGCATAGACTACCCCTCCTTAGCAGGTAGTTGTCTTTGGTTGTCCATTTTTGAGCCTTTTCACGGCTGTCCAAACTAGGGTTTCGGGTGTTCGGGTTCAACCCGACACACAAGGTCGTATGGGTGCGTGTGAGGTCTCTTTGCTGGTGTTTTATGCTTGAGTATGTTGTTGAGTGTTTCTAGAGGTCCTTGTGCTGTAAAACCGTGTTTAGAGTAGCTCGGGGGCTGCTCCTCCCGACCACAGTCGTGATTCTGCAGATCAGGCGACTGGGTCATCCATGCGATTGAGCCGTGCGACTGAGTGGGTCGTGCGACTGGATCATGCGTCTGAGTCAATCGCGCGACTGAGTTGTGCGACTAGGCATGTGTTGCGACTGAGTTGTGCGACTGAGTGTCTGTGTGCGATTGAGTCATGCGTGCGAATGAGTGTATGCGAATGAGTAATGCGATTGAGTGATTGTGTCGATTGAGTCAGGTGACCGACTGAATGTGTGCGAATGAATGTGATTCGCACGACTGGGGTCCAATCGCACGAATGAAGGTTCAGTCGTACGAAAGTAGCTAATTCGCACGATTGAAGGTTGATTCGTGCGCATGGAAGTTGAGTCGTGCGATTGGGTGTTGTGTGGTACGACTGATGGCCAATCATACGAATGAAGGCTCAATCGTACGAATGAAGCTGATTCGCACGATTGAGGGTTGATTCGCACGAATGGAGGTTGAGTCGTGCGTCTGACCTTGTTATGCGAGTGAAATTGTTGTGTTTGACCCCTTGTGCGTGGCGTGAGTATGTCGTGTGGTGTCGAGGTAACACTAACACAATAATGCCATTGTTTGGCCACGAAAATAAAGTCAACGCGAGAATAGGGCACAGAAACTATTTTGAGCAAATTTAACTAACGCTTTACGAACGACTAAATTGACTTATAACTATTGACACTTATTCAATATTCTTTCGATTAACAACGATACTTTTACTTAAATATCATCATTAGTGGCAACAATGTCTTGTACTTGGATCTACATAAGGTCTAGTACGTGTGTCAGTCTGTGTGGTGTGTGCGTGACCCATCCGATACGACCCGAACCGACCCATCATTATTGCGCGCTTATACATATATCATATCATTAATGCTATACAATAACTGTCAATAGGTGTTTGACTGTTTATTTGCATTCAACATTTGGGATACATCGCTCATACATACTTACCACTTAACAAGTGAGTTTCGTGGCCCCTTTTACGCTTATACAATATTTCAATCATTTACAAATTGGGGGAAAAGTATGCTTACACAATTTTTATGCTGTACAACTTACATACATTTTACATACAAGGAATCAACGTGATACTGTGTTGCAAGTACTATTTGATACATGCTTGGGTCTGCTGTGTGGTTCTATCTTTGCAACTATTTAATTCCAGTGTGGGAACCGACGGTTAGGTATTGGTAGTACTACTGGGTTGACACCCCCACCCTCGTTCGATGGTATACTAGTTGGTACCATCAGTGGCCAGGAACGGGCCCTTGGGTGAATATATGCCGACAATTTCTTTGTGTACGTCGCTAGGTTTGGTTGCAAAGCTCATGTCATGTGATATTTACTTGTGTAATAACTGTATTCACGGTATTCCGACGCGCTATTTATCACAGCATCACTTACATTTTTATTACATAAACCTGCGAGCTCACCAACAATTATGTTGACCGTTTTAAGCATATCTTTTCAGGTGATCATGCAAGTCCAGGAATCTAGGTGTGCTGCCTTAGTGGAGACCCTAGGATGCATTTTTGGGACTTAGCTCATTTGATAAACAATCTTTTTGAACAATGTGAACGCATGTAAACAATTATCCACTTTTGAAACTTGTTCCCGGGTTGTGGGAATTAACATTTACATTTTCTTCATATGTGTATATGTGTTATCATTATCATGTTGCTTATGGCTATGTTGTCGTGAACATTGACTAAACACGACACAAGTCCCCTGTTGTCGGGTGTCGTCATGACACGCATGTCATCATTTATTTATATTGCTCTCTATCGCTTACCATGTGTTATGACGATCCCGGTCTCGTTACATCCCCGTGTTTCCGCTTTTAGCGGGGGTGTGACAGATTGGTATCAGAGCCATTGGTTATAGAGAATTAGGCAATACGCTTGACCTAGACTATAACCTAGGAACCTTCATGTAGATTTGCATGCTAGGACTCTGTATGCATATTATATCTCGTGTATGTGTTCCTCGCTGCTTGATTTGCTCATCTATTTGTTATGTGATCTTTCTACCCTATGAGAGAGCCCTTGTGCTCACTCTTTTATGGGGATGCTTCTATTGGATCTTCCGTTCCCTCTGCGCGCCGAGTTAGTTTATCAGATCCGGGTATTAACCCGAAGAGATCATCACAGATCATGTTATTGCGCTTGACCTTGGACATTGAGATTAACTCTGAGGAGGAATATGTCTTGAAACCTCGAAAGATGAGGAAATAGACAACCTCCGCTAGACTAAACGTGATTGTATACATGGACATACAACTGTCATGATGGATTATTATGGATATAATGTAAAGGAAAGTCGGATGTCATGTAACCGGATCAGGCATCATTCTCGGTACATCGTGGGTGTGGTGGGAACGCTGCGGGGAACCCTATATATAAACATCACCGGTATACCGAGAATATGCTTGAAATGGGCTGCATGGTGGTCTGGCTGACCGGAACATGAACATTGGAATTTGATAAGTGGAATACTTTGTATCTTATGGTGACTAAAGCTGATATGTTACCTCTTTTATGATTAGAACATGCCGCCTCGAAGAGTCACCCGTAGCAGTAGTGGCGGGAGTGAAGCCCCAAGGGGCAGAGGCCGAGGCAGAGGCAGAGCACCAAGAGCAAACGATGCCCTGCCAGTAACAGTCAAGGAACAGGGAACGCCGACATGGCAGCCCTGATCGCTCAGCAATTGGCCGCGCTATTCCTACTATAGTGGCCCAAGTGAGCGACGCACTTCAACAACACCACCCTCACGGGGATGGTGGCAACGATGAAGGAGCCCAAGGTGGGATAGAAACTGAAACGGGAAACGGGAACCCGACTGGAAACGAGAGCAACCAGGAAACCGGAATGGTGGTACTGCCGGTATCGAGACTGGGGTGGTTAATGCTCGTCGGGGATGTTCGTACAAGGAGTTCGTGGCTTGTAAGCCAAGGGAATTCGATGGGAAAGGTGGGGCGATAGCCCTAACCAGGTGGTTGGAAAAGATGGAGGCAGTGATCGACATCAGTGAGTGCCTCGACAGCCAGAGGATCAAGTATGCCACTTGTTCTCTACAGGGTAAAGCCCTAACCTGGTGGAACACCCAGATTCAAGCACGAGGAAGAGAGTCTGCGATGCAAATGTCGTGGGACGAGTTCAAAGCCTTGATCACCGAGGAATACTGCCCTCTCAACGAGATGCAGAAGAAACTGGAGCATGAGTTCTGGAATCATGCTATGGTGGGGGCAGGGCATGCAGCTTATACTGATCGTTTTCATGAGCTGGCAAGATTGGTTCCGCATCTGGTTACGCCGGAATCAAAGAGGATCGAGAGGTACATTTGGGGACTCGCGCCTCAAATTAGAGCGATGGTTACAGCAGCCGCTCCTCCTACTATTCAGAGCGCAATTCTGAAAGCTGGCGCTTTGACTGATGAGATGGTTAGAACAGGGGTTTTGGCCGAGGGGCCGAGAAGAGGAAGGATGTTGGGGAATCGAGCCGGTCGAGTGCCGGAAGGTTTGAGAAGAGGTCTAAGCCGACCAGGAATTTTGTGGCCGTGTCTCAGGCCAGAAGAGAGTATGTGGGGCCGCACCCCAAATGTGACAGGTGCAATTATCATCATCCCCCAGGGACGCAGTGCCGGGTGTGCGCTAACTGTAGCGCCCGGGTCATTTGGCAAGAGATTGCAGAACTGCGCCGAATCTTGTAGCACCCGTCAACGCGGTTAACCCCGCCGGGAATGCAAGGGCTTGCTTTGAGTGTGGGAGCCCCGATCACTACAGGAATATGTGCCCCAGGCTGAATCGGGCACCGGGTCAACAGGGGAACAACCAGCAGCAGGTGTTGGCTATCGCTGGGAATCAAGGCCCGGCTACTCAGGGGAACGCAGCTCGGGGACGTGCATTCGTCATTGGAGCTAATGATGCTCGTCAGGACCCGAATGTTGTCACGGGTACGCACTTACTCAATCATCACTTCGCATCTATATTATTTGATACTGGAGCAGACAATAGTTTCATATCTTCTGAGTTTGTGCAATTACTTGATTTGAGTCCTAGTAGGCTAGAAACTAGCTACTCTGTAGAAATGGCCAATGGTAGGGTTGCTCAGGCCGATGAGATTATTAGGAAGTGTTCGTTGACGTTGGAGGATCATACGTTTGAGATAGATTTGATACCCTTCGAGTTAGGAAGCTTCGATGTGATTGTGGGTATGGATTGGTTGTCGCAGAATGGAGCAGAGATTGTTTGCCGAGACAAAGTAGTACGTATCCCTATGCCAAACGGGGAAGTACTCAAGGTTCAGGGAGAACGACCGGGTAAGAGCTTAAAGCTATTTCCTGCATGAAAGCACGCCAGAGTCTACGAAAGCAGTGCTACGCTTTTCTGGCTCATGTAGTTGAAAAGAAAGACGAGGAGGAAACTGGTGGATATTCCAGTGGTACGGGATTACCCAGAAGTATTTCCAGATGACTTGTCTGGTTTACCTCCTCCACGACAGGTGGAATTCCGTATTGAGTTGGTTCCTGGAGCTACACCGGTAGCGAAAACGCCATATCGACTAGCGCCATCCGAGATGCAAGAGTTGTCTAGTCATACAGGAACTACTGGAGAAGGGTTTTATTCGACCGAGTCATTCACCGTGGGGGAGCGCCGGTACTATTTGTCAAGAAGAAGGACGGATCGTTCCGTATGTGCATCGATTACCGTGAACTGAACAAGTTGACGGTGAAGAACCGATATCCTCTCCCCAGGATCGACGATTTATTTGATCAGCTGCAAGGAGCTTCGTATTTTTCAAAGATCGATCTTCGTTCTGGTTATCATCAGCTAAGGGTTTTGAGGACGACATACCGAAGACTGCGTTCAGGACTCGTTATGGGCATTACGAGTTCTTGGTCATGCCGTTCGGATTGACTAACGCACCAGCTGTGTTCATGGATCTAATGAATCGGGTGTGCAAACCTTACTTGGATAAGTTCGTGATCGTGTTCATAGACGATATACTTATCTATTCCCGATCAAAAGAGGATCATGTAGAACATCTTCGGGCTATTCTGGAGCTGCTACGCGAAGAGAAACTTTTCGCCAAATTCTCAAAGTGCGAGTTTTGGCTGCGAGAAGTGAAGTTTTTGGGTCATGTGGTTAATGAGGACGGGATTCACGTAGATCCCGGCAAGATCGAAGCGGTGAAGAAGTGGGATACGCCCCAGACACCATCAGAGATACGGCAATTCTTAGGATTGGCCGGTTATTATCGTCGCTTCATCGCGAATTTCTCAAAGATCGCGCAACCGTTAACCTGCTTACTCAGAAAGACAAGAAGTTTGACTGGGGATTTGCACAAGAGCAAGCGTTCCAAACGTTGAAAGAGAAGTTGTGCAACGCGCCTATACTGTCTCTCCCAGACGGAACAGATGATTTTGTGGTTTACTACGCGATGCGTCACATCAAGGATTGGGATGTGTATTGATGCAGAAGGATAAGGTGATTGCCTACGCTTCGCGACAACTTAAAGTGCACGAAAAGAACTACACCACTCATGATCTTGAGTTGGGCGCTGTAGTATTTGCACTCAAAATTTGGAGGCATTACTTGTATGGCACCAAATGCATCATCTTCACCGATCATAAAGCCTTCAACATATTCTGGATCAGAAGGAACTCAACATGCGCCAACGACGTTGGGTAGAGCTTCTTAGCGACTACGATTGTGAAATCCGGTATCATCCGGGGAAAGCTAACGTGGTGGCTGATGCCTTAAGCCGTAAAGAACGTGTGGAAACCACTACGTGCACGAGCGTTGGGATTGACCATCCAAACCAACTTGAAAGCTCAGATTCAAATTGCACAGAGTGAGGCATTGAAAGAAGAGAACCTTGCGGGAGAGAAGAGTTCCGGGGGTTAGATAAACAGATGATTCGCAAGGATGACGGTATTCAGTACTTCATGGATCGCATATGGGTACCCAAATGGGGAGGTGTTCGAACCTTAGTCATGGATGAAGCCCACAAGACGCGATATTCTATTCATCCTGGTGCAGACAAGATGTATCATGATCTTAAGGATCTATACTGGTGGCCAGGCATGAAGAAAGACATTGCCTTATACGTCAGTCGATGCTTGACGTGTTCGAAAGTCAAAGCTGAACATCAAAACGAAAAACCATCGGGATTATTACAGCAACCTGAAATTCCCGAGTGGAAATGGGAGAACATAGCTATGGATTTCATTACCAAACTCCCTAGAACAAACAGCGGTCATGACTCGATATGGGTCATTATGATCGAATGACGAAAGTCAGCACATTTCTTGCCTATCCGAGAAGATTACAAGATGGATAAGTTGGCGAGATTGTACATCAAAGAGGTCGTGACACGGCACGGGGTGCCGGTGTCAATCATATCCGACCGTGATAGCAGATTCACTTCACGTTTTTGGCAGACGCTACAGAAAGCGATGGGTACTCGGTTAGACATGAGTACAGCCTATCACCCTCAAACAGATGGCCAAAGTGAACGCACTATACAGACGCTAGAAGACATGTTGAGAGCGTGTGTAATCGATTTTGGAGGGGTAGCTGCCGTTGATTGAGTTCTCCTACAACAACAGCTACCATACAAGCATTGGATGTGCTCCATTTGAAGCGTTGTATGGAAGGAAATGCAGATCTCCCGTTTGTTGGGCCGAAATTGGTGAAAGTCAGCTGACAGGCCCAGAGATCATCCAAGAAACAACAGACAAGATTTTCCAAATCAAAGATCGACTCAAAGCCGCGCGAGATCGCCAAAAGAGCTATGCCGACAATCGTCGGAAGCCTCTAGAATTCAATGTTGGGGATCGTGTGTTACTCAAAGTTTCCCCTTGGAAAGGAGTCGTTCGATTCGGAAAGAAAGGGAAGTTAGCCCCAAGATACGTTGGACCATTTGAGATCACTGAAAGGATCGGTCCAGTGGCTTACCGGTTAAGGTTGCCACAAGAGCTTAGCGGTGTGCATGATACTTTTCACGTGTCAAACCTCAAGAAGTGTTTGGCCGATGAATCCCTTCACGTGCCAATCGAGGAAATCAAGATTGACGACAAGCTTCATTTGTTGAAGAACCCATTGAGATCATGGATCGAAAGGTCAAGCAACTGAAGCGCAGTAGGATACCTATTGTTCGCGTAAGGTGGAATTCAAAACGAGGGCCAGAGTTTACATGGGAACGTGAAGATCAGATGAAACTCAAATATCCACATCTTTTCGAGGATGACACTCTTGGACCTAACTCCAGCTGAATTTCGGGACGAAATTCTCTCAACTGGGGGATACTGTGACATCCGTCACTTTAAGGTCCGTCAATTGACGTGTTTGTCCGTCATCTATTCTATATTGGTCATTCCTCATCATTATTTGACTCATTATGTGGATATCATGTGTGCAATATTATCGTTGTGTGTGCATTCGTTTAAAACCGTGTGTGATGACCTTAAAAAGACTTTTAAAACTTTCATTTTTGAAAACGTCAAATATATCATTTTATAAATATAATAAATTTTAATATAACCATTTCTTAAGTCATGACAACATTAAATGAACTTTTACAATTAATATAAAAACCTAACGAAGTCGTTTTTCAACCGAACAAATTTGGGAAAACTCGGGGGTTAAGTGCAGGGACTAAACTTGTAATTTTGTAAACTTGGGCTGGGTATAAATACCCCTTCCAGCCCTAATCCCCCATTTCACCATCTTCTTCATCTTCATCTCTCTTCACACACCAAATCTCCATTTTTGCACCAAATCCGACCCGAGAGGTCTCGTTTTCTTCGTCTTGACACCGTCTACAGCATAGACTACCCCTCCTTAGCAGGTAGTTGTCTTTGGTTGTCCATTTTTGAGCCTTTTCACGGCTGTCCAAACTAGGGTTTCGGGGTGTTCGGGTTCAACCCGAACACACAAGGTCGTATGGGTGCGTGTGAGGTCTCTTTGCTTGTGTTTTATGCTTGTGTATGTTTGTTGAGTGTTTCTGGAGGTCCTTGTGGTGTAAAACCCGTGTTTAGAGCAGCTCGGGGGCTGCTCCTCCCGACCACAGTCGCGATTCTGCAGATCAGGCGACTGGGTCATCCATGCGATTGAGTGCGTGCGACTGAGTGGGTCGTGCGACTGGATCATGCGTCTGAGTCAATCGCGCGACTGAGTTGTGCGACTAGGCATGTCGTGCGACTGAGTTGTGCGACTGAGTGTCTGTGTGTGCGATTGAGTCATGCGTGCGAATGAGTGTATGCGAATGAGTCATGCGATTGAGTGATTGTGTGCGATTGAGTCAGGTGACCGACTGAATGTGTGCGAATGAATGTGATTCGCACGACTGGGGTCCAATCGCACGAATGAAGGTTCAGTCGTACGAAAGTAGCTAATTCGCACGATTGAAGGTTGATTCGTGCGCATGGAAGTTGAGTCGTGCGATTGGGTGTTGTGTGGTACGACTGAAGGCCAATCATACGAATGAAGGCTCAATCGTACGAATGAAGCTGATTCGCACGATTGAGGGTTGATTCGCACGAATGGAGGTTGAGTCGTGCGTCTGACCTTATGCGACTGAAATTGTTGTGTTTGACCCCTTGTGCGTGGCGTGAGTAGTCGTGTGGTGTCGAGGTGGTAACACTAACACAATAATGCCATTGTTTGGCCACAAAATTAAAGTCAACGCGAGAAAGGGCACAGAAACTATTTTGAGCAAATTTAACTAACGCTTTACGAACGACTAAATTGACTTATAACTATTGACACTTATTCAATATTCTTTCGATTAACAACGATACTTTTACTTAAATATCATCATTAGTGGCAACAATGTCTTGTACTTGGATCTACATAAGGTCTAGTACGTGTGTCAGTCTGTGTGTGTTGCGCGACCCATCCGATACGACCCGAACCGACCCATCATTATTGCGCGCTTATACATATATCATATCATTAATGCTATACAATAACTGTCAATAGGTGTTTGACTGTTTATTTGCATTCAACATTTGGGATACATCGCTCATACATACTTACCACTTAACAAGTGAGTTTCGTGGCCCCTTTTACGCTTATACAATATTTCAATCATTTACAAATTGGGGGAAAAGTATGCTTACACAATTTTTATGCTGTACAACTTACATACATTTTACATACAAGGAATCAACGTGATACTGTTGCAAGTACTATTTGATACATGCTTGGGTCTGCTGTGTGGTTCTATCTTTGCAACTATTTAATTCCAGTGTGGGAACCGACGGTTAGGTATTGGTAGTACTACTGGGTTGACACCCCCACCTCGTTCGATGGTATACTAGTTGGTACCATCAGTGGCCAGGAACGGGCCCTTGGGTGAATATATGCCGACAATTTCTTTGTGTACGTCGCTAGGTTTGGTTGCAAAGCTCATGTCATGTGATATTTACTTGTGTAATAACTGTATTCACGGTATTCCGACGCGCTATTATTACAGCATCACTTACATTTTTATTACATAAACCTGCGAGCTCACCAACAATTATGTTGACCGTTTTAAGCATATCTTTTCAGGTGATCATGCAAGTCCAGGAATCTAGGTGTGCTGCCTTAGTGGAGACCCTAGGATGCATTTTTGGGACTTAGCTCATTTTGATAAACAATTTTTGAACAATTTAACGCATGTAAACAATTATAACTTTTGAAACTTGTTCCCGGGTTGTGGGAATTAACATTTACATTTCTTCATATGTGTTATGTGTTATCATTATCATGTTGCTTATGGCTATGTTGTCGTGAACATTGACTAAACACGACACAAGTCCCCTTGTTGTCGGGTGTCGTCATGACACGCATGTCATCATTTATTTATATTGCTCTCTATCGCTTACCATGTGTTATGACGATCCGGGTCTCGTTACATCCCCGTGTTTCCGCTTTTAGCGGGGGGGGTGTGACAAGTGACTTCAGATCTTTCTTTCTAAGTCTTGATTTCAGAAAGAAGGTTCTTTGTCTTCAGAAAGTTGGAGTTTCCTTGGAAGTGGTTTTACACTTTGTCTTCGGAAGAGAGCTCCTTCTTCCTTCGAAAGTTCCATACTTAGTTTGGAAAAGTCCTTTGTTTGTTGTACCAAAATCTTCTAAGGACTTGGTTTTGGTTGCACCAGCCTTTCTAGATCAACAAACTCCCCCTAGGCTGATGCTACCAAAACCTCACTTATTTCTTATTCTAAAAGCCTTCAGCACCAGGGACAAAAGGTATTGTCAGTTTCTCTGTTTCTTCCTGAAGTGGTGCTAGAAGCTTGTACAAGTATGGTGGATAGGGATCCAGTCTATCACTCTGAATGACATGTACGCTCTGTTGGTCCCCCTGAAGAGAGTTAGTTGACGGGAGTTTAGTCATACTCCCATCTAACTATGGATTCAAGTTCAGGACCTCACCATTTGTAGAAAGGCTTTGCCTTTGGTTGCTGATCCCTTCCTTTCCTCCTCCTCTCTCAGTTTCAACTCCTCTTCAACCTTGCTTCTAGCAGTGAGCTCGGTCATATGAAGGCTACCTAGATGATTTCTGATATGGGCAGCTACATCAGAGTTTGAAGGGTTAGAGAATGGTTTCTCTGCTAACTTAGCAATGTCAAACCTGCTCAAGTGTAGCAGAGATGAGGCACTCAGCCTGTTGTTGAGCTCTCCATTCTCTCTTTCAACAACAAAGTTGTGAGAAGAGTCTTCGAACCTCCACTGGTTGATCTTCTTTCTAGGTGCAAGAGATTGTCTTGGCACCCTGTCTCCTTTCGTAGTATCCAGTAGAGTCACCAGCCTTCTCCTTAGCTTCTTTCTTCCTTATTCAAAGTGTCTGAATTGAGGCCAAGGAGATTTGCAGCTTGGTCCAAAGTTCCTCTGGACAGATCAAGAAATTGATCTCTTGTGAGGGAACTTGAGGATTCGTCAACATAGGTCAAATTGACTGAATCCTCCTCACAGGAGATATCGCTCAGTGTTGCGTTTATGAGCTTTGTCTTGACTGCCTTGAATTCTTCCATGGAGAGATGTTTAGAAGGCTGAGGGGATGGTTTGATGGGTTGATGGCTAGGTTGAGGTGTTTGGGTTCTGGCTAGAGTTTTGGGTTGGAGGATAGGTAGTTTAGGTGGTTGAGGTGAAGAGGTTGGTAGGTGTGATGGTGTAGGTTCAAGGGTATATGGTTCAGAGGTTGGTTCGGTTTTGATTAGGAATGAAAAGAGTATAGCTTCAGGTTGAGGTTGGGTTTGGAGTTTGGGTTGAGTGGTTGCTTTGAAGGTCATCCCCTGTCCCCTTCTATACATTTCCTTCATCTTCCCCGCGCGAATGTCAGCCTTAATGTCACTGACATGTCGCTGAGAAGCCATGGCCTTGAGATAGCTCTTCATCCAGGCCTTCTCACCTATCTTCTTGGCAGCAGTCTGTCCTGCTTCCTCTTCCTTCTTCTTCTTTTGCAATAGCTTTTCCCTTGCAGCTCTCTTTATCTCTTTCTCCATTTGATCTTGCTCTTTGTTGAAGAGCCATAAGATCGTATCATTGTTATGTGGAGACAATTCTTCTTGAGAGAAACCTCTGGAGGTAGGAAAGTTATCCTTTCCCCCTGAGCTGCAGATCAGCTTCTCTTTCTTTCCTCTCCCTTTCTTCTTCTTAACCTTGCGCTTCTTTTTTTTTGCTGTTTTAGCAGCAAGGTTGCCTTTTCCAGCTCTATTAACTCCTCTAATGGTAGCAGGAGTACATCTTCAGTTGCAGCTCCTAGACCAACAAGTCTATCGATGATCTCTACTCTTTTTCGGTTGTTGACTGCCTCCTGGTTGGCTGCAGCTGTTTTGGTACTTGCAGCTAGCAGTTTTCCAGTTGGAAGCCTACCTTTTCTTTTGAGTTTCTCCAACCTTTCTTCCTCCTGAAGCTCTTCCGAAGTCATCTTCCTCTTTCCTTTGATGTCTTCGGAAGTACTAGACTTTGGGGGTTCTTGGATGGAAGATTCAGGTTGAGTAGTAGAGATGGGAGCTGGAGTTAATGCTGATGTCAGAGCTAAAGGTTGGGTGAGAAAATCCTCCCTATTAACCTCAGATGCAAGTTCCAGGATTGCATCTGTGACTATTAGATCATCGGATAATGGAGAATAGTCCTTCCGCAGCAGCAATCTCAGCTTCGGAAGTTTGAGATTGTTCTTCGAGGCTTTGAATTGTGCTTCGGAAGTCTGTGAAAATACACTTTCTGTCCCAACTGTTTCAGTTGCTGGGCCATCAGTCCTTGTTTCCCCTTTGAAGTTAATCTCAGGTTCCACTTGGACCTTAGGTTGACCAACTTCCTCGATAGTGGTAGAAGGTGCATTTAACCTCTGAAGCTCTTGAGCTCCGAGGTAGGTCACAGACATATCAGGGATTGGCTGTTCTATAAGAGATTCTAGTAGGAAATTGTTAAAGAACCTATTGAGATCTTGGAGCATCCTTTGATCCACTTGAAAAACAACTGGAGGAGGCTCAGGGAAAATTGCAGCTTGTTGCACAGGATACTTTGAGCTCAAGGAAGTGAGAGCTTGACTTTGGGTTTCCTCCTGTCTTTGACTTTGTCTCTGAACACTCTCCCCTTTTTGGTAGCATCATCCTGAGAGCTTGATGAGCTAGAGGAAGAGGTCAAGGAGACCTGAATGGTACATGCCTAACAGACCTCTCAATCTGTTTCTCAGCTAGTTTGGCCTTGAGAGTTTCAATCTCAAGTTGCTGAGTGGCAGACCTATCCTCTAAAGTCCTAACCTTAGATTCAAGGTTTCAGACTTTAGAAAGTAGGTCTTGAATGGTGAGTTGCATTCTTCCCTCATCTTCTTTTGAAGAATCATAGGGAGATGAGGTAACATACCTTGTATGTTCATCCTGACCACCAGATGTGGTTTCTTGGCGCCTGGTTTCCCTTGCACAATGATGTCTCTTTCAGAGTCATCAAAGGGCATGGTTGTCGTAGATTCAGTCTCAGTTACGTTACCACTGTCCTGAGGATCCATTGAGGCTCCTTCAGTAGTGGCAGCTGAATCTACATGAGTCCCCTCCACATCAGTGGGACTCACCTCAGTAAAGGCTTGCTGATGGGGGCTAGAGATAAGAGGTCTCTCTAGGCTCTGTTGATCCTTGATAGGGTGTTGTGGATCAACTTCATTGCCTTTAAGAGACATAATCTCTTCACCAACTCCAGTCAAAAGGTCAGTAAAGGATATGGAAGTGAAACCTAATGACCCGGGACTTTGATCAATGTCTAGAGGCATTGAGCCTGTGATAGGCTGTCCCTTTTGGCTGCTCAGGGGAGTATAGAGACTCCCCTGAGGGCTATCAGCTTGGTTTCGGGCTCATGGGTCTGAGACTGAGGAGACTCAAACCCATATTGAGGTCAATTGTGAAGGATGGTTGGACCTCAGGCTGAGTGGGAGCCCTTTGTTCCACTCTAGCCTTTTGGGTAGAACATGAGGAGCTTGTTCAATCAGAGTAGATTGAACAAGGGTTCGTTTGTGACGTCTCTGATAGGTAAAGGTAATGGGTGGAGAAGGTAGATTTGGCAGAGTGAGGGTAGTTGCTGGTGTGGGTTCATCACCTGTGGGGTTAACAGGGATGTCACCAGGAGCCATTGGCTCAATCATACCTGGAAGAAGTGCAGTATCTCTTCCGGTGAAGTTGGTGGACACTCTCTTCAAAGTCTTGAAGATGGTCGGCCTCATTTGAGGAGCAGTCAGAGCAGCTGCACAGACAAGCTTGCCCTGGTCCAGCTCACAGTTGATTATGTGCTGGAGAAACCTGGATACATGAAGAATGTGTCCCTTTGAAGATTTCCCATTAGGTTAGTCAGCACAAACCTTGAATAGTTGAAATGGAGGCTTTTTTTACCAACCCATGAACTAGGCACCCAAGTTCATATGGGATTTGATCCCATCCCCCAGATTTATTAGACAAACAGTGAAGAACCACATGCAGCAGGAACTTCCATTTGTAGGAGAAGTTGAATTTGTAGACAGTTGACCTGCTGACATCTCCACCATATCCCATTTGGAGATAAGAATTGTCCAAATCTGTTTTGGGGATTCCGTTGGAGCGCCCTCATCATGAAGCTCTAGATGCTCCCTGATGATCTGTTCAGATATGACCAACTCCTGGCCACAGATGCTCGACCGAATAACACGAACCCCATTTAGGGTTTCAATCTGACCATTTGCCCAAATTCAGACATTTGGTTTGAGTAAATCGTGGGGTTTACAGTCAGAGCGGTGTAGTACAAGATTGGGTCAGAAAGGAGATGATGTCTGAGAAGTCAACATCCCTTGAAGAATCAAGGAGTGCGACTTGGTTGTGCTGAGGGTTTAGTGCCATTGAAGAAGATACAGAAAGATAGTTCGAGAATAGGGTAAATTGAAGATGAAGAAAGCTTTTAGGGCAGTAATTTGGGTAAAAAGGATGTAAGTGATTAACCGGAAGTATTTAAATGGGTGGAATGGCGGTTTAAAGGGGTTTTGGATAAGACGATGTGAGGTTTCAGTGGATGATGTGACATGGGCGGTAAGGTTAGTCCATTTAAATAATCCGACATCATTAACAAAATCTTTACTTTTTACAGAGTGGGGCCCAAAAGATTTCCGTTACACAGTAAAATCTTTCTTCCGAGTATAAGCATTTCCGAAGGTAATATTCTTCCGAAGGCAAATTTACTTCCGAAGGTAAATTGATTACTTCCGAGAGTATATATGTTGTTTTCAAGTGGAGTGTGTTATAAGCTTCGGAAGTAGATCTGATATGAAATCAATCGCTTCTTCCGAGACTTAACACTCTTCCGAGAAGAAAATTATCCTGGGAGAAATTTGCTTCGGAAGATATGCAAAATATCTTCCGAGGGTTAATTTCTCTTCGGAAGAATTTCATACTTAGATAAAATTTAGAAAAAGATCTTTTGTAACAGGGCTTAGATTGTTTTGACATGAGACTTTACACATTAAAAGGTTTTCAAATGAGATTAACTAATCAATGTTTATCATCCCAATAGCTGTAATGAGATATTTAAATCTTTGTTCATCAAAGGCTTTGGTGAACAAATCAGCATATTGTTCATTTGAGTCAACTTTGATTAGTTTGATAAGATTTTTCTCATGAATATCTCTAATGAAATGATACCTGATATCAATGTGCTTAGTCTTGGAGTGCTTCACTGGATTTTCAGTAATGGATATAGCACTGTTGTTGTCAATGTGGATAGGAGTGCTCATGAAGTTGAATCCGTAGTCTATCATCTGGTTTTGAATCCACAGCAGCTGAGCACAGCAACTAGCAGCAGCAATGTATTCAGCTTCAGCAGTTGATGTAGAGACACAGGATTGCTTCTTGCATTGCCATGAGATGATCCTTCCACCAAGAAATTGACATCCACCAGATGTTGATTTCTTGTTGATGTTGCAGCCACCATAATCACTGTCAGAGTAACCATAGAGATTGAAATCACTATTTCTTGGATACCAGAGACCTAGTTTAGGTGCTCCTTTGAGGTATCTAAGAATTCTCTTGGCAGCTATTAGGTGAGACACCTTTGGAGCAGCCTGATATCTTGCACAAATGCAAGTTGCAAACATGATATCAGGTCTACTTGCTGTGAGATACATCAGAGAACCAATAATCGCTCTGTACTGATGTTGATCAGTATCCTCCCCCTCAATCAGGGCAGAGATTGTGGTTTCTGGGTATAGGTGTTTTTGCTGCTTTACAATCCTTCATATCAAATCGTTCTAAGATATCATTGACATACTTAGATTGATTGATAAAGAACCCTTCCTTCAATTGCTTTACCTGAATTCCAAGGAAAAGTCCATTTTTCCCATGGAACTCATCTCGAACTTCTTCTTCATAATGCTCTCAAAGTCTTTACACATTTGGTCATTTGAGGAACCAAATATGATATCATCAACATAGACTTGAACGAGCAAGATGTCTTTCCAGACTTCTTATGAAAAGAGTCTTATCAATGGTACCTCTAGTGTAACCATTCTTCAGGAGAAACTGAGACAATGTCTCATACCACAGCCTAGGTGCTTGGTGCAGCCCATATAGAGCTTTATCCAATTTGCACACATAGTTTGATGATGTGGATCTTCAAATCCTGGAGGTTGGCATACATAGACTTCCCTATCTATATCCCCATATAGAAAGGCACACTTGACATCAAGCTGGTAGACAGTGAAATTCTTGGATGCAGCATAAGCAAGGAAGATCCTAACTGCCTCAAGTCTTGCAACAGGTGCAAAGACATCAGTATAATCGATTCCCTCCTCTTGAGTGTATCCTTGAACCACCAGTCTTGCCTTGTTCTTGATAATCAAGCCTCTATCATCTCTCTTGTTTCTAAATACCCATTTAGTGCCTATAGGTACTTGACCAGATGGTAGCGGACATAGGTTCCAAACCTTTTGTCTTTTGAATTGAAGCAGCTCCTCTTGCATTGATTCAACCCAGCTACTATCTTTCAAGGCATCTTCCACCTTCTTGGGTTCCATTTGGGATAAAAAGCATGAGTACAAGCAGACATTCCCATTGTGAGTTTGTCCTCTTGTTCTCACGCCTTCAGAGACTTCCCCTATGATGTTTTCAGCTGGATGAGTGTTATGAATCCTGAGTCTAGGAATCACCTCCAGTTGCAAAGATAAGTCCAAATTGGACATATTTTGCTCAGGAGCTTGAATACTTGGTCCAGCTGTTGTTTCAAACTCATTCAATGAGGACTGATTGAATGAAAGAGAAACATCATCATTTGTTTGCTGTGAAGCATCATTAACAGTTGCCTGTTCCTTCAAAATGGTGCTTTCATCAGCCTGGTGTTGTGCAGGGTCACCTGAAGAGATTGAAAGTCAGCAGGTGAATCCCTTGTTGAAGTACCACTATCTCTTGAAATGGTTTATACTGTCAGATCTTTCAATAGTGGGAACTTGATTTGCTGCAACTCTTGGAGAACTTGGAATAGGTCTGGGAAGCTCAAACAGTTGATCTTCATCAGAGTCACTTTGAGCACCTGTTCCAGCTGAAACATTCTCACAAGATGGTTTAGAATAGTTTGGAAACAATTCTAAATCAAAGATATGATCAGGGCCATTCCCCCTAACACAAGGAGTGTGCTCATTAACTACAATGTTGGAAGATTCCTCAAATTGTTGATTTTTAATATTGTAAACCCTATAAGCTTTAGAGTAAGAGGAATATCCAACAAAGACAGCATCATCCGACTTTTCAGCAAATTTTGCCAAATTGTCTTTTGTGTTAAGTATGGTACACCTGCTGCCAAAGGACCTTAGAAAGCCAATGAACGTGTGCCTCTTGTTCCATAACTCATAAGGGGTTTTTCCATGTGGCTTTACTACAAGAACTCTGTTCTGCACATAGCATGCAGTGCTGACTGCCTCTGCCCAGAATGTTAGAGGCAGCTTTGAATCAGCTAACATAGTCCCGAGAGCCTCAATAAGTGTCCTATTTCTCCTCTCAGCAACACCATTTTGTTGAGGAGTTCTAGGAGCACTATATTGTCTGGCAATCCCTTTTGAGTTACAAATGAGTCAAGAACTAGGTTCTTAAACTCAGTCCCTTGATCACTTCTAATTATTTTAACCTTGTGATCAACTTGATTTTCTATTTTAAGAATAAAAGATTTTAAGTTTTAGCAGTTTCATCTTTGGTTCTTAAAAAGAATACCCATGTAAATCTAGTAAAATCATCAACAATCACAAGGCAATATGATTTCCTTCCAATGCTCATTATACTTGTGGGACCAAATAGATCCAGTGCAATAAGTGTAATGGAGTGGTGATGGAGTTAACAACTTTGGATTTATGAGATGTCCCTGGTTGTTCCCTTTCAGGCAAGCAACACAGTTATCTTTGCAGAAAAATTCCTTTTTAGGCAAACCATGTACCAAGTTATTTTTAGCCAATTTATTCATTGTCTTAAAATTTACATGACACATTCGTTTATGCCATAGTGTTGACTCATCACCATCAGCTTTGGAAGAAAGCATGATACTTCTCCCATTGGGGAAGCATTGTTCATATCCAGCTTGTACATATCCCCTTTCCTGGGAGATCTAAGAAGCACCAATTCCTGAGGAATTGTCATCCCGGGTTTGAGGATAAGCACTCCTGTTCTGTGAAGAGCATTGATGTTTTTGATCACAGAATTGAGAAACACTTAACAGGTTGTGTTCAAGCTGTTTGACAAAATTAACTTTGTCAACCTTTAACTTTCCATTGGATATACTTCCTCTGCCAAAGAAATATCCTCCGGCCTCACCTCCAAACTGGACAGGACCTCTCATCATAATGTTGAAATGTTGAAGGAGAGATCTGTTCCATCATGTTGTGCCTAGGCATCCACTATCTACAATCCAAATGTTGTTATTCTTGTCATATGGATGTCCCTGCACATAAGGTGAGATAATTAGTTTTGATTGGAAACCCAAGCCTTATTGGTCTTGGGTTCTTCCAATGATAATGACATAATTGAACCAAAATTTATGCGATGGGGGTTCAATGGATGTCTTTGAAGAAGAGGTTTGGGCTACAGCATCTTCCTTGATCTTCCATTCCATCCCTTGGTTGATCATAGAGGATGAGCTTGTTGAAGCTTTTGTAGCTTGGCATTCTTCCGAAGCTTCTTTCTTTTCGGAAGAAACCTTCACCACCTTTTCTTCCGAAGCAGTCTTCTTCTGGGATGGTTTCAAGGGGACTCTTTTGCTTTTCTGAGTCTTTACAGCTTTAGCTTCCGAAGCCTTTTTCCTTTCGGAAGAAGAATTTTCTTCCGAAAGAAGCCTTGCTTCGGAAACAAGCTTTCCCTTTTTCATCACTTGAACCATTTGATATGGTCCAAATGAGAAACCTTCCCTGACTCCTTCCTTTTTAACATTATTTGCATAATGTGTGCTAGCAGGATTGTAGTAACAATCTTTGGCCATGTGGTTTTGCAGACCACACATTATGCATGCAATGTTAACTTTTGGGAATGTGAGGATTGCTGTTTCTTGTTCTTTTTCTCTTCATCAGCAACCTTTCCCTTTAATTTCTGATCCTTTGGTAGGATAGGAGTACTGGTACTGCACTCCTTTCCTGAATCAGAATTTCCAACCACCTGGAATCCAGCTGAGATGAATACACCCTTTTGCTTTGGGTCTATCTTTAGCTTGGACTCAGCCACTTTCTTGGCAGTTTTTCTGGCTGCCTTAGCTCTGCTTCTTCTGGCTTTGGTGGTCAGGGTTTGATCATCATTGGCAGGGGAGGGCATAATTACCTGGTTCTTCCCTGTGATGGTCTCCATAGTTGCATCATTCTTTGACTCATGAGAAGGTGGGTCAGCAGATGGAACCTCTTGCTCTTCAGTACCACACCTTGGTTGTCTTATAGACTCATAAGAGTGTGGTGGAGCAATTTCATTGGTTCCCAACCCACCTTTGTTTTGGTAACAAAGTTTTGAGTGAGAGGATGATGCAAGAATGGCTTGGAAGTTTTGCTCGGAAATAGCATACTTCCTGGCTTGAGCCTCAGCAGTGACAAGCTGGGCTTGAGCCTCAGTCAATTTGGATATTAAATCCTTTATCTGAGTCTTATAGTTTGTATGTTCATGTTTTAATAGGGACACAGTTTTCTCTAACTCCTCATTTTTCTTTGGTAGTCAGATTCAGCCCTTTTAAAGTCAGATTTTAAAACATTTAAAGACTCAATATATCAGATTTAATCTCCATATTGTAGTCCTGATACAGTTTAACCTTAGCAATACAGGCAGGAGTACAGAGATGTTCATATACCTTGTTTTCATCTGTTCCGGCCATGAGTGCTTGAGCAGGAGTCACATCCTGTACCATGAAGCTCCAGTCAACTTCTTGAGCCATTGCAGCAGTTTCTGTTGACTTTCCGGTGGGCTTTGGTAGTGGAGGTTATGTGGAGGCCTGTGGGGTTCCCGGGTTGGACTTGGGAGCCTTGCATTCCCTTGCAAAATGACCAAGTTGGTTACAGTTGTAACATTTGGCCTTGGTTTTGTCAAACCCAAATTTGCTGTTGATTGGTTCTGAGGAAATTGCCTTCCAGTTCTCTTAAAGAACTTCTTTGCTCTGTAGGTTAGAAGAGCCATTTGTTGGACTATGTCCACGTATTCCACGTCATCCGGGCTAAAACACTCTAGATCATCAAAGCAGTATTGATAGTCATTTGAGTGTCCACTTCCTGAGACAAAAGCACAGCTGTCCTGAAAGGAGCTTTGCTGAGCTTGTTGAGACCTTGGAGTCTCAGGAAATGTGATGTATGGCCCAGAAGAACAAGATGGCTGCTGGGTGTAAGTCAGGTATTGCTGAGACTGGGAGATTCCTGAGCCTTCAGCAACCATTAAAGCGTTGCTAGCAGGAAGACTCAAGGGTCTGCTTGTCTGATGACCCCTCTTACTTTCCATTTCCAAACGGTATCCATCAAGGATCCCATAGAGTTCGGTCATGGTGAGTGTATTCAGATTCTCTGTTCTCTTGATAGAGACACAGTAGAATGTCCACTCATTGGGTAGAGCACTCATGAACTTTCTTGTAAGGTCTCTGAGTTCATGAGCAATTCCCACAGATTGAAGGGAAGAAATGAGATCCATGTACCTGAAATATTGCTGGCTAAGAGTCTCTCCAGCAACATAGGTGAAGTTCTCGAACTGCTGCTTCAGTGAGTCCTTCTTGGAGTCATTTGAGCTTGAGTACATTTGAGCAAGCGCATCAAAGAGTTCTTTGGCAGACTTACAATGCTCAAACCCCACCATGATAGAGTTTGGAATTGCAGTCATAAGAACAGTCATAGCATTGCTGTCTATGTCAAGCTTCTTCCTGTCTTCATCATCAGAATAATCTTCAACGGCTTTCTCAATCATGGCACCGTTTCCACCAGCTACTTTTGGCTTATACGGGCCATTGACAATGGATTGCCACATCTTGCTGTCTTGATACCTGATGAAGCCTTCCATTCTTCTGCTCCAAGACCTGAAGTTTTCAGGGGTGATGATGGGTGCTTTGGTCATCGTCCCCATCTCTACTTCAGATTTGTTGAGGGCCATTTTGAGTGAGGTATAAGGAGGAGTGAAAAACATGTTGATTAGGATGGTAAGATCTCACAATCAAGAGCCTAAAAAGCTCTGATACCAATTGCAGGATCGGGTTTGTCACTTAAACACTTGTATTTCTCTCAAACTCACTTATGGAAACACTCAAATCAGATGAAGTAATGTCTTTTACAAGAGTTGATAATAATATAATAAGTAGCAAAGGAACAGCAAAATAAATTTTCAAGGCACTTGTATATATTACTTCTCAACTCAAGATATTACAAGACTCTTACAAGCATGAAACAAGAGTTACAAGAAACTATATATACTAGATCCTACAGCCGGATATACTTTGATACCAGCTGGAAACCTAAGACTAAAGCATATACTACAATGCTAAAGTTAAGGTATCTTAGATAAAGTATTATCTAAGATATGGTAGTCATGACATGTCCATGACTTACCTTTTGTCACCAACTAAAGATGGCAACTGTACTAACATAAAAGGTAAACAGTGGATTAAAGTATGGTCAACTACATGGCTTTTGAGAAAACGCCATGCAGTATCTCAGAGATTTGCAGCGCAGTGTCAGAGAGGCCATACTTATGTCCACTGGATAATAGGAGTGTCTTCCGAAGGTTAGTTGGCTTCGGAAGAACAAGTTCTTCCAAAGCCACTTATACTTCGGAAGAGGCTTCTATTCTTCCGAGGCTTTGAGGACTTCTGTACTTCGGAAGTTGACTTCAGATCTTTCTTTCTAAGTCTTGATCTTCGGAAGTAGGTTCTTTGTCTTCGGAAGTTGGAGTTTTCCTTCGGAAGTGTGTTTTACACTTTGTCTTCGGAAGAGCTCCTTCTTCCTTCGGAAGTTCCATACTTAGCTTCAGAAGTCCTTTGTTTGTTGTACCAAAATCTTTTAAGTGATTTGGTTTTGGTTGCACCAGCCTTTCTAGATCCAACAGAGTGCCTCAGGACACTCACAGTTGATGAAGGTGTTCTCCATGCTTTAGAACCACTCGAGAAGTCCAGTGGCTCTTTCTTTCCACTAAAGGTGGTGGGTTTGCAACGAGTTGAAGTGCTTAACGTGCAGGTTTGGTTGTTTCTTCCTGTTTCGCACTATTCTCTCCTTCCCCATTTCCATTGGTGTTGTTGCTAGCGTTGGCCATCAAAGTGCTATTCTGTTCAGCAACCATAGCCGGAAGGACGGCAAACATTTGACAGGCGATCATAGCGGCCATTTTGCGGTTGGAGCTACCACGCTTTCCATGATGACGAGACATGCTGGGTATAAAGTAAATTGGTCACAGGAATTTGGAGGTAAAAGATAATATAACAAACAAAGATTATTCAAGACTTGTAAACACACATGTAATGATTCCATTTGGTAACACATTACCATTTGGAAACGTTGACACGTCAAGGTGAGTTAACTCCAATTGCCTTAGGAAGTTGTGTATATTGACCATAGTTTATCACACATCCCAGAAATCCCCATGTAAGAATAACTAGTCCCACGGTTGATAGGGATTTATGTGAAATGCTTACCTTCGCCCGAGGGCTTTTTGCCAGGATCCAGAATACAGGTGTCTGTGAGAACTACTTAAGATTTGAACCTTTCGATATAAAGCGTACGATCCCACATGTCGTCGAGAACTAGCTTAAGAGATTTCATCATCGAGAGAGTAAAGGATTAAGAATAAGTTTTAGGGGAGACGAAGCAATCAAATTCCTCAATTACAAGGCAATCCTAACTAAAGGCATCAAGTTGCACATTACGAGACCTTCCTAAACAGGTAGCATCATGTAGCATGCAACAAATATTTACAAGATCATAAAGATTTCCATATAAGGTTCATGCATCAACTATAGTCTAGGTCACCATTTCTAATCACCTAAATCCCTATAGTTATGGGCTCTGATACCAATCTGTCACACCCCAACCTTAACGGCGGAAACATTGAGATGTAAGGGTTAAGATTGTTCACAGCCACATAACACTACCATTAAATGTAAATATGATTAACCGTCTTAAAATGAATGATTACAACATGTAAGTCTCAACAAAGATGAAACAAATATAAGTTCAAGATTTCAAGATTTCAAAGACATGTCATTTATTTCCTAGGTCCAAGTCCTAGATGTAAGCATGCTTCAATTTTATTCATCAACCTTGTGCATTTTCTGAAATATGTTAAACTAAATTTAACTTTGAAAGTTGGTGAGTTTTCATAGATTAAACGTACATATATATAAAAGTTTACAAGTAGCAATTCATGTCAATGGTTACGAATAAAGCAAGTTTATAGATAACATATAGCTACAATCAAACCTTGACAAGATATCCATTACAAGTTTTACGATTAGCTAAGCGTACTTGGTTCCCATGATGAATAAGTCATACGTCATCAGGAGCCGGCAATAACCTCGGCTTTAGCACCAAATAGGCTTGTTAGGCCCATAGATCTATGATGCCGTCAGGCTAGCAATAGTTAATGATTTTCAACATATAATGTCTATCATATAAGTCTCACAATATTACAAATAACCATGAAAAAATTAAAGGTGAATTGCAAGTGCATTTACAAGTATCAAGACGTTTACAAGTGTAAGTTTATACGGTAACATGTTTCACCCCAAAAGGTGTGAAATAAGGTATAAGAGGGGCATGAAAACTCACATGATATAAGTGATGTTAAAGGTAATATCAAGTAATGTAAATGGTGCTCCAATGATTTGTTTTACAAGATACCTAAACGTATATATTCCAAGATTAAGTTTAACAACAAGATTAACGATTAAATGTGAACTATGGTTTCAATAGGAATTTGGGTTTTTTATAAATAATAAGGTTTAGAAGAATAATGAAATCAAGTATATTTTAATTTAAAGAAAAGAAATATACTATTTAGGTAATTTAATATGGAAAAAAAAATTAATCATTTATATTAATTTTGTAAAGTTTAAAAATATAAGGTAAATAATTTGTTTTGTAATTATTTGAAATTTCGCAAAGCTCACATGTATAAGATGTTTCACCCCAAAAGGTGTGAAATAAGGTATAAGAGGGGCATGAAAACTCACATGATATAAGTGATGTTAAAGGTAATATCAAGTAATGTAAATGGTGCTCCAATGATTTGTTTTACAAGATACCTAAACGTATATATTCCAAGATTAAGTTTAACAACAAGATTAACGATTAAATGTGAACTATGGTTTCAATAGGAATTTGGGGTTTTTATAAATAAATAAGGTTAGATAATGAAATCAAGTATATTTTAATTTAAAGAAAAGAAATATACTATTTAGGTAATTTAATATGGAAAAAAAAATTAAATCATTTATAGTAATTTGTAAAGTTTAAATATAAGGTGTAAATAATTGTTTGTAATTATTTGAAATAAACATGATTAAACAATAAATAAGAGTAACGTATTTACCAATAATAATTGATTAACTTAAACTATTATTTAAAGTCTATTTTACAAAAAAAAATAATCTAAGAATGACCTTTGTAAAAATGTTTTATTAAAATATTATTTAATTATTTAAATTTAGAAATTTACAAAAAATAATTTGATGTCTTTAAAAATAATTAAAGTTTACAAAAATAATTTTTATAATTAATAAGATTTTTCTGTATTTAAATTTATTAAGAAAAAGGCTTAAAAAATAATGTGGGTGCTCGGGTTCGAACCCGGGACCTCACAGTTGTGGGGGAATGCTCTTAACCAGTAGGCGAGGGCGGCTAAGCCTGTTAAGATTCGGTCCCCATTTGTTAAAGCCTTTCTTACATAAATCCCCTAAATCACTAAGAACCCTAATTTGATTCGAACAAAATTGGACATCAATTCGATGTTATTAACCACATTACTGTTGGGGCTTTCATTCCACATGAAAATGAGTGTGTAGGTGTGTTCAACTTACCCGATTATGAACGAATTGGTACAATTTAATCCGGTTTTAGCTTCGGTTATTTACACGATGAATATGTAGAGTTCGAATCCGTACTTGTAGGTGTGTTCAACTTACCCGATTATGAACGAATTGGTACAATTATTATTATTATTATTTGCATGGCAGTTTCGTCCAACTTTCGTTGGAATTCCATGACTGCGAAATTATCTGCGAAACTATAGTTTCGCAGAAAACTCATACTTTCGCAGAAAACTCATACTTTCGCAGCGACAGTGGAGGCAGGTAGCTACGACGGGAGGGAGAGAGGGAGAGGGCTATAATGGTTTCTTTTGTGAAGTGTAGCACTGAATTGTATATGAGCTGAATCATGCATCACTGAATGAGTCCATTCAAAGACTGTTTTTTTAAACAAACACATACATATTTTAACGGTTCAGATGTACCTTTTTAATGGAACCATTAAAAGGCTATTAAACAAAACAAGGTGCGCCAAGCGACAGGAAGTAGTTAATGAGGTGTCGGTACTCGCTCGTCTTGCTCAACACTACAAACCAGACCCTAAAGCGATCTTCACCTTCTTCACACTCGGATCATCATACTTCCCATTCATATCATCGTCGTCACTATAAATGTCGTATGATAAAAAAACCTTCGTTGCTGCCAAAAAATTTGCCGCTCGTCAAAAGCCAGGCGCCTATATCACTCCTGCTATTTTATAAGAAGTGTTATATTCAACTCAGTAGTGAGTTCAATTTCAAAAGAAGTAGAAGGCATTTTTTTATTTTGAATTTGAAAAGTAGAGGGTTCGGTCTAAACGTGTTTTTTTTTCGTTTATTCCACAAGTTGATCTAAATTTTATGTAATCCAGTAATCCAATATGTATTTTTTTTTTCCTTTTGGTAGTTGACTTGTTATTTATAATTTGTGGTTCTTATTATTTAATGCGTAGTTAGCACCGGCTGAATTTACAAAGAAATATTAATTTTCTATCATACCACATAAGAACAATATTTAAAAAATATCACAAACAAGCGGTTATTGGTATTACGAGTTCAAAAAATCATACGGCATTGTCTATAATTAAGATGATTAATTGTTTTATTAGTATATTTAAAATAATAAAATAAGCATCTCTAAAATTGGTTACTAAAGCAACGTGTATAAGGTTCTCAAATTATGTAGTAACGATGCAAAGCTACCAGATATGTTGTTGACATGATAAAAACTCAAGGCTTAGTATAAAATGAAAACAAGTAAGAACAAACTAACATGTTATTTGAAAGAAACAAAGTAATAATATTTAGACGAGTGCGTTCGTGTGTCCATCCAATGAAATGATCATGTGATTAATCTTTGTAGGCTTTCCTAGCCCTGTGAAGTAAGTCCCATTGTTTGGTTTTAAGTGACATTTTTTGTTGAGCAACTTCCAACTCCTCCTTATTGAAACTCATCCATTGGTCTTCTAGCTCGTCGAGTTTTTTGGGAGAAACAAAGACGAGACAATCTGTAATAAGATCTTTCACAACCTGTGTGGCCTTACCATATGGATGGTGGCGGTTAACTCTAGCGTCTATGCACGGGTAGCGTTCAAGAAACTCCTCGGGAGTCATACGAGGACGAGAACGACGACGACGATGACCACCACCACCACCACTGGCTTGTTTCTTTGGCACTTCAAGTACTGGGTGCTTGTCAGCACTTTGATTTTCAGGTTCATCTGCTGAAGATGAAGGAACTACCATCTCCTCAAAGGTAGTATTATTAGGGTTATCCATCTTAAACAAAATAATTCTGTTGTGTAATAACCTACGAGAGCCATGCATATATACACATAATTATCAATCGTATAAGGAAATATAAATTTCATGTATTTATTATTGATTTCATTGTGTACAAGTGAGAGAGAAGGATATATTATTTCCATATTTAACCTTTTATTGCTTTCGAATTATAAAGCTATCATGTTTGTGATTCTGTAATTACTGACCACTATATAATTTCTAAATCTTTATAAAGTAATTAAGGTAATTTTAAAGTCAATTATTTTAGTATTAGTAATTAGTAATATATATATATATATATATATATATATATATATATATTAGATAGATAGATATAGAGATATACAGAGATATAGGTAGATATATATAACATACATACATATATATATATACATACATACATATATATATATATACATATACTATATATATATCTATATATATATCTATATATATATGTATATATATATATATGTATGTATGTATATATATATATATATCTCTATATATATATATATATCTATATATATTCTATATATATCTATATCTCTATATATATATATATATATATATTTTATCATCTTATGTTATATACTAGCTTTAGTAAACCCGTGTATTACACGGGTTAAATAAATAAAATATTTAATAGAATAAATTTGTTTAGTTATTAAACGATATGCTAAGACATGATATGATCGGAATTACGTAAAAGTAATAACTATAAGTAATAAAACGATTATATGAACTTTTTTTTCAATGATAAAGTAAATATTTTGTTTCAAAATAACAGTTAAAAAAATTTCTTACTATAACTTCTCTTCTTATTTTAACTATTATTTTTGTAAAAAAATTACTTTAAAAAAAACCAATTTTAAAATATTACGCAAAAAATTTGAAATTTTTGGAAAATGTTTTTCTTATAAAAAACTATTGCTATAAAAAGAACATTAATAAAAATATATTTTTAATGTATTAAAAAACTAATTATAATGTAAAAATAAATAAATTATATTATTAGTAATTAATGTAGTTATTTAATAGGAGAGAGAAACGGGAAAAATTTGATGATATTGAATATGGTGCTGACACGTGGCACCTCCATTTACCCTTTTATTAGAGTAAGAAGATATATATATGTATATATCTATAGATATTAATAAAAGAAGATTTCTTTTGCCACATGTCATATTTTTAACCACCTTTTTGACACTTGTCATTTTTTTAAATAAACATCTTTACTTATTTTCCCTCCAAAAGGGTATTAAAATAATTTAAATACTCCAACAATTTCTCTCTCTTCATAAAAATTAATTTGGTCAATTAATATATTTTCCTCTCTCATCTATATTTTTTTAAAATCAAACTATGTTTTTAAAAATAATTTTTATTAAAAAAATTAAAATTCATATATTTTCTAAAACATTGAATAAGTCCTTTTATAAAGTAATTATAAAAAATATGGAATTTTCTAAAAGTAGTTTTATTAAAACAACAAGAATAATTAGAAACTTGAGTTTTTAATAAACAAGATTTTTATAAACAATAAATTTGTATAATAAAATCTTAAAATAAATATTTAAAAATGAAACTATTAGATAACAAATTTATAAATAGTATAATTGTTTTATCTCTTGAACAAGTATGCATATATAATTTTACATATCTTATATTAAAATATCGTACTGTAACTTTTCGTGTTTATTATTAACTATAATTCGTTTAACTAGACTATCTATTTATCTATATATCTATCTGTCTATAATCTATATATTGTTTATTTACTTGAAATAGCTATACATATGCAATTAAAATCATATTTTATCTTCAAACATGGTTTTATAATTCATAAATTTTTTTACTAATTATTTATTATTTTATTATCAACCCGTGTAATACACGGGATACTAACCTATATATATATATATCCCATAAATCATCTTTATTATAGAAACTTATTAAATCTTGCCTAACTATTAATTAGTTATACATGGTAAATAATAACTAAATGAGGAGAATCTGTGTATTATATATCTTTTTCCCCGAAACATTAAGCTTCCCTCCCTCTAGCTATTTGTAATTTGTAATCCAAAATAAATTGATTATGTAAAATCATTTTTAACTTTAAGTATACAATAATAGCGCGTTTTTTATTTTTTTATTTTTTGTATTTTTTTTACAAATAGGTGTTGTTAGAAAATTAATGTACCAAAATTGGGTAGTTTGAAAAATATATATATTAAAATGGATGTTTTTAAAAAATTTAGTTCTCTCACTTCAAATTTTATTGGATTAAAAAAATCTATTTATAAACTATTTTTCTAGAAAAAGGTATAGAAAAGTTTTAAAATTTAATTGTAAATCCGGTATACAATTTTTTTAAGAGAAATAACAAATTAAACTATCTAATATTCTTTTTCTAAATGAAATAAATAAACTAATTAAAAATATATTTATTGTTTGATTGTGAACTATGTACATTTTTAAAAAGTGTATTTATAATTTTTTTTTATCAAAAATAGGTTTTGTAATTACGTGTTCAAATTATTTAGAAACTTTTCTAGAACACATGTCTTATTGTCTTGAAACGTCTTTTATTAACGATTTTAAAACCGTTTGGTGTTTTGAAGTTTTTATAACCGTTCATTTTTTAAACATACTATTTAAATCCATTTGATTTTCTGAAAAGTCATTTTTAATATCATTCGGCTTTCTTAAAATAACTTTACAACCGGTTAAATCCTTTCTAATATAAGTTGTTTTTAAAGGCGTTTAGAAAAAAAGGCTTTTTAAAAGGCGTTTAGAAAAAATGCAATGTTTTACATAATATGTTTAGAAAATGTAAACGATTTTAAAAAGACATTTCAAAAAAGAATGGTTTTGAAAAGTATGCTTACAAAAGCGAACAGTTTTAATTAAGACACCCGCAAAAGATAAACAATCTTTAAACTATTTTTTTCTTAAAAGGACATTAAAAAAACCAAATGGTTTTAAAAAGTTGTTTAAAAAAATAGAGTGATTTCACAAAGGATGTTTAATACAATTTATAAAAGGCAATTAGAATGATATTTTTTAAAAAAATTAATAATTTAAGCGTGTATTAAGAAAAAAATTTCTTAATAGTAAATACAAATATATTTTTAAAAACATTTTATAAAACACCACGATCAAACAAAGTTTATATTTCCTAAATAGCTTATTTTATTGTTTTAGAAACAAAATAGTTTGGGTAATTAATTTTGATTCCTAAACAAAGAATTTAAGTCGTCGTTTGCAAATGAATTATAATAGTTTTTATTTTTTATAAAACAACAACCCAACAAAGTTTTTTATATAATTTTATCAGAACTTAACTTTTTCTAAGGAATACTTTTTGTGAATCGAAGGATCACAATCAGGAATTATCGGTGTTAATAAGGAATCAAGTTAATGTTTGCGGAGTCAACATTAACCTTGTTTAATTGTTTTAATAAATAAGTATCAAATATAATAATTAATGATTATGCCGAACACAATGAGAAGAAAACAATTAATAAGCAAAAAGGATTTGATTCAAACGTATTTTATTAAATTGATTAATGATTACAGATGAATAAATAATGAATAATAGATGCTTCGAACGTGTTGATGTTGATGTGAAGGCTACTAGGGTTTATGTTTGTGTGAATTGATATGATGTTTGGGTTTGCCGTATTTTTGCTTGGTTGTTTGTGTTCGAGTGTCTTTTTTTATGTAAAACCTAGGATCCATATTTATAGGCACATGTGTTTCAGTTAAGAAAACAGCGGATCTCTTGGGATTTGCACAACTGTCTTGTTGACTTTTTGCCTTGTTGACTTGTAACACTTTGTTCTTCCGAAGGTACTTTGTTCTTCCGAAGGTATTCAGTATTCCGAAGGTGTTGTTCATACGCAGGAGTTTGCTCATCCGCAGGAGTCTTCACTTGAACTCTTTGATCGACTCCACTTGAACTTTAGAGCTGATTGTTCATCCGCAGATGATCTTCGGATGTATGTTACTTGTAAGAAACATATCTACGGGAGAATAAAATGTTCATCCATAGATGTTTTTTACACTTAGTCAATTTAAGTAATTGACCAGGTATAATGTTTGTACCTGCAATCCTACACAGATGTAAGGCCCTGTTCCCGGGACGCTTACAATTGGATCCTCATCGCGCATAAAACATATAATTACATTTAACTCTCATAAAACATTGCAGCGGAAACATTACCAAACATTTCATTTAATAATAAAGGCTTTTGCAATTTATTACATCGTTTTCCAATTACAAAATACATATTCCATTTCGTTACAAAAGCATTATAAATATGGATACCATCCAAAATAAGCTGAGTAGCCACCCCGTGCCATCCTCAGCAACCTTACCTGCCAACTGGAAACACATAAAAGTCAGCGTTGCTGAGTGAGTTCTAGTTTTATAATAAAACATTACTTTCATTAAAACCGTTCATTACTATTGCAGGTGATCATACATCATACATACACACAGATAATATCTTTGTTATCTTCATTGTTCGTTCTTTCTTTCACTTTTCATATCTTTTGTACCAATACCATATGCTACACCCCAAACTATATGGCTACTAGGCCGAAGTCTATCAATAGACAGTTATACATGATGCCGCAGTACGGGGTAAGCGGTAGAGGTTCTATATCTTCCTTACCAATACCATATGCTACATCCCAAACTATATGGCTACTGGGCCGAAGTCTATCAATAGACAACTATACATGGTGCCGCAGTACCGGGGTAAGTGGTAGAGGTTCTATATAAATGGTCGATCACAAAGAAGGACCCCGATGTGCATCCTCCCGGGGTAGCGAACCCACACACCGTTCGGCTAACACCTTATAATTGGCGTGTCCCGATATCCAATGCTTGCAAGACTTTTGTTACATTCATCATACTTAATGCATGCATTCATCATGTTCGTCTTATTATTATCTTTCACTTTACGTTACATAATACTTTCATTTCATTCATTAATCATTCAAGAAAGCCACATAAAGACAATCAAATAAAACAAGGAACATGTTAAACGTACAACATCATCATACGAGGCATAAGATAAACATACATAACAACATACATAAGCAATAAACCCACATCGACAGCATCCCCCAAAAACTAACTATGACTTCAGAAGTCAACTTACGGGAACCTCCCATGTCATAACCTACCTCTACACAACTCCCCGAGAGTCAGAAGGTTAAACTAGGCTCTTTTGGGTGCACGGTCTCTATTTGTGCATATAGACACCCTTCAGTCGCATGGCCTTCCATGCGAATGAACAATTAGGCGAATGGACATCAGGCGAATGGACCCTATGCGAATGGACCTATGGGCGAATGGACTCCTATGCGTATGGACTCTCAGTCGCATAGCTTTCATGCGTATGGCCTTCAGTCGCGTGACTTCAGGCGCATGCGCTTCAGTCGCATACCCTTCGTGCGAATGAACCTCAGTCGCATGGCTTCCAGGTGCATGGACCTCAGTCGCATAACCTTCGTGCGAATGAACCTCAGTCGCACAATCCTTCAATTGCATGCCTCACAGGCACATGAACTTCAGTCGCATGACTATCATGCGTATGGACTTCAGTCGCATGGCAATCGTGCGCATGGACCTCTGTCGCACGCCAATCGGCCGTATGGCCTCCAATCGCACTCAAGTCGGTCGCATAGCCCTAGCTGATGTAGAATGCAGTTTCAGCCGAACGCAAACTGCCCATTTCGGCCTCCAAGCTCTTCCAAACTCGATTTTAGCCCAAATCAACCATCCTAAACCTTGGAAACACCTACCACAACACCATTCATGCATACACAAGCCCAAAATCCAACCCCAAACGCATCAAACACATACACATACGCATACAAACGGGTTCAACACCCAACTTTTTCAAAAACAGGTTTTGATTTGTTCCAGCCCCAAAATCAGTTGAAAACGTGTAAAAGAGGGGTCCTAGAACTCACACAAACGATCCCGACAAGAAGAGCTTCGCTTCAACCTGCTACACTTCGATTTTCACGCTCGAATCCACACGAACCAAGCTCGAGACCACTTTTCATTCCTCTTTCTCTCTATGGCTGAAATGTGTGAGTGTGGGGGAGGGTGTAGGCTGCCCTCCTCCTTTTATACTCCCACCCATTCAACCTTTTTCCCGTTTTGGCCAGTTTGGTCCCCCGACTTTGGACTTTATTCCTTTTTCTTCTTTCGTCGGCTTCAAAGAAAATTTCCGGGTGTTACAACAGATCAACACACATATGGGTTAACGTATATACACAATGCATACATCAACATAATGAATTACAATCATTCATTACAAGTATTGATTAAAGTTCTAAGCCTATACAAAATGATCTAGATCTATTGTTCCTAGATCTAACAATACCCCCCTTAGGCTTAGACACTTGTAATCAGCTCTTCAAAACTGAAAGCTCCTACAATCTTGACACCATTTTCTTGTTGAAATAAGATACTGCATCCTTTTAATCATCGTATTTGTACTTGATCTCCATTCGGCATATCCTTTGAACAGTCTCAAAACTTAGTCCCAAAATGTCCTCTTCAGTTGTTAGAGTTTCCACCACACTTTGATTGTGAACTATTTCAAGTTCATCTTCTTCTGGGATTCGTAGTTCTGATACTTCTTCAATGTCAGCTCCTTTCAGCAGCCCAGCATTATGTCTTCTTCTTTTGTATGCTTTAGCATGTAGTTTATCCACTACTTGAATCAAATGAACATATAGGCATAGATCATTCTCTGCTCTTTCATCAGACAACTTTGGGAATAATTTGTCATGCAAGTATGATGTGTAGCTGGGGTGTAGCAGCTTGATCTCCACTTGATCAAAGATTCTCATCTTCCTCAATTCGAGCTGAGTTCCAGAAATCGACTATATGATCTTGATGAATCACAGGCTCTGCTGTTAAAGCATAAAAGAGCCTGGATCGTCGTAAATATCTTACGATGTCTCTGCATCTTTCCGACACGGGGTCGTCTAGATTTAAGAACGCACACACATTGTGCTCTCTTGCAAATTGATTATCCATCTGTTCATAAGAATGAAGACGATTATGTTAGAACTAGGTCATTATATTTAAGAATACAAAGAAATTAAACGACAATGATGAATCAATCAGTTCATTACTGATGTTTATGATATGATTTACCTTGAGATTATGACTCAAAACTAGTTTTAAGCTTTGATTGATGTTTAGGATTTGAGTAATTTGAAATCAGATAAGGGAGGGATGTGGTTTTGACTAACGAACTTCTAGGTCAAAAAGGTTCTGTAAAAGTGAATAATGAATTCCAAGTCAAAAACATCATTTATACTCCCTCGGACACATTTATTTCATTTATTTAATAAAGTGGGTCCCACTTTTCTTATTACTCATCCGGGAAATTTATTTGTTCTGTAGATTTCAGTTCAACCGTAGCACATCTGCGGATGCCTAACTTTAAAAAATAAAATTTAAAATTGAATTGAAGTATTACTTGATTTTCCATAGGTTACCAATCTACGGAAATGAATTATACTTGTAAAATACTAACTCATTCGTAGGATACCAATCTACGAATAATCATATTTTACTCCTGTCACACCCCCGCTAAAAGCGGAAACACGGGGATGTAACGAGACGGGATCGTCATAACACATGTTAAGCAATAGAGATGCAATATAATAAATGATGATAAAGCGTGTCATGGCGACACCTGACACAAAGGAGACTTGTGTCGTGTTTAGTCAATATTCACGACAACATAGCCATAAGCATAAACTTATTAAATGATTCACATAGACAAGTAGTAGCAATTGTAATGTAATTCCCACAACCCGGGAACAAGTATCAAAAGAATAATATTGTTTAATTAGACTACAACAATGTTTCAAAATGAATGTTTGTCAAATATGTTTAGTCTCAATAATGCATCCTAGATCTCCACTAAGGCAGCACACCTAGATCTTCAATTAGCGTTGTCACCTGAAAAGATATGCTCAAAATGGTCAACAAAATTATTGGTGAGCTCGCAGGTTTAAATAGAAAAATAGTAATTGATGCTATATAGTAAATGTTGTGGAATACCGTGAATACAGTTATAAGTAAGTAAAATCACATGACAATGAGCTTTGCAACCAAACCTAATGACGTACACACAGATCTTGTCAGAATATATTCACCCAAGGGTCCGTTCCTGGCCACTAATGGTACTAATTAGTATACCAACAAACAAGGGTGGGGGTGTCAACCCAGTAGTACTACCAATACCTATCCGTCGGTTCCCACACTGGAATTAAATAGTTGAAAAGAAAGTACAATACAACAAACTCAAGCATGTATCAGATAAGTACTCACAAAATAGTAACACGTTGATTCCATGTATGTAAATTGTATGTAAGTTGTACAGCATTGAAAGTGGGTGAGCATACTTTTCCCCCATGTTTGTAAATGATTTAAATGTTGTATAAGCATAAAAAGGGGCCACAAAACTCACATGTTAGGTGGTAAGTATGAATGATCAAGTTTCTAAATGTTGTATGCAATGAATGGTCAAACACCTATTGACAGTTATTGTTAAGCATTAATGATATGTATAAAGTAAATAGTAATGTTCGGTCGGTTTGGGTTGTATCGATTCGGTCGCGTGTAACACACACAAACAGACACATGTATTAGATCTTATGTAGATCCAAGCACTAGATATCGTCACCATTGCTGATGGTATTTGTGTAAAAGTTTCATTGTTATTAAAGGAGTATTTTGTAAATATTAGTAGTTACAAATCGGTTGTTGATAATTATAAAATATAGAGTTGATTTGGTTTGGAATAACATTAGTAAGTTTGATAGTGTCGACTTTAACGTTGTCATTAGCAATGGAAACCGTGTCGATGTCACCTTAACATCACACGACATACACACATCACACACAAGAAGGAATTCACACACAAGAAGGAATTCACACACAACAACTTCAGTCGCACGACAAGACCAGACACACGACTCAACACTCCATCCGCACGAATCAACCCTCATTCATACGAATCAGCTTCATTCGTACGATTGAACCTTCATTTGTGCGACTCAGCATTCAGTCATACCACACAGCACCCATTCGCACGACTCAACATCCATACGCACAAATCAACCTTCATTCGTACGAATCAGCTTCATTCGTACGACTGAACCTCCATTCGTGCGACTGGCATTTAGTCGTGCGATACACGCACAATCGCACACATTCATTCGGTCGCATGACTCAATCGCACACATTCATTCGCTCGCATGACTCAATCGCACACATTCATTCGCTCGCATGAATCAATCGCACACATACACACAGTCGCACGACTCAGTCGCATGACACACCCAGTCGCACAACTCAGTCGCACGATAGACTCAGACGCATGACTCAGTCGCACGACTCACCCAATCGCACGGCTCAGTAGCATGGTCGACCCAGTCGCCTGAACAGCAGGTTCGCGACTGCTGAAGGTGCAGAGCAGCCTTCGGCTCCTGCGAGCACGAGGTTCACACCACGAGGACTTCCAGAAACATATTTCAAACACACCCAAGCAAGAAGAATACGCAAAAAGACATCACACGCACCCACACGACCTCATGTGTTCGGGTCGGCCCCGAACACCCGAAACCCTAAATGGACAGCCATAAACAAGCAAGGAAAGGGACGACCAAGGTCGTCTATCTGTGAGGAAGGAGTAGACTCAGCTGTAGCCGAGGTCTTGCCGGTGAAAACGCGACGAAAATGGGCGGTTTTGGTGCAAGGAGGAGGAGAAAAGGTGAAGAAGAAGATGGAAATGGAGGCTAGGGCTTGAATATGGGTATTTATACCCAGCTCTAGTTTGGTAAAATGTCACATTTGGTCCATGCACTTTGCCCCCGAGTTTCCCAAATTTGTTTCTATTGAAAACGACTTTAATAGGTTAGTTATATTAATGATAAAAATGTATTTAATGATATTTGTAACTTAAAAATGGTTTAATTAATGACAATAATATTATATAAAAATGGTATATTTAGTGATAACGATGATGAAATTGTAAAAGTTTCAAAGTTAGCATACATTTACGACGAGATCACAAGAATAAAGACGATAAAGCAAATATAATATCCACACGAATAGTTTATAAAGTTGAGGAATGAACGAGTGAAGAAAAGTTAACGGAATCCATGTTAATTGAATGACCTTTAGGTGACGGATGTCACAGTATCCCCCAGTTGAGAGAATTTCGTCCCGAAATTTAGCTAGAGTTAGTTCCAAGAGTGTCATCCTCAAATAGATGTGGATATTTGAGTTTCATTTGGTCTTCCCGTTCCCATGTAAACTCTGGCTCTCGTTTTGAATTCCATCTTACACGGACAATTAGTATTCTACTGCGCTTTAATTGCTTGACCTTTCGATCCATGATCTCATTGGGTTCCTCAACAAAACGAAGCTTTTTGTCAATTTTGATGTCCTTAATTGGTACGTGAAGGGATTCGTCAGCCAAACACTTCTTGAGGTTCGACACGTGGAAAGTATCATGTACATCGCTGAGTTCTTGTGGCAACCTTAATCGGTAAGCCACTGGACCTATTTTTTCTGTAATCTCGAATGGTCCTATGTATCTTGGGGCTAACTTCCCTTTCTTTCCAAATCGAACGATTCCTTTCCAAGGAGAGACTTTAAGTAAAACCCGATCCCCAATGTTGAATTCTAGAGGTTTTAAACGGTTGTCGGCATAGCTCTTTTGGCGATCTCTGGCAGCTTTTAGTCGGTCTTTGATTTGAAAGATCTTGTCGGTTGTTTCTTGAATGATCTCTGGGCCTGTTAACTAACTTTCACCAATCTCGGCCCAACAAACGGGTGATCTATATTTCCTTCCATACAATGCTTCGAATGGAGCACATCCAATGCTTGTATGGTAGCTGTTGTTGTAAAAGAACTCAATCAGCGGTAGATGAGTGTCCCAACTACCACCAAAGTTGATTACACACGCCCTCAGCATGTCTTTTAGCATTTGTATAGTTCGTTCACTTTGGCCGTCTGTCTAAGGGTGATAGGCGGTACTCATATCTAATCGAGTGCCCATCGCTTTCTACAATGTCTGCCAAAATCGTGAAGTAAATCGGCTGTCACGGTCGGATATGATCGACACCGGCACTCCGTGTCTTGTCACGACCTCTTTTATGTACAATCTCGCCAACTTATCCATTTTGTAGTCTTCTCGGATCGACAAGAAATGAGCTCACTTCGTCACCCGATCCACTACGACCCATATCGAGTCATGACCGCTGCTTGTTCTAGGGAGTTTGGTAATAAAATCCATAGCTATATTCTCCCATTTCCACTAGGGAATTTCAGGTTGCTGTAATAATCCCGATGGTTTCTGGTGTTCAGCTTTAACTTTCGAGCATGTCAAGCACCTGCTGACGTACATATCAATGTCTTTCTTCATACCTGGCCACCAGTACATATCTTTGAAATCATGATACATCTTGTCTGCACCAGGATGAATAGAATATCACGTCTTGTGGGCTTCATCCATGACTAAGGTACGTACACCTCCCCATCTGGGTACCCATATACGATCCATGAAGTATTGTATACCATCATCCTTGCAACTCATTTGTATATCCAACCCTCGAAGTTTTTCTCCCGCAAGGTTTTCTTCTTTCAATGCCTCCCTTTGTGCAATTTGGATCTGAGCTTTCAAATTCGTTTGAATGGTCAATCCCAATGCTCGAGCACATAGTGGTTTCACGCGTTCTTTGCGGTTTAAAGCATCAGCCACCACGTTAGCTTTCCTCGGATGATACCGGATTTCACAATCGTAGTCACTAAGTAGCTCTACCCAACGTCGCAGACGCATATTAAGTTCCTTTTGATCCAGGATATGTTGGAGGCTCTTATGATCTGTGAAGATGATGCATTTGGTTCCATACAGGTAATGCCTCCATATCTTAAGTGCAAATACTACCGCGCCCAACTCCAAATCATGAGTTGTATAGTTCTTTTCGTGCACCTTAAGTTGTCGTGAAGCGTAGGCAATCACCTTATCCTTCTCCATTTCTTCACCGCTTCACTTCTCGCAAACAAAATTCACACTTTGAGAACTTGGCGAAAAGTTTCTCTTCCCGTAACAGTTCCAGTATTGCCCGAAGGTGTTCTGCGTGATCCTCTTTCGATTGGGAGTAGATAAGTATATCGTCTATGAATACGATCACGAACATATCCAAGTAAGGTTTGCACACCTGATTCATTAGGTCCATAAACACAGCTGGTGCGTTAGTCAGCCCGAACGGCATGACCAAGAACTCATAGTGTCCATAACGAGTTCTAAACGCTGTTTTCGATATGTCCTCCTCGAAAACCCTTAGTTGATGATATCCAGAATGTAGGTCGATCTTTGAGAAATATGAAGCTCCTTGCAGCTGATCAAACAGATCGTCGATCCTGGGGAGAGGATATCGATTCTTCACGGTTAACTTGTTCAACTCACGGTAATCGATACACATGCGAAACGACCCATCCTTCTTTTTGACAAATAATACCGGTGCTCCCCACGGTGAGTGACTCGGCCGAATAAAACCCTTATCCAGTAGTTCCTGCAACTGACTAGATAACTCTTGTATTTCAGATGGTGCTAACCGATATGACGTCTTTGCTACCGGTGTAGCTTCAGGAACCAACTCTATACGAAATTTCACCTGTCGTGGAGGAGGCAAACCAGACAAGTCATCAGGAAAACATTTGGGTAGTCCTGTACCACTGGAATATTCACTAATTTCCTCTCCTCTTCCTTCTTTTCCACCACATGAGCCATAAAAGCGTAGCACTGCTTTCGTAAACTTCGGCGTGCTTTCATGCAGGAGATAAGCTTAAAGTTTCTTCCCAGTCGTTCTCCTTGAATTCTGAGCACCTCCCCGTTTGGCATAGGGATTCGTACTACTTTTTCCAGACAGACAATCTCAGCTCTGTGTTTCGACAATCAATCCATTCCCACGATCACGTCGAAACTTCCTAACTCATAGGGTATCAAATCTATATCGAAGGCATGGTTCTCCAACATTATCGAGCACTTCCTAATAATCTCATCGGCCTGAACAACCCTACCGTTGGCCATTTCTACAGAGTAGCTAGTTTCTAGCCTACTAGGATTCAAATCAAGCAATTGCACAAACTCAGAAGATATGAAGCTATTGTCTGCTCCAGTATCAAATAATATAGATACGAAGTGATGATTGAGTAAGTGCGTACCCGTGACAACATTCGGGTCCTGACGGACATCGTTGGCTCCAATGACAAATGCACGTCCCCGAGCTGTATTTCCTTGATTTGCCGGGCCTTGATTTCCAGCTATGGCCATCACCTGCTACTGGTTGTTCCCTTGTTGACCCGACGCCCGATTCAGTCTGGGGCACATGTTTCTATAGTGATTAGGGCCTCCACACTCATAACAGACCCTGGCATTCCCGGCGGGTTAACCGCGTTGACCGGTGCTACCAGATTCGGCGCTATTCTGCAGTCTCTCGCTAGATGCCCCGGGCGTTTACAATTCACGCACACCCGGCACGGCATTCCTGGGGGATAATGATAGTTGCACCTGTCACATTTGGGGTGCGGCCCGACATACTCTCTCTTGCCTTGCGTCACGGCCACAAAATATCTGGTTATCTTGGCCCTCTTGTCAAATTTCCTGGCACTCGACCGGCTCATTTTCCCAACATCCTTTCTTTTCTCTGCTCCTCTTCCCAAGACCCCTATTCTCACCATCTCGTCTGTCAGAGCGCCGGCCTTCAAAATTGCGCTCTGGATCGTAGGAGGAGCAGCTGCTGTTACCATCGCTCGGATTTGAGGCGCAAGACCCCAAATATACCTCTCGATTCTCTTTGATTCCGGAGTCACTAGATGTGGAACCAGTCTTGCCAGCTCATGAAAACGGTCAGTGTAAGCTGCGTGCCCGGCCCCCACCATAACATGATTCCAGAATTCATGCTCCAATTTCTGCATCTTGTTGAGGGGGCAGTATTCTTTGGTGATCAATGCCTTAAACTCATCCCATGACATTTCATTGCTGATTCTCTTCCCCTAGCCCGAATCTGGGTATTCCACCAAGTTAACGCCTTGCCTTGTAATGAACACGTGGCATACTTGATTCTCTGGCTATCGAGGCATTCGCTAATGTCAATCACTGCCTCCATTTTCTCAAGCCACCTGGTCAGGGCTATCACTCCACCCTTCCCATCAAATTCTTTTGGTTTGCAGGCCACAAACTCCTTGTACGAACACCCCCTTCTAGCATTAACAACCCCAATCTCATTACCGGTTGTTCCACCATTCCCGGTTTCCTGATTACTTTCGTTCCCAGTCGGGTTCCCATTACCTACTTCAGTTTTGATCCCACCTTGACCTCTTTCTCCACCATCCTCATTATCATTGCCTCCATCCCCGTGGGGGTGGTGTTGCTGAAGTGCATCGCTCACTTGGGCCACTATAGTCGGAATCAGTGCGGCTAGTTGTTGAGCGATCAAAGCTGCCATATCAGAGTTTCCTGTTCCATGATTATTACTGGCAGGACCATCACTTGTTCTTGGTGCTCTATCTCTGCCTCTGCCTCTGCCCCTCGGGGCTTCACTTCCGCCACTGTTGCTGTGGGTAACTCTTCGAGGTGGCATTTTCTAATCATAAAAGTAGTAAACACATAAGCTTTAACCATTTCAAATTATATTGTCCACATCGTTCATCAAGTCCAACATTCCAATTTAATATCACACTTATAGTCACCACACATCACATGCAAGTCGTGTAGTTCTCACACCATGAAATGGTAATGTCCTTAACAATAATCCATCATAACAATTGTAAATCCATGCATATAATCACGTTTAGTCTAGCGAAGGTTGTCTATCTCCTCCTCTTTCGAGGTTTCAAACATAACCTCCTCAGGGTCAATCTTAATGTCCAAGGTCAAGCGCAATAGTATGATCTCTGAAGATCTCTTCGGGTTTAATACCCGGATTTGATAAACCAACTCGGCGCGCAGAGGGAACGGAAGATCCAATAGAAGCATCCCATAAGGAGTGAGCATAAGGGTTCCCTCACAGGGTGAAAGATCACAAAACAGATAGATAAACGATCAAGTAAAGAGAAACACGTACATGAGATATAAAATGCATACAGATCCTAGCATGCAAATCTACATGAAGGTTCCTAGGTTATAGTCTAGGTCAAGCGTATTGCCTAATTCTCTATAACCAATGGCTCTGATACCAATCACTAGATATCGTCGCCATTGCTGATGGTATTTGTGTAAAAGTTTCATTGTTATTAAAAAAGTATTTGGTAAATATTAGTAGTTACAAATCGGTTGTTGATAATTGTAAAATGTAGAGTTGATTTGGTTTGGAATAACATTAGTAAGTTTGATAGTGTCGACTTTAACGTTGTCATTAGCAACCGTGTCAATGTCACCTTAATATCACACGACATACACACACCACACACAAGAAGGAATTCACACACAACAACTTCAGTCGCACGACAGGACCAGACGCACGACTCAACACTCCATTCGCACGAATCAACCTTCATTCGTACGAATCAGCTTCATTCGTACTATTGAACCTTCATTCGTGCGACTCAGAATTTAGTCGTACCACACAGCACCCATTCGCACGACTCAACATCCATACGCACGAATCAACCTTCATTCATACGAATCAGCTTCATTCGTACGACTGAACCTCCATTCGTGCGACTGGCATTCAGTCGTGCGATACACGAACAATCGCACACATTCATTCGGTCAAATGACTCACTTGCACACATTCATTCGCTCGCATGACTCAATCGCACACATTCATTCGCTCGCATGACTCAATCTCACACATACACCAGTTGCACGTCACACCCAGTCGCACTACTCAGTCGCACGATAGACTCAGACGCATGACTCAGTCGCACGACTCACCCAGTCGCAGGGCTCAGTCGCATGGTCGACCCAGTCGCCTGAACAGCAGGTTCGCGACTGCTGAAGGTGCAGAGCAGCCTTCGGCTGCTCTGAGCACGAGGTTCACACCACGAGGACTTCCAGAAACACATTTCAAACACTCCCAAGCAAGAAGAACACGCAGAAAGACATCACACGCACCCACACGACCTCGTGTGTTTGGTTTGGCCCCGAACACCCAAACCCTAAATGGATAGCCATAAACAAGCAAGGAAAGGGACGACCAAGGTCGTCTACCTGCATGGAAGGAGTAGACTCAGTTGTAGCCGAGGTCTTGTTGGTGAAAACGCGACGAAAATGGGCGGTTTTGGTGCAGGGAGGAGGAGAAAAGGTGAAGAAGTAGAAAATGAAGAAGAAGATGGAAATGGAGGCTAGGGATGGAATATGGGTATTTATTCCCAGCCCTAGTTTGGTAAAATGTCATATTTGGTCCCTGCACTTTGCCCCCGAGTTTTCCAAATTTGTTTCGGTTGAAAACGACTTTAATAGGTTAGTTATATTAATGATAAAATTGTATTTAATGATATTTGTAACTTAAAAATGGTTTTATTAATGACAATAATATTATATAAGAATGGTATATTTACTGATAACGATGATGAAAATTGTAAAAGTTTTAAAGTTAGCATACGTTTACAACGAGATCACAAGAATAAAGACGATAAAGCAAGTATAATATCCACATGAATAGTTTATAAAAGTTAGGAATGAACGAGCAAAGAAAAGTTAACGGAATCCATGTTAATTGACGGATATTTAGGTGACGGATGTCACAACTCCCCCTTAAGTTTCGCACTGTAACTTCTGCTGATGTTTACAATGCACTGTAGCTTCTACTGATGCTTAAAATGTACTGTAATTTCTGCTGATGATTAAAAAGCCACAATATAAACTTATTTATTGTATGGTCCTAATCAACTTATAGAACCATTTATTGCTATTGGACCTTGTTGACTTTGTATTCATGTCTATGTACAAGAAGGTTTATATTTTAAAAAACTTCATATATCCAAAAGCCAAGTTAGTGCTCAGGTTCCAATTCCTTCATATTGACAATTCATTTGACAATTTTGTTGTTAACTTATTTTCATGATTCTACTCCCCGTAAATTTTTGATTAATGATGAATGAATGCATTTATCATAAGTTTCTAAGAAGAATATCATGAAAGACACATGTCTGTCCAAACAAAAAGAAATTAAACTAAACAAAATTAAAATGAGGACTATGTACAAACATATATACACATAAAATGGGATCATACTATAACACTAAGCATCTTTTTGATGAATTAATTTGGTGAAATGATACTTGATCTTAGTTCCAATTGCAAGTATGTTTGTCCACTTAAATCCATACAAGAGTATTGTATCAACTAGGCATGCTGTTTATCATGTTTTCATGTCTATTAGTGAGCAACTGTTATGGGCTCCATATTTAATTCACTTAGAGTTTGTCCTCCCTTTGTGAGTCAGATCATCACTTTTTCACACTTAGAAACTATGTACTTTAAGTTATAAGTTCTATCTTGAGATGCATTGGACATCTCATTAATGTATTGATGTAAAAGCTCTAGATTTAATATACAGTTGATCACAGAGGATTCTTTTGAGAGCTTAGATATGATCATATCAGGTCACCAGGTCTTTACTTACGTAAAACAGAGGTGCCTTCAACCCAGGTCTTTGTTTATACAAAACAGAGGGAGGATGAGGATCATGATCTTTTCACCAGTTGGTTACAAATGTATACCATGGTGATCATACACCCAGGTTTTTGTTTACACAAAACAGAGGGAATATGACTTGCAAAGATAGATATTATAAAGTGTTGATACATAGTGTGCTTAGATGAGTGATTTGGTCATATCAGAATAAGACTCACTTTCTGTATCCTCAAAATGAAGTTTCCCACAAACAATCACTTTGCATTATGTTTGGCATGCTCTTAGTGTAGTTTCCACTCAGGATGAACCTACTCACATATCAAGTAACTTGATCAGATTTTAATGATATTTAAGAATTCAGGTAGAAGCAAAGGCATAGTGTACTATCATTTCCCAGACATACACGAAAAGAAAGACAATATTTTTATTCTAAGCTTCGGAAGATGCTTCAGAAGTTTCTTCCGAAGGTAAATTGCTTTCGAAAGAAAATTATACTAAGACATAAATTTCTTGCGAAGGTAATTATAAATCTTCCGAAAGAAAACATTTTTTTATTTTATTATATTTTTTTATTATTATTACTATTTACAAGGACAGGCACATGTTTTTCTTTGGTTTTCATAATGATTAATCTAAGTTAATCATGCCCAAAGAATCAATTAGAAAATTAAATCTAACTGAATCAAAGGCTTTAGTGAATAAATCAGCAAGCTGATTTGTTGTATCCACTTTGACTAGCTTGATCAAACATTTTTCTGAGCAATCTCTCAGAAATGGTATCTTATTTCAATATGCTTTGTTTTACTATGTTGCACTGGATTAGTAGTGATAAATATAGCTGCTGAATTGTCAATATAAATTTGAGTCTGAAGGAAATTGTAACCATAATCAAGTAATTGGTTTTGCAACCAAAGGACTTGAGGGCAACAAGCTGAAGCAGCTATGTACTCAGCCTTAGCTGTGGATACAAATACATTGGTCTGCTTCTTGCATTGCCATGAAACTAGCCTTGGTCCTATGAATTGACATCCACCAGTTGTGGATTTTCTGTTGTTGTTGCATCCTCCAAAGTCACTATCTAAATATGAGTAGAGAGTGAAATCACCATCCTTTGGATACCAAAGTCCAAGGGCTAGTTTTCCTTTGAGATATCTAAAAATTCTCTTCACAGCATTTAGATGAGACTCTTTTGGATCTGATTGGTACCTAGCACAAACACAAACAACAAACATAATGTCAGGTCTACTGGAGTTATATACATAAGTGATCCTATCATTGACCTATATAATCTTTGATCAACAATTTTTTCTGTGCGATCAGGTACAATCTTTTCAATTGTTGAGGCTGGTGTTTTGCATGAAGATGTATCAACAAGGTTGTACTTCTTCTATATTTGATGTATGTATTTCTCTTGATTAGTGAAAATGCCATCTGTCTTCTGATGAACTTGTAGACCAAGAAAGAAAGTTAATTCTCCCATAGAACTCATCTGAAACTTAGATTTTATCAGCTCTTCAAAGCTTACACACAATCTCTTGTTAGTTGATCCAAATATAATGTCATCAACATAAATTTGAACAACTAAGAGATCTTGATGTTCTTGTTTGAGAAAGAGAGTCTGATCAGTGGTTCCTCTTTTGTATCCATGCTTGAGCAAGAAAGATGATAATGTTTCATACCACTTTCTTGGTGCTTGGTGAAGACCATACAAAGCTTTATCAAGCGTGTATACCCAGTGTGGGTAGTGAGGATCTTCAAATCCAGGAGGTTGTGATACATAGACTTCTTCATCAATTTTCCCATATAGGAAAGCACGCTTGACATCCATTTGATAGACAGTGAACTTCTTATATGATGCATATGCTAGGAATACTCTAATGGCTTCAAATCTTGCAACTGGTGCAAAAACTTCATCATAGTCTATTCCTTCTTCTTGTGTGTAACCTTGTGCAATCAACCTTGCGTTGTTTCTCACAATTATATCTCTGTCATCAAGTTTATTTTTGAAGAGCCATCTTGTTCCAATTGGATGTTGGCCTTTAGGTAAATCAACTAGATTCCAGACTTTCTGCTTTTGGAATTGTTAAAGCTCTTCTTGTATAGCTTCAATCCAACTATTGTCCTTTACAGTAGCTGTGATGTTTGGAGGAACCACTTGTGAAAAAAGACAAGTGAAAAGACAGATGTTTGCAGTTCCACCTTGGCTTCTTGTAGTTCTTTTATCAAAATCACCAATAATGTTGTTTACTGGATGAGTCTTATGAATTCTTGTTGTTGGAGTTGATTCAACTGGAATAGGTGATTCCAAGTTAGTCATATTCATTAATGCAGACGGATCCAATCCAGTTGATGAATTTAGGAAGTAGTCAAAGTGTTCCTCCTGTTCATCATTTTGTATGGAGTGGTCTTCCTGAGTTTGAACATCAGGAGCATCATTAATATCTTCCGAAGGAGCTTCTCCGGAAGCATTTTGTTCTTCCGTAGGAGTTACAGGAACTTCTACGGATAGTATATGAGGACTTGATGAATCATCTCCAATGTTTGTTGTATCTTCTTGAGAGCATGGAACAGCTGCTGAGACATTATTCATATCTCCGGATGCAGAATGCACATCTGCGGATGCAGAGTTAGTAGCTGCTGATGAAGTGTTTCCATCTGAAGATATGTATCCATTTTGCTGGACTTGTGCAGCATCATTGTTATTAGTTGTTGTTAGGGAACGTGTACGGACGGAGTACTAACTGATTCTGCGTTTATACCGGATCAAACAGTGCGGAATCCTATTTGATTGGCGATTCAATCAGTGAGAACGATAACCCGATCGATATAAGATTGAACTAAACACTAAGAACGAGTAGGAATCGATCAGAAACGAACTATGAACTTGGACATGCTGTTTGGGACGTTCTGGACGGCTAGGGTTTATGTGTATTCACAATATCTCTTCAAGTGTTCTGTTTCTCCACGAATTAAGTGGTATTTATAGGTTAGTGGTTTTCATTTGTACGACTGAACCATTAGCATGGTTCAGTCGTGTGACTGAATCATGCGATTGAGTCATACGCACGACTGAAGGTTCAGTCATGCGACTGAGTCAATCTTATGTCTCAATCATACGACTGATCCAGTCCCCTTCAGTCGTGCGACTGGTCCATAAGCATGATGTATTCATGCGTATGGTCCATTAGCATGAATAATCACCCGACTAGGTTGAACATAATACTCAATCATTATTGACTTAGAATTGTGTACAACAACCTCAAACCTATATAAGAAGTTCATACATATGAATCAAAGATAAATAAACATCAAATCATATTTCATATTTCATTACTTCTTCAAATTACACATATGTAAGTCATGAAAGACTTTTACATTTAAGCTCATAAACTAGGAACACATGTATCTACAAACTCCCCCTTGGACCTAGTTTACCCTATCGTCTAACATTCTTCACCTGTTCTTGGAACTTCTTGTACTTCTTTTTTCTTGTGACTCCTGCATGTATATCAAATGCAAAACAGAGTCGTATGACGTGTTGGAATTGAAGAGCTTGTACAATGTCTTGCGTGTCATAGAACAATGGCCACTTGTATAAAGTATAGACATCTTCAGCAGACAAGTTAGTGAGCCATATTGGGTTAAATACCCTGATAGTCTCTGCAGGACCGGTGAAGGGTGGTCACTTACAACACAACAACACAAAGAGGAGATTAACCAAACTTAATCAAATAGTAAACTGGATTAACCACAAGTATGATACTAAGAACACAAGTAATAAGTAAGAGACAGAACAAGAGAACACAAGAGATTGGGTTTCAAGGATGCAGTATATTGCTTTCTCAAGTTCTATTACAAGTGTTACAAAGAATAAAGAAAGATACAAGAACATGGAATACTTATACTACAACCTACAGCCGGCTATACTTTGAAAGCCAGCTGGATACAATTGACTAGACATAAACAAAATCAAATGTAGAGTCAAAAGTCATATCTGCCTTTTGACTTGTGACTATGACATGCCATAGCTCACATCCTAATATATTACAAAAAGGATAAAAGTACATAAAGTAGAAAGCATGGACTCAAGACCTCAATGTACAGTTACCAAAAGCATGAACCTTTCACCAACTCATGTAAGTTGGTGACTTTACAGAGTTGCAGCAGAAAAGTGGTCCAGCTTTATGGTAAAGTACATCAGATAAAGGCATATCTCTAAAAGTCTTCGGAAGAAATCTGTCTTCACTCTTTGGCTTCGAAAGACTTTGTCTTTGAAGCTTCGGAAGACTTCACTCTTGGCTTCGAAAGATATTGGTCTTGGCTTCGGAAGATTTTACACTTAGAATATTTCTAGTGCATGGTGTAAAACTTCCGAAGCATTTCTACTTCAGTTCTTTAGTGCATGCTTGTAGAGAGACTTTGGATGTTTTGGCTGCATCAGACTTATAGGAATCCTTACAAACTCCCCCTAGGCTTATGCTACCAAAACATTAAGAAGATCTTCAGATGTTTGTAGTCTTCAGCATAATGATGACCATACCCTTCTTCATTAGATAGCCAGGATCATTCAGACTCTTATAATATCTTCTCATCTCAAAGAGATCATGCAAAGGTAAGTTGATTATGTCTTGCCATGTATAGACATTCTCAACACCATGATCTCTGATCACATGCCATCTCTCTGGATTAGTAGTGAAGGTCCAGGATAAGATAGGTGTCTCAGCTGTAAGAGGAGCCACTTGAATTGGAGTTGATTGGGCTGCCTCTTCATGCACTTCCTCAGGTTGATCTGACTCAGCCTAAGGTGTAGAGGTAGATGATTCAGGCTTCTTCTTCTTAGACTTTGGATTAGAAGCCATCCTCTTCTTCATCTTAGAGGTCTTTAACTAAGAAGACTGGTCTGCAACACCTTGTTGATCATCCTTGTCTTTCTCAGTTGGGTGTTCCTCCCTCACAGGTTCAGAAGGAGAGGGAGTTTGACCTGTTGTGGATCAAAGATAAAGCTTGCTGAGGCTCAGCAGGAGGTCCGGGTTGTGTTGTCTCAGGTTGTTCAACCTTAACCTCCACTTCAGGTGGGATTTGACTTGGAGGAGAGTATAAGTCAATCAGCTCTCCACTCTTGATCTTCTGCTTGATTACCCTGATATGCTCATCCATTGTGGATAAAGACATAGGGCCAAGTCTCCTTCCGGAGAATCCATACAGCTTCAAGAAGCTCATCATCCTTTGTCTGTCAGCAGACTTCTTCATACTCTTTTTGATAATGGCTCTTGACTTTGCAGCCTCTTCCCTCATCTTTCTCTTTGTAGCTTTTTGTTCTGTGAGCACTTGAAGTTCAAGCTGTTTGAGATACTCAAACTCAATATACTCAAAGGACAAGGGAAGAAGTGCAGATGCCTGGTAGAGACTTGTGGCACTCAGGTAGTTGATCATGTTTTGTCTGTCTGTTTCTTTGTCTACATGAGGTTCTTGTGTAGATGCCATATTCTGTTGCACAGGGCTTTCTTGAACTGGGGAGAGAATAGGAGCATGCTTGTATAGTCTTTTCTGTCTCTTCTTCTCTTTGAATTGGAGAAGTAACCTTGCATCCTCTTTTTCTTTCATCTCTCTTGACACTTCCATGTCAGCCAGTTTATTTAATTGCTCTAAGGGGAGAGATATAATCTCATCTATGTCATAGTTCCTGGTCTGCAGGTAAGTAATCCTTACTGCCCTCAACTCATCATCTTGAGTGTTTGGTCTGGGGGCAGCCCTGATTGCAGCTTGCATAAAACCTGAAGACCCAGAGGAACTTTCTCCCCTTAGCTTCCTCTTCCTCTCTCTCTCTCCTCCCCCTCAATTTCCTCAGGAGTCAAAATCTTTTTCCCTTTGTCACCCACATACCTTTGTGACTCAGGGTGGATAGAGGTTTGGCCTTCATTGCTTGGTGTAGCATCCAAGCTCTGGCTAGAGAGAGGTTTTGAGACACCTTCACCAGCAGGTGTTTCACCGAGGGAATGAATTTCTGAAGCAGTTGTTGATGTGACATGGCTCTCAGGCTCTATCACTGGGCCTTCAGCCAAGGTTTTCCCTTTGAAGCTAATCTCAGGGTCTGCCTTAGCATCCAGTTGACCAATGACATTACCTGATTGCCTTTGTCTTCTTCTTAGGCTGAACTCTTCAGTAATTTTGTCTTGTATTCTGAGTGCTAACCTGTCATCTTGTCTTGATTTGCTTGGATTGACAAGGGGCATGTTGACCAGATCAAGACCTTCATAGTAATTCAAGGTCTGAAAATCAAATACTTCTTGTTGCCCTTGAACTCTGTGAAGAATAAGGGCTCTTCTATCAGCATCATACCTCCACCCAATAATGTAGTTTGAAATTCCTTGAGGTGGGGATGATATAGCCCTTGGAATACCTTCCTCAAAGAGACTCCTGATGATAGAGTCTATAGAGTCCACATTAATGTGAACTTGAGGAAGTTTCTGAGTATGCACAATTGCAAGTGAGGATGGTGAGTCCTCAAAACTCCCAGGTTCTGTGTCTGTAATTACTTTCTCCCCCTTTTTGGTAGCATCACCCTCTTGCATAGGTGAGCTAGAGGTTAGGTCAACCACATTCACAGTTTCTTGTGTTCCTGGTTGAGCTCTTCTTAAAGGTCTCCCAGCTAGTTTTTCCCTGAGATAAGATATCTCAAGTTGCTGATCATTGACCCTATTGTGAAGGGTAGTCACCTGAGATTCAAGGTGACTAACCTTAGAGACTAAATAGGAGCATGTTTTTGACAGTTTTTGCTCCTTTAGTCTCAGATTCCCCTCTTCCTCATCAGAAGAATCATTGGGGGATGAGATGATTGGACCAAAGTCCTCTCTCTCACTACCAGCTTCAGGTTCTTGGCTGCTGGATTTCCTCTGCTAATTGACATTCTCAGTTGAGATGTCAATGGGCTGAGTTGCCATGGTTGAGGTCTTAATAATGTAATCACTTGCAAAAGTGAGAGCCTCTTCTATGTGGATATCCTGAACAGGTTCAGAAGTATCCACCTCAGTTGTGGGTGACTGATGTGGGCTAGACTGAGGAGATTCAGGAGTACTCATCTCTCTTTAAGTAGGGGAAGAGAAGAGAGACTCATGGTACTCACTAAAACCTAAGTCTTCATCAGTATAGAACGAGAGGTTGGGAATGGGTTGATTTAAATCTAAAGGCTGGGGATGGTAACTGTCCCCTGAAGGTTGTTCACTTGAGTGTTGAGACTCAGAGTGAAGGCTTAAGGCAGTTGGCTTGTGAGCTCATCTGGGTGAGCATGAGGAACCTCAGCCCTGATTGTTGAAGAGATGGGGGTGGTTTGCTCCTAAGGGGAAGTGGGAGCTCTAGTGTCCACTTCCTCCTGTATTGGTGAGTATATGGGAACCTGCACAGACACAATAGCTTGAGTAGGGGTTCGTTTGGATTTTCTTTGGTTGGTGAGGGTTACTTGTGGCCTTTTTGGTGGTAGAGAGGTAGAAGGTGTGGGTTCAATACTAGATTGTGTTGCTAGGTTGTCACCTTGAGCAATGAGCTCTAATATTTTTGGGACAAGGGCTGTTTCTACCCCAGAGAAGCCTACAGTTGGCTTCTTCATGATTTTAAGAATATTATCTGTTTCCCTCAACTGTGAGCCCAGTTCACAGTTGAGAATGTGTTGAACATATCTAGGAAACATATAATATTCTAAGGAGTCCAAGTTAGCAAGCAAATTTTTATAGACAAATTAAGAGTACCTGAACTTGACCCCTTGAACCATTCCATGCACTATGAAGGAGAGATCCTGGAGAATCTGGTCCCACCCTCCATGCTTGTTTGACAAGCTGTGGATAACCACATGGAGTAGGTATTTCCACTGGGATGAGACCTTCCCTTTCTTGAAGGTCTTTACAGAGAAATCTCACTCATAGCCCATCTGCTCAAAGGAATGATTGACAGCTTCCTTTGGGAAGGTCAACTCACCTTCTTCATCATCCAGCTGTAAGTGAGTGTTGATGATGGCCGAAGTGATGAAGATTGTCCTCCCTTGCACTGTGGTAGACAGTGCCTTCTCCCCATCCATGATGACCTCTTAGCAGGTCTTCTAAAATTCAAGCAGATGATCCTCATAGAGAGTAGGACTAATGGTTAGGGAGGTGAAGTAATTTGATAAAGCTAAGAAATGGCAAATCTTTCTCAGAGCTTAACGGAGCAACCTGATTGTGTTGCCAGTGAAGTTGCATGGAGAAATCTGGGTTGTTTCTGCGGTTAAGGTTAGCCATTTTAGAAGCTTAAAGATGAAGAAAGATGAAACGCAAAGGCGGTTTGGGAATTAGGTTTGAGGAATAGTAGAATTGAAGAAGGTAGTGAGGGAGAGGGGGAACCGTTGGGTATTTATGTGAAAAGGATTTGAACCAAAGTTAATGAAAGAGGATAAACTTTGAAATCCGAATGTCGGTCCCACCTCTGAAAAAGTAATTTACTTTTGCTCAAAAAGTAGTTTTCTTGGAATTCGAAAAGCTTCCGAAGGTAAATTATCTTCGGAAGTGTTAATGAAAAAGGTTCCGAAGCTAAATGACTTCGGAAGAATTTCCTGAGAGTTTTGAAAATTTGCTTCGGAAGAGAAATAAAAACTTGAATGCTTTGTATAAAAAACAACAAAGCTTCCGAGAGTTAATTTTGCTTCGGAAGAAAATAGTCCTTGAAAACAAATAAGTGTCTAAGACAAGTATTTAAGCTTCGAAAGATAGATTGAAACCTCTTCTGAAGGTAAAATTTCTTAGACAGTTATTTATTTTGAAGACATGATTTTCTTCCGAAGATAAAAATATATCTTCCGAAGGATCAAAAATTTTCAAGAATCTAAGGAAAATCTTCAAAAAGGATTTTTTTATCCAAAGAAAACGTGAGCGTATGAAAGAGATGAACTAGACAACCTAGGACACACATATTTTAAGAAATAATTAGAATTAGTTTTAAGAAAAATCTACTCAAGGTTAATCATCCCAATAGCTGATATTAGATATTTAAATCTATGTTCATCAAAAGCTTTTGTAAACAGATCAGCATATTGTTCATCTGTATGAACTTTGACTAGTTTAATTAATCCTTTTTCATAGTTATCTCTTATTAAATAATACCTAATATTGATGTGTTTGGTCCTTGAGCGCTGCACAGGGTTCTCAGTGATAGAGATTGCACTATTGTTGTCTTTGTGAATGGGAGTCTCCTTGAAGTTAAATCCATAGTCCAACATCTGATTTTGAATCCAAAGCACTTGAGCACAGCAACTTGCAGCAGCAATGTATTCAGCGTCAGCAGCTGATGCAGACACACAGGATTGTTTCTTGCATTGCCATGAGACAACCCTTCCACCTAAGAATTGACATCCCCCAGATGTAGACTTTGCAGTCATGTTGCAACCACCATAATCACTATCTGTATAAGCATACAGATTGAAGTCAGGATTCTTTGGATACCATAAACCAAGTGTTGAAGCACCTTTGAGGTATCTTAGAATCCTCTTGACAGTGATGAGGTGAGACATCTTAGGGTTGGCTTGATATCTTGCACAAATAGATGTAGCAAACATGATATCAGGCCTGCTAGCAGTAAGATACATAAGAGACCCAATCATAGCCCTGCATAAGTGTTCATCTACACACTCCCCCTCAAGATCAGGTCCAAGGGAGTGCTTTCTGGCTATGGGTGCCTTAGCAATCTTACAATTAGTCATATTGAACCTCTTGAGTATGTCCTGAACATACTTTGACTAACTTATGAAGATACCATCTTCAACTTGCTTCACTTGAATTCCCAGAAAGAAATTGAGTTCTCCCATTGCACTCATTTCAAATCTGTCTTTCATCAGCTTCTCAAAGTCTTTGCAGAGCTTTGGATTAGTTGAACCAAAGATGATGTCATCCATATACACTTAAACAAGCAATATGTCATTTCCCTTTCCTTTGATGAAGAGAGTTCCATCGATAGTACCTCTCCTGTATCCATATTGGCAAAGATACTCAGACAATGTCTCTTACCACTTCCTGGGTGCCTGATGCAGCCCATAAAGAGCTTTGTCAAGCTTGCAGACATAATCAGGATGATCAGGGTCTACAAAACCAAGTGGTTGTTTGACATACACCTCTTCATCAATCACTCCATACAGAAAAGCACACTTCACATCAAGCTGAAAGACCTTGAAGTTCTTGGATGCAGCAAATGCCAGGAATATCCTAACAACTTCTAGTCTCGCTACTGGAGCAAAAACATTTGTGTAGTCAATCCCTTCTTCTTGTATGTATCCTTGAACAACTAGTCTAGCCTTGTTCTTGATGATAATGCCTCTATCATCCTTCTTATTCCTAAACACCCATTTGGTTCCAATGGTAGTCTTCCCATGAGGAAGAGGACAAAGGTTCCAAACTTTTTGCCTTTTGAATAGAAGTAACTCTTGTTGCATAGCTTCAACCCAACTTCCATCCTTTAGAGCCTCATCAACTTTCTTTGGCTCTATCTGGGATAAGAAACAAGAGTGAAGACAAACATTTGCTTCATGGGTTTGTCCTCTTGTTCTTACCCCTATGACAACATCTCCAATGATGTTTGTGGTGGGGTGAGACTTGTGGATCCTAAGCTGAGGGATCACAACAAGTTGTTGAGAAAGATCTAAATTTGAGAAATTTAGATCTGGCATAGATGTTTCACCCTCCACATCACCACACTTGTCAAGATTGACTTGATCCAATGAGTGTGTGACATCATTGATGTTATCATCTATGGTGTGGTTATTAGCATCAAGGAATTCTTGATCACTGTCACCACCAACATTGTTGTCTTCCATAATTGAGGTATCCTTATCTGGTTGTGGAGCCTCTGAGCTGGAATTTGAAGGCACCCCAGATGTATCAGCTGAGTTTGTCATTGTAGTGCTGATAGAAACCTCATTTGCTGAAGTAGTTCCAACTGTAGCTGAAGATGCATGAGTTGAGGGTCTTCTTGGCTCAAATCTTGGATCAGGATCACCTGTATTTAAATTTTCTGCAGATCCTAAAACATTCTCACAAGATTTGTTAAAACAGTTGGTAACTAAATCAAGATCAAATAGCCAATCAGGACCAGAACCAGCCACACATGGTGTGTGTTCATTGAAAGTGACATTGGTTGACTCCTCAACAATTCTAGTTCTGAGATTGTATACTCTATAAGCCTTAGCCTGGGAAGAGTATCCAATGAAGTGTCCATAATCTGATTTTTCAGCAAATTTGGAAATTTGATCTTTTGCATTCAAGATGGTGCAAGGACATCCAAATGACTTGAGAAAGCCAATGAAAGGTTTTCTCTTGTGCCAAAGTTCATAAGGAGTCTTACCATGTGTCTTAACTACTAAAACTCTGTTTTGCACATAGCAAGCAGTGTTTACTGCCTCTGCCCAGAAGGTGATGGGTAGTTTAGAGTCAGACAACATAGTTCTTGCAGCTTCAATTAGTGTCCTGTTTCTGCTTTCAGCAACACCATTTTGCTGAGGAGTCCTGGGAGCACTATATTGTCTTGTAATACCTTTTTCATCACAAAATGTATCAAGGGTTTGATTCTTAAATTCAGTCCCTTGATCACATCTTATGGTTTTGATCTTGTGATCACTTTGATTCTCAATTTTTAAGAATAATTCTTCAGAATTTCAGGGGTCTCATCCTTAGTTTTAAGAAAAAAAACCCAAGTGAATCTTGTAAAATCATCTCTGATCACCAAACAGTAAGAGGTCCTTCCTAGACTCATTACACTGGTGGGTCCAAAGAGATCCATATGTAATAAGTGTAGGTTAGTAGTAATAGAGTTCCTTTCCTTAGGCTTGTGAGATATCTTATGTTGCTTCCCTTTCAGGCATTCAACACAATGATCATCACTTGTAAACTCTTTCTTTGGCATTCCAGTTACCAAATCATGTTTAATTAGTTTATTCATGTTCTTAAAGTTTACATGGCACATTCTTTTATGCCATAGGAAAGACTCATCACTATTTGCTTTAGACAGAAAGCATGAAACTTCTCCAGAGGGAGATGTTTCTTGCAAGTCCATCTTGTACATGTTCCCTTTTCTGGGGGCTCTAAGCAGGATGTGCTCATGAGGAATGACCATACAGGCTTGAGAACAATGCACTCATGCTTAGTAAAGAGCATGTTATGACTCTAATCACAAAATTAGGATACACTTAAAAGATTGTACCCAAGCTCCTTGACAAAGTTTACCTTTTCAATGCTGAGCTTACCATTTGTGACCTTGCCCCTTCTAGAAATGTAACCACCTTCATCTCCTCCAAAAGCAACTGGTCCTCCATCAATCATTTCAAAGTTATGGAGTAGTGACCTATTGCATGTCATGTGCCTAGAACATCCACTACAATGATCCAGACATTCTTGTTTGTCTTGAGCTGTTCCTGCACAAGGAAAATGATTAGTTACATTTGGAAACTCAAGCCTTATTTGTCTTGGGCTCACTAAGTATAATAGAAGGTAATGCAACAGTAATAGATCCTATGGTTGTGCTAGGAGGATCTTGAGCTGTTGTTGATGGAGAATTTTCAGTCACTTGGTCTTTCTTAGACTTCCACACCACCTTTGGAGTCTTGGACTTGACCTTCAAAACTTCGGATGCTTTTGGGACTTCGGAAGTTTTGATGACTGAACCTTCGGAAGATTCTGCAGTCACTGCAGCAGACTTCAGTGCTTCGGAAGAGTCCTTTCTTCTGAGACCAACTTCTCTTTCGAAGGTAATTTTCCATTTGCCTTCTCCTTGATTTGGAGCTTCCGAAGGAAACAAAATTTCCTTCCGAAGCTTGAATCTTCTTGGAACTCTTTGAAGTCTTTGTCTTGGTCATATGGACAGTACTTTTAGGATTGTATGAACAATCCTTAGCAATGTGAGAGGTACTTTCACACATGACACACACCATTTTCTTCTTCACAAGAGTCTTCTTATGAGAACAAGACTGTCTTTGGTCACATCCCTTCTCCACCTTCATCTTTGCAGATGCTGAGACAGTCCTTATGAGCTGGGAACTATTTTTGGAGTTTGATGGTCTAGGCTGTGCAGCAGTGGTACACAGCAGATCAGTCTTTTTCTTGGTACTGAGATGATTTGAACCAGAACTCTTAGCTAAAGAGTTTTGGTTGATGTCTTCAGTCTTTACTACTTCAAACCCTGCAGAGATAAAAACTTGTTTCTGCTTAGAGTCAAAAGTAGCCTTGATCTCTTGAGCCTTTCTTGCTTTTCTTTTGCTCTTCCTGATCAAGTTCTTTCTTATTGACTTGGTCATCACAGTAATCTTCTTCTCCTCAGAAGGATAATGGCCCTTCTTAGAATCCTCCTTTTCACTCTTCTCAAAGGAATTCTTCATTATCTCTTCTTCATCCTCTTCACTTATAGGATCTATGAGAGGAAGCTCATCTTCACAAGTTCCACACCTAGGAGATCTTACAGACAAGATTATGTGTGGAGGAGCTATCTCATTGGATCCCAGTCCCTGTCTATTTTAATAACACACCTTGTTGTGCAGGGATGAGGATATCATGTTCTTGAAGGTCTCTTCTTCATAAACACTCTTTTCTACCCTGGCTTTGCTGATCACAAGCTCAGCCTGGCACTCAGTTAGCTTGGTTATGAGATCTTTGATTTGAGTCCTAAAATCTGCATGCTCATGTTTTAAAACTGAAATGGTTTTCTCTAAGTCCTCTATCTTTAGTTTATAATCATTTTCAAACTTTCTAAAATCAGATTTTAAAATGTTTAAGGACTCAAGATCAGATCTCATCTCCAAGTTATAGGACCTGTATCTATTAACTTTAGCAATGCATTCAGGAGTACAGAGATGTTCCAATACCTTGGCTTCATCATGATCTGCCATTAGTGCTTGGTTTGGAGAAGCATCTTCCACCTGAAAGCTCCAGTCAAAGCCTCCTTCTTCAACAGCAACAGCAGCTTGTTGCTTTGGCTTCTCATTCTTGGGGGCTTTCTCAGTGTAGTTTGGTCTGGTTTGTGCTTGGCCACTATTTGTTCTGGGTGCCTTACACTCTCTGGCAAAGTGGCCCATCAAGTTACAGTTGTAACACTTGACTTTGCCTTTGTCCAAGCCAAACTTTCCACTGGTTGCATTACTTGGAAACTTCCTTCCAGTTCTCTTGTAGAACTTCTTGGCTCTGTGAGTGAGAAGAGCCATCTGCTGGACTATTTCCATGTATTCCAGATCATCTAGATGGATACAATCCAGGTCTTCAAGAGTGAATAGAGAGTTGCCACTGGTTGCATCACATCTCTTGGAATGGGCTTTCCTGAGTGTAGTTCTCCCTGGGTGTCTCTAGGAAGGTGATGAAAGGATCCTTTGGTGAATTGTCAGGTTAGCATATGAGATGATGTTGGGGTTCTATGCTATCCCTTTCAACCACGTGCAGGGCTGAACCCAATTGATTGTTGGAGTTGCCAGATGAACCTTGCATGTTCATCTCTATCTGGTAGCCACTGAGAATCCCATATAACTCTGTCAGAGTAAGAGTTTTGAGATTTTTAGTCCTCTTGATCACCACACAATAGTGTGTCCATTGCCTAGGAAGTGAGGACATGAACTTCCTTACAATGTCTCTATTTTCAAGAGGAACTCCTCCATCCACAAGGGTATCCACTATCTCAACATACCTGAAGTATTGTTGAGTCATGGTTTCACCTGTTTTGAATGTGAAGTTTTCAAACTGCTGCTTCAGGAGATCCTTCTTGTTCTCCTTGGCTTCAGAGGAGCCTTCATACATCAGTTTTAGTGCATCCCACAGTTGTTTAGCTGTTTTGCACTTCTTGAAACCTCTTTACACAGAGTTTGGAAAGGCAGTTTGAAGAGCTGTCATGGCTTTTCTGTCAATCTCTACTCTCTTCCTATCTTCATCAGAGTAGTTAGCCACATCTTTGGGGATCATACCAGCACCAGTAGCAGAAGGAAGTGCTGGGTATGAAAGGTCCATTTTCAACAGACTCCCACATTCTTGAGTCTAGAGACCTGATGAAACCTTCCATTCTCATGCACCAGGTATCAAAGTCATCAAGAGTGATCAGTGGGGACTTGTTTATGGTTCCAGTTTCCATATCAGTCTTGGAAATGTCTGCCATTTGAAAGTTTAGTTTATGTGTGTGAGGGATCTTAAGATGGTGAGATCTTATATCAAGAGTCTGAAATGCTCTGATACCAATTGCAGGATCGGTGAAGGGTGGTCACTTACAACACAACAACACAAAGAGGAGATTAACCAAACTTAATCAAACAGTAAACTAGATTAACCACAAGTATGATACTAAGAACACAAGTAATAAGTAAGAGACAGAACAAGAGAACACAAGAGATTGGGTTTCAAGGATGCATTATATTTCTTTCTATTACAAGTGTTACAAAGCATAAAGAAAGATACAAGAACATGGAATACTTATACTACAACCTACAGCCAGCTATACTTTGAAAGCCTGCAGGATACAATTGACTAGACATAAACAAAATCAATTGTCGAGTCAAAAGGCATATCTGCCTTTTGACTTGTGACTATGACATGTCATAGCTCACATCCTAATATATTACGAAAAGGATAAAAGTACATAAAGTAGAAACCATGGACTCAAGACCTCAATGTACAGTTACCAAAAGCATGGACCTTTCACCAACTCATGTAAGTTGGTGACTTTACAGAGTTGCAGCGGAAAGGTGGTCCAACTTTATGGTAAAGTACATTAGATAAAGGCATATCTCTAAAAGTCTTCGGAAGAAATCTGTCTTCACTCTTTGGCTTTGGAAGACTTTGTCTTTGAAGCTTCGGAAGACTTCACTTTTGGCTTTGGAAGATATTGGTCTTGGCTTCGGAAGATTTGACACTTAGAATATTTCTAGTGCATGGTGTAAATCTTCCGAAGCATTTCTACTTCAGTTCTTTAGTGCATGCTTGTAGACAGACTTTGTATGTTTTGGCTGCATCAGACTTATAGGAATCCTTATAGTCTCTAACTTACCATATCTGTTCAAAACTATGACCGCTTCTCCTATCCTCCAGTCATAATACCACCATTTGAAGTGGGGAGTGAAGTCCTAAGGCATTTCCCGTAAGGGAATCTTGGACATTATGCGCGGGGGACTCCACTTCACCACCACCTTTGGTCTTCCAGAAACAGGATCAACTTCAGACTTATGAATGAACCTCTTAGGTTGTTGAGGTATGAAGTTTACCCACCTGATGTGGTATTCTTTCTTCAACGCAGCCTCAAACCATCCTGACATCTTTCTTGGGTTAGCATATAACAGATCTAAGCATGCCAGTCGGTTGAGCTCAAAACAAGGAAGAGTCTTCAGATCATGTGGATATCTAAAGTACTCAATTCCTTTCTTCCTCTTAACATCATAGACTTCCGAGTCTTCAAAATATGCCTACGTGCTAATATTTCTTGACACTTTCTGATTTCTTTTGACTCTGTAAAGTTTGGTGTAGGCATTATGCTTTGGAGGAGCGCGCTGGGCTTTCATTTCAGCAAAGCAAGCGACCCATTCAGCTTTCTTGATCTCAATCTCATCATCAACATTGTACTCTGGATAGTGCTCAGCTGTAACATCCTCAATCTCAATCTCATCAACATACTGTAGCTCCTCATCACTTAGGACATCGACTTATGGAGAATCTTTGACAATTTCATCTGGATTGAGTTGGAACATCTCAGCTAGCTGGTCATCGGTTAGATCATGAATGATTTCTCTTGCTTCGGGAGTGTAGCTCACCGACCTTCTAACGATCCCTTGCAAGTCAAGAATCATAGTAAGTTGAGTCTTAACTTGCTGAAGGGGGCCGACATCATATTCATCTGTCTGTTGACCTTCATCTGTTTGATTAAACATTCAACACAACACACATAAATCATTAGATAAGACATTTAAACATACATAATTAATTACATTAATGTAATACACATTTCAAGTAAAAAAGATTCAAATAAATAAACATCTAATCATTACTTTTGTCTTGATCTGTAGTCTCTTCAGCTTGAGGAGCTGAGGATAAGGCTCCTTGATCTTGATTTCTCTTTGTACGCATCTCTCTCGCTGGTGGATTTGAGGCTGACACAGAAGCATCACCTTCTTGATCATCTTCGTCATTATCATCACCATCTTTTCCTTTTCCACTTTCTTTCTCTACCTCGTCATCATCATCATCTTCCTCAGATTCATCTTCATCCTCATCATCATCATCCTTATCATCTCCACCATCATCACCATCACCTTTGATCTTTAAGGGCTCTCACTTAGATCCCTTCACCCTAAGCATTATCTTCTTGTTCTTCTTCTCAAATCCTTCAATCCTTTGCACCGTTGCCATCACCAACTCGTTTTGACTCTGTAGTGCTTGGTGAGCTCGACCTAAAGCTCTCTCATACTGAGCATTCTTCTCTGTCAGCTGAACGATCTGCTTGCCTTGGGCGTTGTTGACCGCTATCAGCTGGTTAATCTGATTTGCTCTCATGTGATCTGTAGCTAACAACTTTAGCACCAACCTGTTGAGGTTTGCCAGTTGTTCCTCTAACCCAACAGTGGGTAGAGTGGAGTCATGTGTCATTTGGGATTGGGTGGATGTTCCGGCTTGGTGAGTGGTGGTTGTGGTGGTGGATGTGGTGAAGATGGGAGGAGGGATGGGAATGGATTGTGGAGGAGTAGGTGTATGAGTGGTGGATGGAGCGGTGGTTGTGGTAGTGGGTGTGGTAGTGGTGGTGGTAGCTGTGGTAGTGGTGGTGGGAGCTGTGGTAATGGTGGTGGCTGTAGTGATTAGGGTGATCCTTTGCCTCTTGCTCTTTTTGCGTGGGTTGGGCCATCCTCTTCTTCCTTGAGCCCTTGGCAATAAGAGCCCCCCCTGAGCTGATAGGCTGGTCAGGTGTGTAAGTGGGATCAGTGACATCAGGATCATCACCTGTAGTACCAGTTGGGCGTCCACCAACTGCCTCTTTACCTCTCTCAGTGGCCACAACCCGGCTACCCACTATCCGAACCAGTGGCTCATCGTCAGACTCTTCCTCTTCATCGAGTAGGAAGTCTTGGTACTAAGACTGTTGCGAGAGGTCACAGTCGCCAAATGTCAATCTCACTTCTCAGTGTGCCTCCAACAGTGTACCTTAGCACCCTTGACCGTCTCCCCACTTGTCCTGGTCGTCATCATCGTCGCCGTCTTCATCGTCTTGAACCATAATCGCCTCAACATCGGAATCACTGTCATCGTGACGCAACTTCTTGCGAGAGGGCGCCACATAATCTTCTCTGTCCAGGTGCCCAAACAGTCTCCTTACCGGGGGCTTCACCTGCTTCCCCTGGTAGACCTTCATCCGACCTAAAGTCGTGTCATCCATCACCTCGAGTATAACAGCATCGCCTTCCTCTTTTGGCAGGAAAGGAAGCTTCTGATCAATGATCATCTGTAGAAAATGTGGGTACATACAGAAGCCTTCCTTGCCTTTGGCTTCCAGGTTCTCGACCATATAAGAGAAGAGCATGCGTGAGAAACTGAACGGGTGGTTCAGTACCAGAGCAACGAATGTGTTCTGGATTTGGTCCGATAACTCATCGAATCCTCCTCTCCTAGAGGCTATGCACATCAGGATAACATGAGCCAAGTACTTGACCTGGGGGCACATGTTGCTCTTGTTGAGCACACCTGCGTTGATGTCCCCAGCGTACTTTATCCGTAGAAAGCATCCCCGAACAGTCAGGGGATGCAACTTGGTTGGGCAAGCACCATCATCACCCAGGTCCAACACTCTCTTGAGATTGTCTTCTGCGATCTCTATCTCCTACCCAAAAATAGAGCTCCTAATGCAGCGAGGCTCAAAAGATCTGTCAACCGAGGAACCTTCGCAGAAGGCCTGCTGTATAGATCGGTAAGGTGTGCATGGAGCAGAGATGGCCTTGTAGATCCTCGGCCTACGCAGAAAGGCTATAATTCCAGCGAACTCATAAGCGTTCCTGGAAGTAGCATCAAGAGAAGCACATATATTGTGCTTGGTGCTCATCGTCCATCTATCAGCCATGTTGCTGCAACACAAGAAACATATACATTAGATTAGTGCATAACAGAAGATAGTAGGAACTTAAACTGTTTTGATCAAACTGGCTCAGTCGTGCTACTGAACCATACGACTGAGTTTTAGTCGTACGATTGAGTTTAGTCGTACGATTGAGCCTGCGGCTGAGTTCAGTCGTGCTATTGAGTCTGCGACTGAGCTTAGTCGTATGCTATGCCATGCGGTTGAATCAGTCATGCGACTGAAACCATACACATGATTCATACGTGCGATTGAATCGTGCGTCTGGCTCAATCGTGCGACTGAATTTCATTAGCATGTCCATTCGCATCCTACTCTGTTGAACACCCTAGATTTGAATCTCTGTCACAACTTTTTATTAGACTTCGTGTTTAGACTAATTTGTACCGCAGAGACTTTAAATAGCACTTAATGTCCTTTAAATCAACTTTAATGTCCATTTAAGTGGTCTATTTTTAGGGTTTAGTCTTGGTTCTAGGTTTTAGCATAATCGGTACTTAAAGATGCAATTAAGAGGTTCATTTGGATCGATTTCAGTCGCCCAGTACCTGTAAATGAGTAGAACACACGTTAGAATCAAGAATTAGGCAGTAATCACAACAGGAGAAATTTTGGCAGAGTGTGTGTGCAGATGAGCGATGTTAGAGAACTTTGAAGGGTGGAAAGGGTTACGACTGATTGACCCCCTTATTTATACTATTTTAAATTTCAGTCGTGCGACAGGACCCATACGCATGCTTCATTCGTGCGACAGGGATTCAGTCGTGCCACTGGCTCATACTCCTTCATCCATTCGTACAATTGGTTCAGTCGTGTGGTTCAATCACATGGTTGTCCCATATTCATGGTCCAAACGTGTGACTGGCTCATTCGTATGGTTCAAACGTGCAATTGGCTCATCCTTATGATTCAATCGTACGATTGATTCATACTCATGAGTTTGACCTTATACAGTTCCACACACTCAGAATCTACCTTATGATATATAACATTATGAACAATGATCATCACAGACATGACTTTTTTAACTGAACATCATTTGATCACCTCAGACGTGATCCTTTTTAATTTGAAAACATTTGATCACCTCAGACGTGACCCCTTTTAGTGAGTGATTCACAGAATTCATCTAGTTGTATAGTCCGACGTCTAAACTACAAACGACTAGAAAATAGAAAAAACCTTTGAAATTTAAAGGAAAAACAAGACATATTTTTGTGGTTTTGGGTTTGGGCAGAACAACTTCCAGTTAATTTAATCATTTCTGGAAAGATTCCTTATCGAATCATACAAGTATATCATAATCATTTGGGACCCTTTTAATAAGCACTTTGATGCAAGATTCTTGTTTAGTCTGAGAGTCAATAGCACTTTCAAGAAATCATACTAGAGCTATAAGATGCACACAATGAATTTGACTGTCAAGAGTTGCAGTCACGATGATTGTCAGTATGTTTGTCCACATTGGTGATAAGTTAGGTTTACTTATTGGTGATAAGTTAGGTTTACTTATTTCAACAAGCATTTGTGGATATCACACTTATATGATAATCAACATTCCTCAGGAGATTTTTGAGTGGTCTACGGTTATTTGACAAGAAGAAACTATTCTAAGAGCTTTCAAAGAGATGCCAAGCCTCAGGTCAGTGCCATCGCACAGCAGAGAGGCGCAAACAACAATGAATTATAGAATATTTAGGTTATGCTTATCCTCAGGTCAGTGCCATCGCACAGCAGAGAGGCACACAACCTATCTTCTTGTTAGAGCATTTGTTTCTTTTGCACATAACACACCAACAACATTAGTCATTAGGTTGATTGCTTTTAGCAGTTTTTCCATGTGCTTGCTCATCTTTATGGTCATCCGCACACATTTGTGGCGTTTATTCTGCTCGTCATCCTTTATTGGAACTGCGTTGATTGTGTTAACCAAGGATAAGATGAGAACCCACATCAAGTTGAACAAATTAGTTTAAATTTTAATTCACCAATGAAGTCTATTCATCTATTGTGTTGAGTCTACCGACACATCATATAATGAACTAGCAACCTCTAGGTCTACTTTCTTTATGTTACCTCAGTAGCAGACTAGTTTAACTATCATATTTCTTTAGTTGTGCTTAGATTTCTCATACTCATAATTTGAATTTCACATTTTGAGCAAATTAGTTTTGAAGTCCCAGACAATTTTTCCCTGTGTACTATCATTTTCCATAGACTGTAAATCATAATCACAGATTTGATTACATTTCTTTCAGCTAACTTGCCCTCCCCCTTTATTTTTTTTAAGTAAAGAAATAGTAAAGTAAACTATTCTCCCCCTAAAATTCTAAAACCGAAATTGTTTTTTGTGTTTTTGGATTTTAATAGACAGGAAAATAAAATTCAAATAAAGGAAATAACTAATAAACTAGGATCCTACTTGTCGGACTTAGAACTGTCGTCTTCTTGAATCATATCACTTTTCTTTTTCACGCCATTAACCTCTAAAAGATATAAAAACCGTGGTTTGTCAAATGCTTTTGTGTAGAGGTCGGCTCGTTGAAAATCAGTATTAAATTTAACCATAGTGATTAATTTGCTTTTCAAAACAGTCACGTATAAAGTGATATTTAATACCGATGTGTTTTGTTTTAGGGTGTTGGACTGGATTTTCGGTTACAACAATTGCAGCAAAATTATCAACAAAAATAGGGGTGTTAGAAAATTGCAAACCGTAGTCGCGCATTTGCTGTGGAATCCAAATTATTTGTGAACAGCAACTTGTAGCAGCAACGTATTCAGCTTCACATGTTGACAGAGCAACTGATGTCTGCTTCTTACATTGCCAGGTGACTAACCGTCTACCAAAGAACTGACATCCCGCTGATGTTGACTTGTAATTCATTTTGCAACAACCATAATCTGAGTCACTATACGCTGTAAGCTCAAAGTCATCATCATGAGGATACCACAACCCGAGTGTTGGAATACCCTTCAGATAGCGAAAGATTCTTTTAACTCCGATGAGATGATTTACTTTTGGTTTTGCCTGATATCTTTAACATAGACATGTGGCGTACATAATATCAGGCTGCGAGGCTGTGAGGTACATAAGAGATCTGATCATTCCTCTGTACATGGTGGCATCAACCAGATCACCATTTTCATCGGGTGCCACGTCATGGTTCGTGGCAAGTGGAGTTCCAGCTCTGAAGCATTCTCCATGTTGAATCTACAGAGGATATCTCCTACATATTTGATCTGATGCAGGAAGATTTCTTTGGGTGTCTGATCCACCTGTAAGCCATGAAAGAACTTCATCTCCCCCATGACACTCATCTCAAACTCTACTTTCATTACAGATTCGAATTCTTTACATAATTCTTCATTTTTGGAACCGAAGATTATGTCATCCACATATATCTGTACCAGCAGTAAATCACCATCCTTTTCTCTGATGAATAATGTACAGTCAATAACTCTTCTGTGAAAACCGTGTTTCACAAGATTAGTTGACAGTTTCTCATACCAGCACCTTTTGGTCTGTCCACAAGGGTACATACTCCTAGCTTCTTGAACTGTAGGAGTTCGTCTTGCATTGCACTAACCCATGCCTCATCATTTAAGGCTTCACTCACATATTTTAGCTCAAATTGAGACACAAAACATTGATATGCACCATCATGAAGATATCCCTTTTCCATGACTGAGGCATAATCAGCTGAGTATAGCTGATTTCGTGTTTGAACTCCTGATCGAACATCTCCAATGAAGTTTTCCAAGGGATGATAAACATTAATCCGAGATCCGGGAGTGGTGGGAACAACTACCTCAGTATCCAGATTGTGAAACCCTGGTTCAGTATCTGTAGCTGTTGGAGTATGAGGTTGAGAAGTGTCAGAGGCATTAGGATTTGTTGCTTGTGTACTTTCATTGGCGGGAACCTGTTCCTCCTGGTCCAAATTTTTAGTCTCAACTGCTTCATCATCAGAGGAAGAATCACTTACTTCAAACTCTTCCCCTGAAGGGCTAGAAGTATCGTCTAATGGAGCTGTTGATGTTGAGTCTGATACTGGAGTGTTCAGAACATCGTACATCATCCTAGCAGAAAGCTCATCATCAGTATGAGAAGGCGGTAGATTAAAGGTCTTAAAGAATCCATCATAGTCAAAAAAGTAGGAGGGTCCTTTTCCAGCAGGGGGTGGTGCATCTTTGAACATCAACATTGCACCACACTTCTACCTGACCCGTTGAGTTGTTATAAACTCTCTTGTCTGGTATGATGTATCCAAGAAAAATACCTTCTTCTGCCTTCTCACTAAACTTCCCAGTCTGAGTTTTCTTTAACAACATGCACGAAGCGTCAAACGGTTCTAGATACTCCAAGTTGGGTTTACGTAACTGGAGCAGCTCATAACATGTTTTTCCATGTCGTTTGACCACTAAGACTCGATTGAGCGTGTAACACGCATTAGCCACTGCCTCATTCAAGAATTGAATAGGCAGTTTCGAGTTGTCTAGCATTGTCTTGGCAGTCTCTATCAAGCTCCGATTTTTCCTTTCAGCAACGCCATTCATTTGCGGAGTGTAGGCAGAGGTAAACTGATGTACGATTCCTTTCTCCCTACAATATGCCTCCATCCACTGATTCTTGAATTTTGTGCCGTTGTCTGATCGAATCTGCCTTACTTTTAGCTTGTAGAGTGATTCCAATGTAGTTACTAGATGTTTGAATGACTTAAAATTTTCTGATTTGGCTTTCAGAAACATCACCCAAGAGAATCTTGAGTGATCATCCGTTACTATAAAGCATTATAGATCTCCAGCAACGCTCTTTGTGCTTACAGGGCCAAACAGATCCATGTGTAGAAGCTCAAGAGGAATATCAATAGAGTTCACTTTCTTTGCCTTGTGAGACTTCTTGGCCTGTTTCCCTTTCTTACATGCTACACAGAAATCCGGAAGCTGGAAATTCTTGACAGTTACTCCATTTACTAAATCATTCTGAACCAAATGATTCATCTTCCTAGGATTAATATGCCCCATTCTTCTATGCCATGAGACTGAATCTCTTTTAGTTGCCTTTGACAAGAAATATTGAACAGTATGATCAGTTGTGGAGGCTTTTAATAGATCCAAGACATACAAGTCGTTATATCTTGAAGCTGACATAAGAACCTTATCCCCCTCAATCACATAATCCTTCTTCAACATGTAGCACTTCTTGTTATCAAATACTGTTGGATAATGTATGCCCAACACACATACAAGATTGATGTGGTTAGTACGTTATGATCCAAGTCGGGTCATACCCAATAACAAGCCAAACATACACCAATAAATATTTGTTTGTTGATAAGATCATACAAATAAATATTGACGCCAATTTAGAGAACGAGTTTTCTAAATCATTGCTTTTGTGAAAGAACTGTTGGATTCTTTATGCCCAAGACACATAGAACATTGATGTGGTTAGTACGTTATGATCCAAGTCGGGTCATACCCAATAACAAGCTTAGCAAACACCAATTAATATTTAATTGATGATATGATCATGCAATTAAATAAATACACCAATTTAGAAAATGGGTTTTCTAAATAAATTGTATGTGAGAAGGAACAAATTATGAGGATATTTTGTTCATGGATATTATTTGTTATGTTGTTTAAATTAGTTAAGCAACTTCAAATAATAAAAGTGTGTGTACATATTATATATAATTAAAAGGTTAATTATGTATAATATTTAAAAACTTTTGTAAAAAATTTAAAAGGGAGATTTGAGATGAAACCCTAAGGTGATTAGGGGTTTCGGCCGCCCAACATGGCAGCCTCTCTCTCTCTCTTTTTCTTTTGTGTTCTTGGAACAAAGATCTTCTTGAACACACACATACTTCATCTAGCCCTTTCTCACATGCAAAAATGGACACAAGAATTCGAGTTTCTCATATGGAAGAGAAGTCTCACGGTTGGAACAAGGCTCCAGCAGCCTCTTGATGTCTCACGGCTGAAAGATAGTTCCAGCAAGTTTCTTGATTCGTTTTTGGTGTTCAAATCCTAGCAAAATGGTGTTTCTTGAAGGCTTGTGGGTATGAGCACTTGAGGACACCTATCCTTGGTGTTTTGGCCATCCAAGGACAGCCACTTCTTCAACAAAAATGTGATTTCCAGCAGCTCTAAAATCGGTTCTTCAACAGCCTATAAAGGTAGATTGTTGATGTTGTTTTGGTTGTTTTTGCTTCTTGATAACTAGTTTATTCACATACATATGATCCTATGTCTTTGGGTTTGTTAAAATAATATTATGAACTTTAATTTTCAGATTATTGAATAGGATATTAAGTTCATATTCCGCTGCGTTTTCTTGTTTAAAATGGTTAAACGACATTGTTTTGGTACAACAAACCCAACATTGGCATCAAGAGCCGGTTATGTGGATGATTAGTTTCATGTGTTCTTGTATAATTGGTTATATAAGGTTTAACAACCAATTTTAGGGCTGTTTTGTATTGATTTGATGATACCCCAATCTTTCAAGGTTATATCAAACATGCTAGTGATTAAACCTTGAAAGGAAAGATATCAATTTGGTTGATTGTGTTTTGTTTGGACAAAAGACCCTAGATTTTTGGTTTATGTTGGCTGAAAATTTAGGGTCAATGGGGTTCATTTTGGTTCTTGAAATGATGTATATGGATACATGTTTTAGTGCATAACATAGCCTTGACCATGTGTGTTTTGGATTTGGTTGATTGTAATCTTGTCATGTTGGTTGTATTCATTCTTTATGGGTTGTAATAATTTCTTTTGTGTTTCTATTTGGGTTGTAATTTGTTTATTCATTTGGCAATGTAATAAATAGATTAGGAGTATTATTTCTTTTACTAGAAAATATGTATTAGGATATATATTTTGTAAAAGAAGATGCTCGGGATGGAAGCACAAAAGGAAGACACAAAGGATGGACTTGAAGCATTTGGATGCAAGTTCAAGTGGGGGTCTTTGGAGATCTCATCATTTGTGTTATGTTGTACCCTTAGGAAAGACCTTATGACAACACTTGTGATGGCAAACAAGTGTAGTCAACTTAGTGGCTATGCTTATGCACATATGTTTGTATGATTATGCTTGTTTGGTTGTTTGTTGTATGATTGTTGTTTGATATTTGGATGTGCAAAACAAACTCATTAGCAACTTAACAAGCTAAAAATTTATGGTTTCTAATCATTAAGTGGTTAATAAAAGGTTATTAAAAGGATTAATGATTTAAAAAGAGGTTTTATTAAAAGAGAACCATAGGGTACCATGTATTTGAAAGCATGCAATTACAAGGTACATAGTGTTTTCAAAGTCTAAAATTAATGGAAACTTAAAACCCTTTGGTAACAAGTCTAACACCATCCTTTTACACGACACTCGAATCACTTGGGAACTACTTGTGGGATAAAGGTCACCTAACCACTTGTAGGGAACTTGTGTCCTTGAGGTGAGTCTAACATACTTGTGGGATAAAGGTCACCTAACCGCTTATATGTAAAAACTCACACGTGTGTGTAAGTAGGACGACTTGAATTGGAAACCATGTGCTTAGGGTCACCGAAGCATGGCGTACAATGGTGTTGATGGGATTAAACATGCCGACTAAACATATGATGTTTAACCGATCCCATAAGACTAGAAGTTGCAATAGGTTGCAAATGTCAACTGTTGACTACCTTGTTAATTTAAATAATGGGATAAAGGTCACCTAACCATCATTTAAATGTAACGTTGGATTCTAGATTTTAATTGTTAATTGTCTATGAGACATTTAAGGGTATTAACGATTAAAATAAATTTATGAGAAATACTAATATGAACTTTGTCAATTTTATAATAATGACCTCTAACTATAATGCTACCACCCCGATCGTCCCTTCCCTATCACTGAGACCTATTCTCGAGAGGGATAGTCCTAACCATAATTATCTTATGGACTCATTTTGAAACTTGAGAATCGTTCTCAAGAATGAGTAAAGGTCTATGTCCTTGACGATCCCATACCTCACCAACCCACGCTGTTGATGTTATGGCCTTTTGACGATTGAGTTAAGCACACTTAGGATTCTGTGCAAGCATCCGATCTCATGTTGGGAATATGATTCCCAGACTCCAAAAGGGTTTGGAGCCTCATGGGGCACATGACATGTTAATCTAAAAGGGAAATGTTCCTTCCACAAACTTTAGTAAGATTGCTTTGAAACGGTTCAAGCACTTTATACATGTCACATGAAAAGACCCAATCAATATCATCTTATATATCCTTAAGATAAAAGCCATATTGATAGCCTCAAGATGCTTTGCTGTCCTGTCTCAAAGTAGTTGGCCAAGGATTTAATCCTTGATTGCCTAACTAAAGGTTTGAGACATTCATAATAAACTGTAATATGAACGGATGGGACAAGAGCATCGGTGAACCTCATGCAATGCTCAAAGCAACCGAGGCGGGAATAAGTAGAGAGGTTCTACCTATTCTCTCAATCAATAACGAAGGCTATAAGAAGTGGCCAATCCCGATCCTAAAGCAATTATTGCTAAAGGAAAGGAATACGTCAAAGCAAAGGTTATAGCGAAACCTTAAAACCTAAGCTTATGAAGCCTAAGGTAACGGAGAACGATCCATGCTTTGAGTATGGAGAGATAGGACTATAAAAAGGGTATTGTCCCTTCTATCTCAAGGAGTTGAAACACAAGAAGGGTTTTGGGCAAACCTCAAATACAATTCCATGATTCATACGCTGTTTTAAAAGCCATTTCTTCAATCACATGGGTATTGGATACCAGATGTGAGACTCATACTTGCAATTGTTGCAAAAGGGTTCAAAAGAAATGTCCGCTTCAAGAAGGGAAACTCTATTTTGAGACCTTCAAATTGTTTGGAAGTTGTTCTCAAAACATTTTGTATGCACCTAGTTTGACTAGGAACATGATTAATGTTTCCTTTTAAAACAATATGATCATGATTCAAAATTTGTAAATAATGGTATTGAGTTTTAAATGATGTATATCATTTTAAGGATATGCCTTTTAATGACATCCATGAATTGGTTCATGGTAGATCATCCTATTATAACTCATTGATACACATTTAGCATAAAGAAACTTAAAATGGGTTTAAGTTATTACTATCTTTGACATTGTCGCCTTGGTCATACTAACCAGAATTAGATTCAAACACTTCAAAAGAATGGTCTTTTGGAAACAAATGAAAATGTTTCATTTGATAAGTATGAACCAAAGACTAATTAGGAATGATGCATTTGGATGCATATGATCCTTTTAAGACAATGTCTAAGACTGGTGAAAGATACTTCATTAATGTTACCGACGATTGCAGTCGCTATTATTGTGTGCACTTGATGACACATAAGTATGAAGCTTTTGAAATGTTCAAAATCTTCAATAATGAAGTAGAAAATCAACTCCTCATAATTATCTATGCTCTTCATTCTGATAAAGGAGAAACTGAACCCTATTTGGATATGGTTCAATTTATTATGGCTATGAGCTTACCACCTTTATCATTTTGGGTTTTCGCATCGCTCTCTTTAAGTCTCATATTTTGAATATGACTAGGACCAAGAAAGTGTAGATTAGTTGAGAATCCACAGAGACTGTATGAAATACTGTTTCTTTGACTCAACAGAGCAAGAGTATTTATTGCTCGAAAGGCTAAGTTCTTGGAAACCGAGTTCTTTATGGAAGGAATGACGTATAGAACTGTGGAACTTGATAAGGATCAAAATCCACAAGCCGGTACACTTTTGGTTGACACTAGCTACCAACAAGAGGTTGTTGATGATAGTCAAGAGGTTGATAAATATACACAAAACGTTCACAAATCTGGTAAAGTTAGTATTCCATCTAAGTGATATGAATATTCAAAGAATGGATACTATGTGGTTGACCCCTGTAGGCTAACCATATACCAAGATTTTGTGTCCAATTTGGATTGGAACAAATGGCTAGAAGCCATGAACGTAAGGATGCAATTCATGTATAACAACCAAGTTTGGGAATTGGTTGAACCTCCACTTAAACTCCAAATCGGTTGGATACAAGTGGGTTTTCTGGATGAAAACAAATATACATGGAGACTTGAATACTTATAAGTCAAGACTTATAGCATAAGGTTTTCATCAAACTCAATTGGTTGATTATGATGAAAGTCTTACGCCCGTGGCAATGCTAAGGTCGATTAGGATGTTAAGTGCCATAAGTGCATATTTTGAATATGAGTTTTGGCTAATGGATGTCAAAACCGCTTTCCTTAATGGACATCTCGTAGAGACTGTCCACATAGTTCAGCATGAAGGTTTTGTCGATCCGCGACATCCCAATAAAGTATACAAGTTAAAGTGATAGATCTATGGATTGAAACAAGCATCAAAAGGGTGTGTATATATGAAAGCTAGTGGGAGCAGAATTATACTCTCAGTGTTGTATGCTGATGACACACTGCTATTTGAAGGTGTTAAAACCTTGCTTGGAAGATGTTTTTCATAAAAGGATTCTTTGAAATCACCCATATTTTGGAATAAGGATCTATAAGGATAGATCGAGGTGATTGATAGGGTCAAACCAAAGTGCATATATAAAATCTTGAAAAGGTTCAAGATGGAAATCTCTTAGAAAGGTATGATACCCTTTCAAAGAGAGACCATGTTGACTACCTCTCAATGTCCAAGCTCATAGGATGAGCACAATCAGATGAAGGATATCCCATACGCATCTTCTATAGGATCCGTCATTTGTCTCATGATATGCACTAAACCGGACGTGTCATGCTTATCAGGTATGACAAAGTAGATACCAATAGAAATAACCATTGAATGGTTGTTAAAAGTATGTTGATGCACCTTAGTAAGACTAAGGATATGTTTCTAATATACGGATCTGTTGAAGTGAAAATCTGTGTAAAGGGTTGCACAGATGAGGACTTCCAAAACAGATCGATACAACTCTCGATCATAATCAGGTATACTTCCATTATGAATGGAGGTGTGGTATCCTTGAAGTGTTCAAAGCAGGACACGGTAGCATTATTCAGTCTAAAATCCGAATACATAGCCGCTTCATTGGCAGCTTTGGAAGCTGCATGGATAAGCTTGTCCATTGCTTATCTAGGGGTGGTCTCTACCATTCAAGACTCCCTAGAGATCTTTGGTAAATACGTGGGTGGGATTGCTCAAATCAAGGAACCCCGTACTCATCAAAGACTAAGCACCTTGAGCGGAGATTCAACATCATAAGGGATGAAGTTGAAAAGGGTAAAGATATGTATTCGTAAAGTTCATTAAGATCAAAACGTTACGAATCCACTCACGAAGCTCCTTGCGAAGGCAAAGTATGAGGGTCATACTTGTGCCTTAGGACTTCGATATTCTAGTGATTGGAATTGATCTGTTTAGTATTTAATGTATGGAACAGTTGTAATTTTGACCTTTTGAGTCATGTTCCCTTTTAGCATGTTTACATCCATGAATATGTTTATTATTCTAAATGTCCGTAGTCGGTCATATTTGTGGGAACAAATATGAATGTAAGACTATTATGAACATGGATTGGTAGATATTCATAAGGTATGAATATAGAGCAATTGGTTGCTACCAAGGTTCATAGATATTTGTGGGATGCAAATATTGGACTGACCCGCATCTCAATTTTACTACATGGAATCTTCTAGATTGATCATAAGTAAATTTGAGTAAAGGCGAATATCATTTGGTATCCTCTGACCTGAGATACATATTGGGTTTTGATATTCACCAAGTGTTATACCTTGAGCTAGTTCTTCGCTGCTCTGAAATAATGGTCAGTACATAAGGCTATGTTTAGGTACAACATAAGGTGATTGTGAGAAACGTATGTAGTCAAGATGGAATTTGTTCCTCTTATTCGTTGAGAGCATGATGTCTAAGGCCTGATTAAGTTAAATCAACAAGGAATGATCGTTCTATGTCCTTGGATTTAACATGACATCTGTAACAAAAGGATAAATGATTGATTCACCTAAATCATTTCAAGTTTGGAACTTGAAGGGGATGATGTTATTGAATGGCTTATAGTCATGCGTATTAAGGGTAGTAAACCGTTGTTAGGCGGTATTTACTGCTTGCATCAATCTTCTATGTATCTTGTGCAAGTGGGAGATTGTTGGATTCTTTATGCCCAAGACACATAGAACATTGATGTGGTTAGTACGTTATGATCCAAGTCCGGTCATACCCAATAACAAGCTTAGCAAACACCAATTAATATTTAATTGATGATATGATCATGCAATTAAATAAATACACCAATTTAGAAAATGGGTTTTCTAAATAAATTGTATGTGAGAAGGAACAAATTATGAGGATATTTTGTTCATGGATATTATTTGTTATGTTGTTTAAATTAGTTAAGCAACTTCAAATAATAAAAGTGTGTGTACATATTATATATAATTAAAAGGTTAATTATGTATAATATTTAAAAACTTTTGTAAAAAATTTAAAAGGGAGATTTGAGATGAAACCCTAAGGTGATTAGGGGTTTCGGCCGCCCAACATGGCAGCCTCTCTCTCTCTCTTTTTCTTTTGTGTTCTTGGAACAAAGATCTTCTTGAACACACACATACTTCATCTAGCCCTTTCTCACATGCAAAAATGGACACAAGAATTCGAGTTTCTCATATGGAAGAGAAGTCTCACGGTTGGAACAAGGCTCCAGCAGCCTCTTGATGTCTCACGGCTGAAAGATAGTTCCAGCAAGTTTCTTGATTCGTTTTTTTGTGTTCAAATCCTAGCAAAATGGTGTTTCTTGAAGGCTTGTGGGTATGAGCACTTGAGGACACCTATCCTTGGTGTTTTGGCCATCCAAGGACAGCCACTTCTTCAACAAAAATGTGATTTCCAGCAGCTCTAAAATCGGTTCTTCAACAGCCTATAAAGGTAGATTGTTGATGTTGTTTTGGTTGTTTTTGCTTCTTGATAACTAGTTTATTCACATACATATGATCCTATGTCTTTGGGTTTGTTAAAATAATATTATGAACTTTAATTTTCAGATTATTGAATAGGATATTAAGTTCATATTCCGCTGCGTTTTCTTGTTTAAAATGGTTAAACGACATTGTTTTGGTACAACAAACCCAACAAGAACAACATTATATGGATAATTTGTTCATGAGATATTTATTTGTTTTATTATTTAAGTTGGTTAAATAATGACAAATAAAATAATATTAATGTTATAAAATTAAAATAGGTTTTAATTTTATAATTTTAAGGGATTGAAAGAGTGTTTTTTATAAAACTTGAAATGGGTGGGAAACCCATTTTAAAATGGGTAATTCGGCCGCCCCTTGGCCTTGATACACCCACCTTTTATCTTGGTTCTTGAGAGACTTTACTCACTAGAACACTCTTCAATCATCTCACCTTCTCTCACACACACTTAAGCAAAAAAAGGCTGTCCACAAGGCCATAACATTTTCGGATTTTTCAGCTCAAAAAGGAGGCTGAAAATTTCGTTTATTGAAGGTTTCTTGGTGTAGATCTTTGGTGTCAAGCTTCCTAACTAGCTAGGTGTTTGAAGATCTTGTGGGTATTACAAGCTTGATGTCCTCCACCTTGAAGGATTGCTGTTCAAAACCATCATCATCTTCAAAGATTTCGCCACATATAAGCTGCTGAAAGGTAGTATTTCACAGCTCATTGTAGCTGTGATTTTATGTACATTTACATATGTTCATAGCTTGCTTATTCACATATAATGATCCTTTTATTTTGGGTTTGTTTTATACATATATATGTCACCATAAAAACATGAAATTTCAGCTTTATAATCATGTTTTAATATATATATATATATATATATATATATATATATACATATATATATATATATATATATATATATATATATATATATATATATATATATATATATATATATATATATTTATATATATATATATATATATCCGCTGCGTTTTCAGAAAGTTTAAGAGGTTAAACTTGGTTTTATGTTCTAACAAACCCAACATTGGCATCTAGAGCCGGTTATGTGGATAACTTGCTTGTTCTTGTCCTTTAATGTGACAACCGACCTCCAGGTTGTTACCCTAACCCTAGATTACTTGCATCATTATCCATGTTATGAGTGCTAATAATTGAAACTATCCAACCCTGCTATCAAATTGGAATCAATTCTTACTATTTGATGTAAATTATGATTTCATGTGATTTTTATTATTGACTTTTAACCAATTTAGGTTTCTACCTTTTTAAAAATTAGTGTTCCGGGAATGTCAACTAGTCACCCTTACAAAATTAAACTCAAGAGATGGCAATTAAAATGTGAGCATACACACTCACACTTACATAATTTCGGCCATGCATGCATGGGCATGCATTAGATACCTCAAATCACCTTCCACTAAATAATGCATAATACCCAATACTACAAAATTACACTACACAATATAAATTACAATTAAAATTTAATCAAAAACCCTTCCCCACTACCCTCCAAGAACGGCCGCCCCTCTCACCACTCTCCTCTCCTCTTCACCACCACCCCACACACCCACTCATCTTTCATGCATCTCTCTCTCTCTCTCCCTCTCTCCCTTAATTCGAACCAGCTGAACCAAAACACACACACACACATCTCACAACACTCTCAAACAATTCTGTCTAGTCTTGTGAAGAAAATTCGAAGACCACACCAAGTTCTAATCGGCCAAGAGCAAAAACCGCAAAGAAGTAGCCTTGTTCGCGAGATTTGGTCACACAACCGTATTTGTTCCACCTTTCCAGCCTTAGTTCGAGTTTCTCCATTCATGTCCAAGGAGTTTCAAGCCATTCACGGCCATCAACACCTTCTAAACCGTGAGTTACATTGAGTGTAAGCCCAAGTTGTCGGTTTTGTGACATTTCTCTTGTTTTCTCCATTTATCACCTAAGAACCGTGTATTTCCTTGTTGTAGCAGAAACATCTCACCATCAAATCGTTCTTAAGGAGTTCCCAACATTCTTGAAGGTAAACTTCATGTTATGTTAGTCATTCTTGAGGTGGAAACCGATTTCCACCATGAAAACCCTCATTTTGAGTGTTTTGACATCATCTAACTTGTGAAAGCTTAAACTCTTGTAAACCAAATTTTTGACCTGCATTTTTATGACTTAATGGACTCCCAAGAACCTGTTTTTAAAAGTTCCAAGTGGCTACTTACTCAAATCCATGGTTGATACATGGATTTCACCTTGAAACCCTCCTTTCTACACGTAACAACACCTTTTAAGCATTTGTTTGAAAAATCCTTTTAACCAAGACCCATAACCTACTCATGAACGACTTAATGACACCTTAATAATCTGTTTATGAAGTTAAACGAAGTGTTGGTAACATTTAAACTCAAGTTAAGATGGTTTACACTAGTGTAATTGTCGGTTATGACATTTTCTACATATTTGAAGCATATGGATGTATAGATCAACTAGGAAACATGTTGGGACTGAAATTACAGTAGGTTTTAGTGAATATTGGAAGTGTTAGCAATGTTTAATCTCTGGAATAAAGGACATGTTGTGATTTACCCTCTTTTATTCACTTTCGGGACCCGAAAACATGGTAAAATGACTTAAAAATAGTAAGAATACAAGTTTAACATTCTTAAAAAGAATTCCAGGCTCAAAAATGATAAATAAAGTACTCTGGAGTCAATGGATAATTTAAATGGTCAAAGACGCAAATAAATGACATTTTAACTAAAAACGGGTACAAACCGAGCATCGTTTTTTAGAAAAATCCATAAAAATAGAGTTCAAAACTAAGATTTATAAAAATCATATGATTTCAGTAAGTTAAGTAATAAAGGACCTAAAGATTTAAAAATTCGGTCAAACAAGCTTTAAATGGTCAAACCCGGTCAAAACCGCGTATTAACGGGTCAAACGTAAAAACAAAATTTTTAACTATAAAAGGCCAATTTACACAATTTAAGGACTTAAAAATTTATAAAGAAATCTTTTAGAAAATACCTACTGGTCCAAGATTTAAATATATGAAAACTCCAAATTACTGTTAAAACTATCCGGCTTTTACCGTAACCGGGAGCGTTAAACGCGCAGTTTTTAAAATCGAACCCGTAGACTAAATTTTTAAAGCACTTACTCCATAATAATCATAATATGACTCTAATAATCTGATTTTTGGACTTAAATGACATAAAAGGCAAGAAACTAAACTTAAGGGTAGAAACTGTCAATTTTGAAACTTGAGGGACTAAACTGTAAATTTTTTCCAAACCTTATAACCGACTTCCAGGAAACTAATAAACACTTGAACAACAAAATCTCTTAATATACTTAATCTAATGAAGTGAAAATCTCCAATTTTCATGAAGACGCCTTGACTTGCCATAAAAAGAAACTTTTTATACAAACCTTCACGAAACCAAAGCCTTACCCAATAGCTAAACTCTTGACACCATTGTTGCACTTTGAATGAGTTTAGGGCAGTAGCTTATTGCTTAATATGTACATGTTAGGGTGCTAGACTAGTGACACTTCCCGGCACACCAAGAGACTTTGATTTGGAAACCTAAGGTGAGTTCTAGTGATCCCCTTTTTTACTATTGTTTTGGGATGAAACATGCTCTACTTTTTATGAACTATGATTGTGCTTTACTTGATGATTCTATGTGGGATTTGTGGTTACCTGCTGATTCTTATATCGTGATCATTAATTCTTTCGTGAACCGCTTGATTTATATGGATAGATCTATTTGGGGAATCCCCCACACACAGTGGCTTCCGTTCCAGGAAGGTTACCCCACTGAGATCCTGAGGGATCGTTGTGGCATGTAACAAGTTTTGTTAAGATTCTATGGTGAACCATCCGGGCAGGTAGGGTTCACTGGTTTGGGGCTTAGTTTCTTCCTTCGGGAATATCCGGTAAAACACAACTTTAGAAGAGGCTAACCGGGACTGAGTGCAGGGTTGATTATGATTTTATTTTTCCCACGATGATAAACAATGATTATTTTCTTTTAATCAAAGAAGGATTTATTAAGTCCTTTTGTTTTTAAACTTTAAGCACTTGAATTCACCAATTTTTAGTTGACACAATTTTCTTTTGAGCATGTTTCAGGTAATATATGAAGAGATCCTAGCAGTTGTGAAGACCTAGACTTATCCCCGTGACATGGCATTGGCTTATTTCCTTGATGAAACAATTGAACAATTTATATTTTGTGTTGAACAAGTACAATTTCATTTTTATGGATGATTGTAAAACTTATTTGGGGCTTGATGTGTCTCTAGCCCTGTTATCTTTTTAAAACTTTAATGCCATGTGATATTCTCTCCTTTGAGCTCTTATAATGGTTTGTTTCCGCTGCCATATGTTGTTGCTAGTCTGTGACATCCCACCCTACCTGGGCCCGGGGTGTGACAGATTGGTATCAGAGCCAAAGGTTGTAGAGAAGTCGGGAATGCCATAGTAGACCCTAGGCTACAACCCTGATACCCTAGGACTGTCCTTGTGGGAAGTGTTGGGATGATCGGGTTGGGTAAATTGATGATTACACTTGATCAACGTAATCATGAATTTACCGGACGCGTAATTTCCATCACTGATCTTTAGGTTATGGTTGGACTTTTTCTGGTTTATATTGATGATTTGAAACTATTTTTTTTAAAAAGGGGATTTAAATGATTTGTATGATAAACTATGTTATCCGATACTACTTGAGGAAACTATTGATCTGGGCAAAATAGACAGCTATATGTTGGAATAACAGATACTATTGCCATCACTACTATTATTAGTACTATTATGTAAATCATGAGCTATGAGAAACCAAATTACTCATGATGTATTTCTTACAGGATAACGTTAATGGCTGATAAAGGAAAGGCGCCTGCTCATCCCGACACTGAGACCGCTCCTACCGGAAACCTGAGGAGAGAGAAGCCCCAAACGGAGTATGAGGCGTACCTCCGGAGATGCGGACATCCGGGGTGGATATCCGTCACGTCCGAAGACACTGAGGCTTCCGAGGACTCTTCCTCCACATCACCTTCCCGAAGCCGAACGCGATCCCACTCTCCTCAAGTAGCTGCTCCGACCCTCTCACCCATCCCACCTAATGGGAATAGGGGTGCGCGTACTGTCACCCGACCTCGCAAAAGCGTTAGGCCAGGATCCTCCGTATCCTTTAGGATGCCTCCTCCTCCTCCCCCGCCTGTTAGGATTCCGACATCGGTACCCCCACTGTTTGACCCTCGTGACGAACGCCTGATGCCGCCGAGGCATAGTATGTATGACGACCCTACTGTACTGGCTGGTGATAGGTACTCCCAGTCGAGTCGCCGGGAAAGTGATGTAGGACCCTCCGATGCGACATTGGATGAGATTTTAAGGACTGTTCGCCGTCATGAGCTGACTGTTCAGCACGCCACTTGAACTTCACAATCAGCTCAGTTCCAGGCGATGATGGCTACACAGGGACTGAAGCGCTTGGAGCAGGAGCAGAGGAAGAAGGGTACACGATGGTTTGGATGGCTAAAGAGGAAGTGGATGTGAGAACTGGAGTACTAAGTGGGATTTATCTGTCTGTGGATAGTAGAAGGAAACTATTTGAATTCTTATTCGATACTATTATTTTATTATTATGGGGGTGATGGCACCTTATAAATTGTAAGAGCATGACTCTTATTCTATTTGTTTGGATGATACTATCGTTAATTGCTTTTGGGATGCTAGAATTATTAAACTGTCTGTATTGAATTGCTATATGTTTTTTGTGCCTTGAATTTGTCTGTGCCTTTTCTAAATGGTTGCCCAACTATTATGTCATGTTTTGAATTGGACTTTTTAAGGTTCTTTAGTGGGTTGTAAATACATATATGCATGCCATGATCCCTCTTCCGAGGCATGGTGTGCTAGGATAATGATGCCTAGGCTATCCGAAACAAAACTTATGAGATGCTAAACGAATCTATTTGTGATACTATCAGAATGCCGACTAGCAGAGGAACACGTTTTGGCCGACGTGGAGCCACCAGGGGCCGCCATGAGGAAGCAAGGCCTATTGGAAACCAACCTACTCCACCAGGGACTCCCCACGGGGAGAATACTAATCAAGAGAGTGACAAAAGGATTGCTAACCTCGTAGCTCAGCAACTGGCCAACGCCATTCCGACTATCATTGCACAGATAAATGCAGACCGGGATAACACTACTGGTAACGAACGGCCGGTAAATGACGAGAGCCACGATGATGAAGCTGAGGCGTTAAGGAATGGGTGCTCTTACAACACCTTTATGGCATGTAAGCCCAAGGACTTCTATGGCACCGAGGGTGCTATAGAGACTTACAGGTGGATCGACGAAATGGAAGCCGTCTTAGACATCAGCGAGTGCAAGATGGAGCATATGGTGAGATTTGCATCACAATCTCTCAAGGGATCAGCTCTTGAATGGTGGAAGTCCATTACTCAGAGCCGTGGAAGAAACGTGGCTAATCGAATGGGTTGGACTGAATTTCGAGAGCTAATGACCAACAAATATTGCCCCATCAATCAACTCGAGAAGCTGGAGACAGAATTTTTAAGCTTGGAGATGAAAGGACCCAACTACACCGAATACATCAATCGTTTCTTAGCCCTGTCCCGACTTGTGCCACATTTGGTGACGCCAGAAGCCAAAGGTGTAGCACGGTTCATCTGGGGACTACACCCAAGAGTTAGGGGTATGGTTCGTGCCTCTCAGCCTGTGACCCTGCAAGCTGCTGTCAACCTTACCAGCAGTTTGACTGATGATCTAATTAGGGCTGGATGGACCGATCAAGGAAGGGCTGATGAGAAGAAGAAGTTTGTTGGTGATAAAAGGAAGTGGTTTGAAGCGAAAAGAGCGGTTGGAAGTAGCAGTGGGTCAAGTAGAAGGAGTTCTGAAGGAGTGAGACGTGATGATCAAGGAAGCAAAAACCAGAGATTGTATACGGGGACAAGCCCACTCTGCAGCAAGTGCAAGTTACATCATCAAGGTGAATGTATCCCGATGCCCTGTTTTAGGTGCAAGAGAACAGGCCATTTAATTAAAGACTGTACTTACGTACCGGGGAAACAATGCTACGAGTGTGGAGACCCAGGGCATATGAGGAACAAGTGTCCTAAACTGGGTAGAGACAAGGATGCCAAGCACAACAAGCCTAAGGGAAGAGCTTTCGTTATGGACCCAGCAGGAGCTCGTAGGGAACCCGACGTGGTCAACGGTACGTTCCTTGTAAACAATCATCCTGCTACTGTACTGTTTGATACTGGAGCGACTGCTAGTTTTATCTCTAGTACTTTTAGGCCATTGATTGACTTAGACGCGTGTACCTTGACTGATACATTTACCGTAGAATTAGCTGACGGTAATATTTTAGAAGCTAACAAAATCATTAGGGATTGCCCCCTGAATCTAAAAGGGAATATGTTTAAGATTGACTTGATGCCCATTAAGTTAGGAGGATTTGAGGTGGTCGTGGGTATGGACTGGTTAGCGAAGCATAAAGTCGAAATCGTATGTGATGAGCGACTGCTCAAGATACCGTTGAGCGACGAAGGAGTGTTAGTGGTAGAAGGTGAAAGGAGTAACACTCTATACCCTATGATATCCCACTTAAAAGCTACCAAGAGCTTGAAGAAGGGATGTCCAGCTTTTATAGTATATGTGATGAAAGCCCAAAAGGAGAAGAAGATCGAAGAGATTCCCGTGGTTTCGGAATACCCAGAGGTGTTTCCGGAAGAACTACCAGGACTTCCCCCGAATCGACAAGTTGAATTCCAGATAGACTTGTTGCCTGGTGCTGCACCAGTAGCCAAGGCACCGTACCGGCTCGCCCCACCTGAGATGAAGGAGCTAATGGTACAAATTCAAGAACTACTGGACAAGGGATTTATACGTCCGAGTGTTTCTCCATGGGGTGCCCCGGTACTATTCGTGAAAAAGAAAGACGGAACCCTGCGAATGTGTATTGATTACAGGGAATTGAATAAGCTGACCATAAAGAACCGTTACCCTCTCCCGAGAATAGATGACCTATTTGATCAACTGCAAGGAGCAAGTTATTTCTCCAAATAGACTTGAGGTCAGGATACCACCAACTGAAGATAAGAGAAGAAGATATACCCAAAAACCGCTTTCCGAACTAGGTATGGACACTATGAGTATTTGGTCATGCCCTTTGGGACTGACTAATGCTCCAGCAGCATTCATGGACCTCATGAATCGCGTTTGCCGCCCTTACCTCGACAAGTTTGTGATCGTGTTTATCGACGACATACTGATCTATTCTCAAAGTAAAGACGAGCACGAGAAGCATCTCAGGCTAATTCTTGAATTGCTCAAGAATGAGCAACTATATGCCAAGTTCTCGAAATGTGAATTCTGGATGCGCCAGATCCAATTCTTAGGTCATGTGGTAAATGAGGATGGGATTCAAGTTGACCCTTCCAAGATTGAGGCCATAAAGAATTGGAAGATTCCTGAAACTCCTACGGAGATAAGGCAATTCTTAGGACTGGCTGGCTATTACCGAAGATTTATAAAGGACTTCTCGCGTATAGTGCAACCTTTGACCGCACTAACCAAGAAAAACACAACCTTTGTGTGGGAGCGAGAGCAGAACGAGGCGTTTGAAACGCTTAAGGAGAAATTATGCAGTGCACCTATCCTTGCTCTTCCAGAAGGAGTAGAAGACTTCGTGGTCTATTGTGACGCTTCGCGTCAAGGGCTAGGATGTGTATTGATGCAACGCAACAAGGTGATTGCTTACGCGTCGAGACTGCTGAATGATCATGAGAAGAACTACACGACGCACGATCTGGAGTTGGGTGCCGTGGTGTTTGCCCTTAAGATGTGGAGGCATTACCTTTATGGCACAAAGTGCATTATCTACACTGACCATAGAAGCCTGCAGCATATCCTTGACCAAAAGATGCTCAACATGCGTCAGAGAAGATGGGTTGAGCTATTGAACGATTACGAGTGCGAGATCCGCTACCATCCTGGTAAGGCCAATGTTGTGGCGGATGCGTTGAGCCGAAAGGAAAGAGAGAAACCTCTTCGAGTACGAGCCTTAAGGATGAGTGTGTATACCAACCTTATAGCAAAACTGAAGGAAGCTCAAGGCGAGGCATTAAAGGAAGAAAAATTAAAGGAAGAAGGATTGACTGGAATGGAAAAGCAGTTGGAGATAGGGGACGATGGTACATATAGATATGGTGGAAGGACTTGGGTGCCAAAACACGGAGGAATTCGAGAAGTAATCCTCGATGAAGCACACAAGTCTAGGTATTCAATTCACCCTGGAAGTGATAAGATGTACCAGGATTTAAAGACACTTTTCTGGTGGCCGGGAATCAAAAGATCAATCGCTGTTTATGTGGGGAAATGTTTAACTTGTGCCATGGTAAAAGCTGAGAACCAAAAACCATCAGGAACGTTGCAGCAACCTGAAATTCCAGAATGGAAATGGGATAATGTTACGATGGATTTTGTTACCAAGTTGCCTAGAACGTTTAAAGGTCACGATGCTATTTGGGTAATAGTGGATAGACTAACGAAATCAGCTCACTTCTTGCCAATTAGAGAAGACTACGACATGACGAAACTGGCCCAACTTTATGTCGACGAGATTGTAACAAGGCATGGAGTGCCTCTGTCGATCATCTCAGACCGTGATAGCCGTTTCACCTCTCGTTTCTGGAAATCGTTCCAGCAAGCTTTAGGAACCCGTTTAGATCTTAGCACGGCTTACCACCCTCAGACCGACGGACAGAGCGAAAGAACTATTCAAACGATGGAAGACATGTTGAGAGCTTGCGTGATGGACTTTGGCGGAAACTGGGATAACCATCTTCCTTTGGTGGAATTCGCCTATAACAATAGTTACCACGCGAGTATCAAAGCCGCTCCGTATGAGGCCCTTTATGGCAGGAAATGCCGATCACCCTTGAGTTGGAATGAGATTGGTGACAGCCAAGTGATGGGACCCGACATAGTGTTGGAAACCACCGACAAGATCTATAAGATAAAGGAACGACTGAGAGCAGCCAGAGATCGACAGAAGAAGTACGCCGACAGGAGGCGGAAACCTCTAGAGTTCCAAGTGGGCGACAGAGTGATGCTAAAAGTAGCACCGTGGAAAGGAACAGTGAGGTTCGGAAAAAGAGGAAAACTAAGCCCAAGATACATTGGACCATTTGAGATAATGGCAAGAATTGGCCCAGTGGCATATAAGTTGAAACTACCCCCGGGATTGAGTCACATACACGACACCTTTCATGTGTCAAACTTGAAGAAGAGCATGGTAGACAAAACCCTGGAACTACCATTAAAAGAAGCAAGGATAAGCGACAAACTGAACTTTGTGGAAGAACCTGTGGAGATCACGGATCGTTTGGTCAAACAACTCCGGCGGAGCCGCATACCCAAGGTTAAGGTTAGATGGAACTCCAAGCGAGGACCTGAATTTACTTGGGAGCGTGAAGATGAAATGAGGAAGAACTATCCACACCTCTTCAAACCCACCCGTTCAGTCTCTAATCAGAGTTAAAATTTCGGGACGAAATTTCCTAAACGGTGGGAGAATGTGACAACCGACCTCCAGGTTGTTACCCTAACCCTAGATTACTTGCATCATTATCCATGTTATGAGTGCTAATAATTGAAACTATCCAACCCTACTATGAAATTGGAAACAATTCTTACTATTTGATGTAAATTATGATTTCATGTGATTTTTATTATTGACTTTTAACCAATTTAGGTTTCTACCTTTTAAAAATTAGTGTTCCGGGAATGTCAACTAGTCACCCTTACAAAATTAAACTCAAGAGAAGGCAATTAAAATGTGAGCATACACACTCACACTTACATAATTCGGCCATGCATGCATGGGCATGCATTAGATACCTCAAACCACCTTCCACTAAATAATACATAATACCCAATACTACAAAATTACACTACACAATATAATTTACAATTAAAATTAAATCAAAAACCCTTCCCCACTACCCTCCAAGAACGCCCCCCCCCCCCTCACCACTCTCCTCTCCTCTTCACCACCACCCCACACAACCACTCATCTTTCATGCATCTCTCTCCCTCTCTCCCTTAATTCGAACCAGCTGAACCAAAACACACACACACATCTCACAACACTCTCCAACAATTCTCTCTAGTCTTGTGAAGGAAATTCGAAGACCACACCAAGATCCATTCGGCCAAGAGCAAAACCGCAAAGGAGTGGCCTTGTTCGCAAGATTTGATCACACAACCGTACTTGTTCCACCTTTCCAGCCTTAGTTCGAGTTTCTCCATTCAAGTCCAAGGAGTTTCAAGCCATTCACGGCCATCAACACCTTCTAAACCGTGAGTTACATCGAGTGTAAGCTCAAGTTGTCGGTTTTGTGACATTTCTCTTGTTTTCTCCATTTATCATCTAAGAACCGTGTATTTCCTTGTTGTAGCAGAAACATCTCACCATCATCTCGTTCTTAAGGAGTTCCCAACGTTCTTGAAGGTAAACTTCATGTTATGTTAGTCATTCTTGAGGTGGAAACCGATTTCCACCATGAAAACCCTCATTTTGAGTGTTTTGACATCATCTAACTTGTGAAAGCTTAAACTCTTGTAAACCAAACTTGTGACCTGCATTTTTATGACTTAATGGACTCCCAAGAACCTGTTTTTAAAAGTTCCAAGTGGCTACATACTCAAATCCACGGTTGATACATGGATTTCACCTTGAAACCCTCCTTTCTACATGTAACAACACCTTTTAAGCATTTGTTTGAAAAATCCTTTTAACCAAGACCCATAACCTACTCATGAACGACTTAATGACACCTTAATAATCTGTTTATGAAGTTAAACGAAGTGTTGGTAACATTTAAACTCAAGTTAAGATGGTTTACACAAGTGTAATTGTCGGTTATGACATTTTCTACATATTTGAAGCATATGGATGTATAGATCAACTAGGCAACATGTTGGGACTGAAATTACAGTAGTTTTTAGTGAATATTAGAAGTGTTAGCAATGTTTAATCTCTGGAATAAAGGACATGTTGTGATTTACCCTCTTTTAGTCACTTTCGGGACCCGAAAACATGGTAAAATGACTTAAAAATAGTAAGAATATGAATTTAACATTCTTGAAAAGTATTCCAGGCTCAAAAATGATAAATAAAGTACTCTGGAGTCAATGGATAATTTAAATGGTCAAAGACTCAAATAAATGACATTTTAACTAAAAACGGGTACAAACCGAGCATCGTTTTTGAGAAAAATCCATAAAAATAGAGTTCAAAACTAAGATTTATAAAAATCATATGATTTCAGTAAGATAAGTAATAAAGGACTTAAAGGATTTAAAAACTCGGTCAAATGAGCTTTAAATGGTCAAACCCGGTCAAAACCGCGTATTAACGGGTCAAACGTAAAAACAAGATTTTTAACTATAAAAGGCCAATTTACACAATTTAAGGACTTAAAAATTTATAAAGAAATCTTTTAGAAAATACCTACTGGTCCAAGATTTAAATATATGAAAACTCCAAATTACTGTTAAAACTATCCGGCTTTTACCGTAACCGGGAGCGTTAAACGCGCAGTTTTTAAAATCGAACCCGTAGACTAAAGTTTTGAAGTCCTTACTCCATAATAATCATAATATGACTCTAATAATCTGATTTTTGGACTTAAATGACATAAAAGGCAAGAAACTAAACTTAAGGGTAGAAACTGTCAATTTTGAAACTTGAGGGACTAAACTGTAAAATTTTTCCAAACCTTATAGCCGACTTCCAGGAAACTAATAAACACTTGAACAACAAAATCTCTTAATATACTTAATCTAATGAAGTGAAAATCCCCAATTTTCATGAAGACGCCTTGACTTGCCATAAAAGGAAACTTTTTATACAAACCTTCACGAAACCAAAGCCTTACCCATAGCTAAACTCTTGACATCAATGTTGCACTTTGAATGAGTTTAGGGCAGTAGCTTATTGCTTAATATGTACATGTTAGGGTGCTAGACTTGTGACACTTCCCGGCACATCAAGAGACTTTGATTTGGAAACCTAAGGTGAGTTCTAGTGATCCCCCTTTTTACTATTGTTTTGGGATGAAACATGCTCTACTTTTTATGAACTATGATTGTGCTTTATTTGATATACTATGTGGGATTTGTGGTTACCTGCTGATTCTTATATCATGATCATTAATTCTTTCGTGAACCGCTTGATTTATATGGATAGATCTATTTGGGGAATCCCCCACACACAGTGGCTTCCGTTCCAGGAAGGTTACCCCACTGAGATCATGAGGGATCGTTGTGGCATGTAACAAGTTTTGTTAAGATTCTATGGTGAACCATCCGGGCAGGTAGGGTTCACTGGTTTGGGGCTCAGTTTCTTCCTTGGGAATATCCGGTAAAACACAACTTTAGAAGAGGCTAACCGGGACTGAGTGCAGGGTTGATTATGATTTTATTTTTTCCACGATGAAAACAATGATTATTTTCTTTTAATCAAAGAAGGATTTATTAAGTCCTTTTGTTTTTAAACTTTAAGCACTTGAATTCACCAACTTTTTAGTTGACATAATTTTCTTTTGAGCATGTTTCAGGTAATATATGAAGAGATCCTAGCAGTTGTGAAGACCTAGACTTATCCCCGTGACATGGCATTGGCTTATTTCCTTGATGAAACAATTGAACAATTTATATTTTTGTTGAACAAGTACAATTTTATTTTTATGGATGATTGTAAAACTCATTTGGGGGCTTGATGTGTCTCTAGCCCTGTTACCCTTTTTAAAACTTTAATGCCATGTGATATTCTCTCCTTTGAGCTCTTATAATGGTTTGTTTCCGCTGCCATATGTTGTTGCTAGTCTGTGACGTCCCACCCTACCTGGGCCCGGGGTGTGTGACATTAAAATTGTTTAGGGGACTTTATAACCCTTTTAGGGCTTGTTGCTTTGCAATATTCTTGTAGTTGAATCCCCAAACTTTCAAGGTTATATTACACATGCTGGTGATTAAACCTTGAAAGTATTGTAGTTGATATGTATGTTGTTTGGACAATGTTTAAACTGATTTCAGTTTATGTTGGCTGAAATTTCAGGGTTTTAGAGGGGATCATTGTTATTTTGGATGATATGTATGATGAATGTTAATATTGGTGCATAACCTAGCCTTTGGCCTTGTGTTGTGGATGATTGCAATGGTTGTATTGTTATCAATGGGCTTGTATATTTATTATTTGTGCTTTGTTTTAAAATGTAATTTATTCTATTTATTCATTGGGTGTAATAATAGATTAGGTGCATTTTCATTTTACTGGATATCTTGTATTAGGACTTTATATCTTGTAATATGAAGACGTAGCATTGGAAGCCAAAGGAGAAAATGGAGCATTTGGATGCGGTTTCAAGTGGGAGGCTTGGAAGTTCTATGTGTTTTGTTATGACCCTTAGGAATGCCTATGGACCACACTTGTGATGGCAAACAAGTGTGGACCACTTAGATGCTATGGTTATGCACATATGCTATGTTGTTTGTTTAATTATTGTGGTTGATGGCATGTAGTGATATTTGCATTAACAACCCTTCTATGATCTTAACAAACTAATTAAATGGTTCTTAATCATTAAAAGGTAATAAAAGGTTATTAAATGATTTAATGATTTACAGATAAAATGGGTTTTAATCAAAGGACCATAGGGTATCTTGTATTTGAAAGCATGCAAATACAAGTACATAGAGTTTTCTAAAACTTAAATTATGAAATCTCTAATATTTTAAAAACGAGATCAACACCGTCCTTTTACACAACACTTGAGTCACTTGGGAACTCTTAGTGGGATAAAGGTCACCTAACCATTTTGAAGGAACTTGTGATTTGAGGTGAGAATGCCTTATTTGTGGGATAAAGGTCACCTAACCACCTATTTTGGCAAACTCACACATGGATGTAAGTAGGGTGTCTTGATTTGTAAACCATGTCAAATGGATCACCTACGATGTGGTTTCCAAATGGTGTTGATGGGATTAACATGCCAACTTTACATATGATGTTTCAAAGTCGATCCCATATCTCTAGAAGTTGCAAATGGTTGCAATCGTCAATCGTTGACCACCTTATTAATTTAAATCGTGGGATAAAGGTCACCTAACCACAATTTAAATGTAATGTTGGATTCTTGATTTTAATATATAAAATGTCCATAAAAGGTATTTATTATTAAAATAACAATATCGAAAATACTAAAATTGATCTTTGTTAAATTTTGTAGATGGCCTCCAATAACCATGATAACAATGAAAATTCATCCTCGTCCGCCCAATCTTTAAGAGCGATTCTCCAAAAGTAACGTCTAAACCATAACAATTTTTTTGATTGGTATCGAAACTTGAGAATCATTCTCAAGCAAGAGAAACGATCATACGTTTTAGACGACCCTATCCCCGATCAACCTGCTGAGGATGATGAGGAGGCCTTTAACGATTGGTTAAAATACACTGAGGACTCGGTCCAAGTGTCTTGTCTCATGCTGGCGAGCATGACTCCGGATCTCCAAAAGGAGTATGAACATCACGGAGCTTATGACATGATAACCCAGCTGAAGGAAACATTCCAACAGCAAGCGAGGGTTGAGCGCTTTGAAACGGTTCGAGCACTCCACGCATGTCGTATGGACGACAACCAATCGGTTTCATCTTATGTACTTAAGATGAAAAACCACATTGACCGCCTCGAAAGGCTTAATTGTCCCGTCTCAAAGGAATTGGCCACGGATTTGATCCTCAATGGCCTTACCAAGAAGTTCGAGACGTTCGTGTTGAACTACAACATGAATGCTTGGGACAAAAGCATTGGTGAGCTTCACTCGATGCTCAAAACGGCCGAGGCGTCCATGGGTAAAAGGGTTTTACCCGTTCTCACCATCAATGAAGGTGGGAACAAGAAAAGGCTTCATCCCGCACCCAAGGCAAGAGTTGCCCAGGGTAAGGGACCCGTATGGGGAAAGGGGAAAGGGGTGGTAAGGGTGCCACCCAAACCACAAGAGAAGAAGCAAAAGGTTGCTACCAATGACCCATGCTTCAAGTGTGGGGAGATTGGACATTGGGCAAGAAATTGTCCTGTCCACCTCCAAGAGTTGAAAGCAAAGAGGGATGCTGGGCAAACCACAGGTACAATATACATGATCCATATTGATTTAAACATGACATCTTCTAACACATGGGTATTAGATACCGGATGTGAAACTCACAGTTTCAATTTATTGCAGGGGTTCAAAAGAAGTAGTAACTTCAACAAAGGGGATGTTAGCCTCTACATGGGCAATGGGGCTAAAGTTCAAGTTGAAGCCCGTGGTGACTACATCTTGAAACTTCCAAATGGTTTGGAAGTAATTTTGAACAATGTTTTGTATGCTCCTAGTTTGACTAGGAATATTATTTCTGTAGCCCTATTAAAACAATTTGGATATGTATTATCATTTGTTGAAAATGATATTCATGTTTCTTTAAATGATATGTTCTACTTTAAAGCTATTCCCATTAATGGTATTTATGAATTGGTTCATGAAAATACTTTAAATAGTTCATTGTACCAAACTAGCACCAAGAAACTCAAGTTGGATTTGAGTGATACCTATCTTTGGCATTGTCGTCTTGGTCATATAAACAAGAAAAGAATTCAAACACTACAAAAGAATGGTCTTTTAAAAACAAGTGAATGTGATTCATTTGATGTGTGTGAGTCTTGTTTACAAGGTAAAATGACTAAGGCACCCTTTAGTGGGACTAACGAAAGGGCAAAAGATTTGTTAGGAATCATACATTCGGATGCATGTGGTCCTTTTAAGCCAATGACTATGAATGGTGAAAGGTACTTTATTACCTTTACCGACGATTATAGTCGCTATGGGTATGTGTACCTATTAAGACACAAAGATGAAGCTTTTGAAATGTTCAAGATCTTTCAAAATGAAGTACAAAATCAACTCAACAAGTTGATTAAAGTTCTCCGCACCGATAGAGGAGGTGAATACCTAAGTGATGCTTTTCAAGATCGTCTTAGGAGTTGTGGGATTGTCTCACAACTCACTCCACCTGGAACACCACAACATAATGGTGTGTCTGAGAGGAGGAATCGAACCTTATTGGATATGGTCCGATCTATGATGGCTAGAAGCACATTGCCTCTATCATTTTGGGGTTTCGCTTTGCTCTCCGCGGCCCGTATTCTAAATATGGCCCCAACCAAAAAAGTGGAAAGGACACCTTTTGAGATATGGCATGGAAGAGTTCCATCCCTATCATACTTAAGGGTCTGGGGTTGTGAGGCTTATGTTAAGACTCCCACCCCAAACAAATTGGAAGTCCGATTCACCAAGTGTATCTTTGTTGGATATCCTAGAGATTCTATGGGATATTATTTCTATGATCCACTGGAACAAAAGGTATTTGTTGCCAAAAAGGGTGAGTTCTTAGAAGCAAAGTTCCTTATGGAAGGAACTAGCAGTAGAACAGTGGATCTTGAGGAGGATCAAGAACCATAACCCGATGCACGTTTGGTTGAAACTAGCACTCAACATGAGGATGTTGAAGATGATCAAGTGGTTGATCAATACACACAAAACGTTCGCAGATTTGGTAGAATTAGTAATCCACCTGAAAGATATGGATTTTTCGTTGATGGATGCTATGTGGTAGATTCCGATGAACCAACCATCTATCGTGATGCAATGTCCAATTTGGATTGTGACAAATGGCTTGAAGCCATGAACGTTGAGATGAAATCCATGTATGACAATCAAGTATGGGACTTGGTTGTACCACCTCTTAACTCCAAAGTAGTTGGAAGTAAGTGGGTTTTCAAGAAGAAAACCGATATGCATGGAAACTTGGATACTTACAAAGCTAGACTTGTAGCAAAAGGTTTCACTCAAACTCAAGGAGTTGATTATGATGAAACCTTCTCACCTGTTGCGATGCTAAAGTCTATAAGGATATTGTTTGCCATAGCTGCTCATTATGATTATGAGATTTGGCAAATGGATGTCAAAACCGCTTTCCTAAATGGATATCTTGAGGAAGATGTCTATATGGTTCAGCCTGAAGGTTTTATCGATCCAAAACATCCTGATAAAGTATGCAAGTTAAAGAAATCAATCTATGGATTGAAACAAGCATCGAGAAGCTGGAATCACCGTTTTGATGAAGAAGTAATCAAATTTGGATTCATCAAGAACGCTGATGAAGCTTGTGTATATAAGAAAGCTAGTGGGAGCATCATCACTTTCCTAGTATTATATGTTGATGACATACTACTATTTGGAAATGACATTCCAACCTTGGAAGGTGTAAAAACCTGGCTTGGAAGTTGTTTTTCCATCAAGGATCTTGGTGAGGACGCCTATATTCTAGGAATAAAGATCTATAGGGATAGATCAAGGCGGTTGATTGGTTTAAATCAAAGTGTATACATTGATAGAATCTTGAAAAGGTTTAAGATGGAGAACTCTAAAAAAGGTACGGTACCTATTCAAAGAGGAACGATATTGAGTACGACTCAATGTCCTAGCTCAAAGGATGAGCAAGATAAAATGAGGGCAATCCCATACGCATCTGCTATTGGATCCATCATGTATGCAATGATATGCACTCGACCGGACGTGTCATGCGCCTTAAGCATGACAAGCCGATACCAGCAAAATCCTGGAAACAGTCATTGGATGGCTGTTAAGAACATACTTAAGTACCTAAGGAGGACAAAAGATATGTTCCTAATCTATGGATCTGGTGATGAGGAACTCGTTGTAAAAGGTTACACGGATGCGAGTTTCCAAACCGATCATGATGATTCACGGTCACAATCGGGATATATTTTCATTCTGAATGGAGGAGCGGTCTCTTGGAAGAGCTCCAAACAGGATGTGGTGGCTCTATCAACTACAAAATCAGAATACGTCGCCGCCTCATTGGCAGCTCAAGAAGCTGCATGGTTGAAGAAATTCATTGCCGATCTAAGGGGTTGTCCCTTCCATTCAGGACCCCCTAGAGATCTTTTGTGATAACGAGGGTGTGATTGCCCAAATCAAGGAGCCTCGTGCTCATCAAAAGACTAGGCACATTGAGCGGAGATTCAACTACATACGAGATGAAGTTGAAAAGGGAAAGATATGTATTCGCAAAGTTCACACGGATCAAAACATTGCGGATCCTCTCACGAAGCTCCTTGAAAAGGCAAAGCATGAAGGTCATACTTGTGCCATGGGACTTCGATATTCTAGTGATTGGATTTGATCTGTAATTTTGTATTTGGATATGTGGAACCTTTTATTATTTGAATAAAATTATTTGGTTATAATGTTTAAATTAATATTCCAATTTAGCATGTTTAATCCATGAGTAAATTGTTTACTCTAAATGTTGTAGTCGTTCAGACTTGTGGGAACAAGTGTGAGGGTAAGATTATTATGAACTTGGATTGGTTGATATTCATAAGGATGAATATAGAGCAATGGGTTGCTACCAAGATTCATAGATATTTATGGGATACAAATATTGGACTAACCCGCATCTCAAATTTTACTACATCGAATCTTATTGATTGATCATAAGTAAATTTGAGTAAACGCGAATATCATTTGGTATCCTCTGACCTGAGATACATATTGGGTCTTGATATATACCAAATATTATACTTTGACTTAGTTCTTCGCTGTTCTGAAATATGTCAGTACAAAAGTCTGGTTTCAGGTATGATATAAGGTAATTGTGAGAGACGTATGTAGTCAAGAAGGGATTTGTCCCTCTTATTAGTTGAGAGTAAGATGTCTAAGGCCTGATAAAGTTAAATCAATGGAGAATGATCAGTCTGTGTCTCTAGGATTTAACATTACATCTGTGACAAAGGGATAGATGATTGATTCACCTAAAACATCTCAAGTATGGTACTTGAAGGAGATGATGTTATTGAATGGCATTCAGTCATACGTATTAAGGGTAGTAAACCGTTGTTAGGCGGTATTTACTGCTTGCAACAATCTTCTATGAATCTTGTGCAAGTGGGAGATTGTTGGATCATGTATGCCCAAGACACATACAAGATTGATGGGGTTAGTATGTTATGATCCAAGTCGGGTCATACCCAATAACAAGCCAAACACACACCAATAAATATTTGTTTGTTGATAAGATCATACAAATAAATATTGACACCAATTTAGAAAATGGGTTTTCTAAATCATTGCTTTTGTGAAAGAACAACATTATATGGATAATTTGTTCATGAGATATTTATTTGTTTCATTATTTAAGTTGGTTAAATAATGACAAATAAAATTGTATTAATGTTATAAAATTAAAATAGGTTTTAATTTTATAATTTTAAGGGATTGAAAGAGTGTTTTTTATAAAACTTGAAATGGGTGGGAAACCCATTTTAACATGGGTAATTCGGCCGCCCCTTGGCCTTGATACACCCACCTTTTATCTTGGTTCTTGAGAGACTTTACTCACTAGAACACTCTTCAATCATCTCACCTTCTCTCACACACACTTAAGCAAAAAAAGGCTCTCCACAAGGCCATAACATTTTCGGATTTTTCAGCTCAAAAAGGAGGCTGAAAATTTCGTTTATTGAAGGTTTCTTGGTGTAGATCTTTGGTGTCAAGCTTCCTAACTAGCTAGGTGTTTGAAGATCTTGTGGGTATTACAAGCTTGAGGTCCTCCACCTTGAAGGATTGCTGTTCAAAACCATAATCATCTTCAAAGATTTCGCCACATATAAGCTGCTGAAAGGTGGTATTTCACAGCTCATTGTAGCTATGATTTTTTGTACATTTACATATGTTCATAGCTTGCTTATTCATATATAATGATCCTTTTGTTTTGGGTTTGTTTTATACATATATATGTCACCATAAAAATATGAAATTTCAGCTTTATAATCATGTTTTAATATATATGTATCCGCTGCGTTTTCAGAAAGTTTAAGAGGTTAAACTTGGTTTTATGTTGTAACAAACCCAACAAATACAACTTTGAATCCTTTATCACAAATCTAGGAGACTGAAATTAAGTTGTTCTGTAGTTGTTGAACATAGTTGACCTTGTCAAACATTACTTTCTCGTTTCCCACTTCACCTTGAGCGGTGATGTAACCTCCTTTGTTTCCAGCAAATGAAACATGTCCCCTTTTAATTTGTTTGACGTTGAAAAGGAGAGACGAATTCCCTGTCATGTGCCTGGACGCCCCACTATCAATAATCCAGGTATTAGTGATAACACTGTAGCGGACACCCTGCATATACAAAGGAAATGATTAGTTCAGGTTTGGGACCCAAGCCTTAACTGGCTTGGGTGACCCAAAGGAATCACACATCATAAATTCAACCCACTATCCTTTAGAGGATGAGGGCACATCCTTCTTCTTCTTGTCCTCACTATCAGACATATTGCTTGATTTTTCTTTCCATAAACCAGTTTTATGTAGGGCCTGTTTGTGGTAAACATATGATTGGCTTATGGTTTGAACTTTAGGTTCACTAAAACTCTTAGGTGGAGTATTATATCTCATTTTAGCAAAACTTGGTTTTTCATCAAAAAGTTCAATTTTCTTTCTGGGCGTCTGATAATAAGGACAATTAGGAGAGATATGTCCTTGTTTTCCATAACTGTAGCAAGATCTTACTTCTATAGATTGAAGAAAACTTTTATGTGGTGTTGAGTTTGGTAAAGGTGTGAGATGTGTCTGGTTGGGTTTTGTCACTTCTCTTTTAGATGTTTTAGCTTCTTTAACAAAATTAATTGTTTTGACGTTTTGAACATCTTTAACTTTTGGTTTACTTGGACTTTGATTAATAACACGTTTATTGTTAACTGGTTTAGTCATTTTGGGTTCTGAAATCGACGTTTGTGAACCTAACCTTACATTAACCCTTTCAATTTCATCATTCAGTTCTCAACCGGCAGTTTTCCTTTTGATTCAAAGTAGAATCCTTCTGTTTAGTTCCAGATTTCGCTGGTTTACCCGTGGAATCAGGATCACTAACCAGAGGAGTGGACACCACATGATCCTTTACTGGGTTGTTATTGATAGGTCTACATTTTGTGTTCAAAAGGATTTCATGTGGTGGCGGAACTACTTTGTACCCCAGACCTTCCCCATTATTTCGTTCTTTCACTAAGTTTTGAACTATATGAGAAGAACTAGCCCAACTATGCAGTTTTTGTTTTAAAGAATTAACCTCGACTTCCAAAATTACTTTTTCCTTCTTGGTTTCTTCCAAAGAATTTAAATAAAACTTTATATCATTAGCTTGATTTAAGGCAACAGGTTTCCCTTAGTTGTTTTCGCAAAATTTCTATTTTTTCTTTGAAACTGCACTCATTTTGTTTTAATATACGATTAGCTTCAGTGCAGAGTTGTAAATCATTTACTAAATTATCATTGTGTTCTAATAACCTAGCAAATTTCTGATCAATGCTTTCCCTAAAATTTTCACATTCAGAACAAGCATGTTTTGCAAATAACTGATCTAAAGAACTTACCTGTGAGGAATCAGACGAGTCAGCCATCAACGCCATATCAGACTCTTCAGTGACTGAAGATTCTGAGTTTGTTGCTCTGAGCTCTTCCTCAACCAAGTGATTTACCACATTCACAACTTCTTCGGTATCTGACATCGCTTGCTCAGCTGTAATCTCACCTTCACTAGCAGATCCATCATCCAGTGCTTCGACAAAGGCAATATTTGATTCCCCTTGAGAGACAAATTGGTAGGACCAATCTTGACCTTCATCACCTTGAGCGATCAGAGCCTTTGTCTCTTTACTTGAAGAAGCAGCTCCAATCATGTCTTTATCTTTACGGTTAAACGTAGGAAATGGGTTTCCATTACCCGTTTTCTTGGGCTTTACACATTCACGTTTAAAATGCCCATTTTCACCACAGTTGAAGCAAGTGACTTTGGTTTTGTCAAAACCAAAAGTCGTATCTTTAGTGGCTACCAGATTCTGCCTCGTCTATTTGACAAACTTCTTTGTTCTTCTAACAGCACTAGCCAGGGCCCACATTATGTCCATCCTTTCTAACTCATTCTCGTCAACTTGCTCATAATCCTAATCTGCAAAATGACAATTTCCAATCTTACCGGCAACTACACTATCATAAGATTGTACCACTGCTGCTAGAAGATCCATATGCTCCTTAGCCACTTCCACTATGATATTACTGAGATTCTCGGTCTTCAACTTTGTAGTATTAGCCTCAGGAACTATGTATTGTAGCCAGATTACACTAACGTTTCGGTTCCTGATGCAGTGGTTTGGGAAGGAGCAGAAGAACCAGACACAAAAGCTGTTTGTAATGGTGCTCCTGAAACAGCTGGAGTTGGAACTAAGTTGTAAAGTGAAGGATTCTGAACATAGGATCCTTTCTTCGACTTGTATTTCATTCTCAATTCTTCCTCTCTTATCTTCAAGATGAAGTCATTTATGTCTAATGTTGCAAGAATGTCGTTCTGCCTTAGATTAGACACAAATGAATCCAATTTCTCAGGCAAACCATCAACAAAGCTTGAAACTTTATCTTCCATTGATGTGGTTAGGCCATGAGTGTGCAACTCACTCATTAGATGATAGAATCTGTCAATAATATCATCTAAGCTCTCATTCCCTATCAGAGAGAAATTGTCAAATTTCTTTCTAAGAGCTTTTGCCCTCAGTGCTTTCAGAGCTGTATTCCCTTCGTATCTCTTCTCCAAAGCATCCCAAAACTTCTTAGCCTGCTTCTTCTCAAGGAACTAATGAACAATGTCCTTTGGTATCGACTGAGTTAACAAGGCATAAACTTTTTTCTCAGCATTGAAGAGAACCTTCTGAGCTTCACTCATTCCTCCCAAGGTTAACTTGGCTCCATTAGCACTGACTGGTATTGTGTAACCAGTCTTAATGGATGTCTAAAGATTGGGATCAACTCTATTTAAGTAAAGCTCAAACCGTTGTTTCCAATGAGGATATTTGTCTAACGTTAACAACTTTGGCGGTATATTATGATTACCAATCTCATTCTCCAGAAGTAGTAAGTTCTGGATGCGTGAGTCCTTTCCGGCAGTAAACGCAACAAATTGATCTTCCATTTCTATAAACTTGGTACTTGGAGAACATAACAGTTTCAATCGTGTGAATGGACAATGAGTATGGATCACTCGTGCGAATGAAGGGTGTGAATGAATTCAATTGTGCAATTGGATTAAGTCGTGCATATGAACAGGACGATTGGAATCAAACGACTGCAGTTGTTTAGTCGTGCGAATGAGGAATGCGACTGGGTTCAGTCATGCGAATAGAGTATACGAATGAGTTCAATCGTACGAATGAGCTAATCGTGCGACTGAAGGCTGCCGTTTTTGCAAAATCAAAGATTTTGACACTTTGACACAAAATACGATTTTTCTAAGAACCCTAATCTGTCATATAGTGAAAAATCGAAACTTTAATGCTAGAAAATGTCGAAAACACCTTTAGAAGCAAAGTGGTGACTCTTTTGATTAAAACATCGGTTTTTGACACCAAACCTAATTGAATCAAACGCAAAATCAAGAGCCAATGCTCTGATACCATTTGTTAGGGACCGTGTACGGACGGAGTACTAACTGATTCCGCATTTATACCGGATCAAATAGTGCGGAATCCTATTTGATTGGCGATCCAATCAGTGAGAATGATAACCCGATCGATATAAGATTGAACTAAACGTTAAGAACGAGTAGGAATCGATCAGGAACTTACTATGAACTTGGACAGACTGTTTGGGACGTTCTGGACAGCTAGGGTTTATGTGTATTCGCAATATCTCTTCAAGTTTTCTGTTTTTCCACGAATTAAGTAGTATTTATAGGTTAGTGGTTTTCATTCGTACGACTGAACCATTAGCATGGTTCAGTCGTGCGACTGAGTCATGCGATTGAGTCATACGCACGAAGGTTCAGTCGTGCGACTGAGTCAATCTTATGTCTCAATCATACGACTGATCCAGTCTCCTGGTTCAGTCGTGCGACTGGTCCATAAGCATGATGTATTCATGCGTATGGTCCATAAGTATGGTCCATTAGCATGAATAATAACCCGACTAGGTTGAACATAATACTTAATCATTATTGACTTAGAATTGTGTACAACAACCTCAAACCTATATAAGAAGTTCATACATATGAATCAAAGATAAATAAACATCAAATCATATTTCATATTTCATTACTTCATCAAATTACACATATGTAAGTCATGAAAGACTTTTACATTTAAGCACATAAACTAGGAACACATGTATCTACAGTTGTTGCACCTTGTTCCAATATATTTGCTGTGTGTATTCTTGGAGGATCAACATATAATGACACTTCATTCATATTTGGGGGAACAAATGGATAACATGTTATTGCATCTATATCAAACAACCATGATGATCCTTTTACTAATTTAGAAAATAAGGATTCATCAAATGATACATTAGGAGTTTCTTCCACAATGTTATGTTGTGGAATGTAGATCCTATAAGATTTAGATGTTGAAGAATATCCAACAAAAAAACCATCATAGGCTTTCTTCCCAATTGTTCTTTTGTGTTTAAGATATCCTATGTAAGGTTTTCTTTTAAATAAAAGCTCATAAGGTGTTTTATTATATTCTTTGACAATCAATGTTCTAATTTCAACATTGCATGCAGTATTCACTACTCCAGTCCAAAAGGTGATTGGCAATTGTGAATCAGCTAGCATTGTTCTTGCTGCATCAATAAGTGTTCTGTTTCTTCTTTCAGCAACTCCATTCTGTTGTGGAGTTCTTGGTGCACTGAATTGTCTTGCAATACCTTTATTACTGCAAAAAGAATCTAAGTCAGTATTAACAAATTCAGTCCCATTGTCACTCCTGAAAATTTTAACTTTTAAATCAAGTTGATTCTTAATCTTGATGACAAAGTCCATTAATGTTTATGATGTTTCACTCTTTTGTTTTAAGAAGAATACCCATATGAATCTAGTAAAATCATCAACTATCATTAAACAATATTGCCTCTTTCCAATGCTCATCACATTGGTTGGACCTAACAGATCCATGTGAAGCAATTTGAGTGGTGTGGTGTTTGTATTGATCAGTTTGGATTTATGAGACACTCTATGTTGTTTTCCTTTATAATATGAAAGACAATGATTTGAACAATAAAATTCTTTCTTTGGCAATCCAATGACTAGGTCATTTTTCACCAAATTGTTCATGTTCTTCATGTTAGAATGAACAAGCCTTCTATGCCACAGTTGAGATTCATCTTCTGATGACTTAGATAGGAGGCATATTTCATGCCTTGTGAGTGAAGTTTTGTTCATATCCAAAACATACGTGTTTCCTTTTCTTGATCCTTTAAGAAGGATCCAATCTTCTGCAACTGAAAAACCTGGCTTAAGAATGTAACAATTAGTGTTAGCAAATAATGTGGTATAATTTTGATCATATATTTGAGACACACTCAGTAAATTATATTGCAAATTTTCACAATAGTTTACTTTCTCAAATTTGAGCACACCATTAGTTACCATTCCTTCACCAACTATTTTACCTCCCTTCTTATCCCCACCAAATGCCACATATGAGGCATTTTTATGCTTGAAGTCATGGAGAAGTGAACAGTTTCCTATCATATGCCTAGAACAACCACTGTCAACATACCACTTGTTGTCAGCTCTCCAAGATTGTTCCTGCACACATAAAGAAAACAGTTAGAATTGACAACCTAAGCCTTAATGATCTTGGGTTTGCCAGCAGTGTTTAAAATTGTTACTCCTTCATGAATAAGTCTTGAAGTTTCAGTATTAATTTTAGTTTTGTTTGATTCATTCTGAGTTGTTTCAGGTGAGGATGATTCCGTTGAAGATGAGGTTGTTGAACTAGGTCCTTGTTTCTCAATCTCTTCTTCATTCACCTTATTTTTGTTGGTTTGATGCTTTGGTTTTGATAATGAATCTTGATTGTTGAAAGTTTTATTATCTTTTGATTTTTAATGAGTTCATGAGTTTCCTTTTCAAAATTATGAAAGAAAGCATCATCAGCATTTGTTTCTTTTTCAGTCAAATCCACCCTTTTGTGAGGTGTTTTTGATTGCTGAAATGCTGTTCTTTTCTTCAAAGGTTGAACATCAATGGATGTTTTCTCCTTTGGTTTTGGCTTATGTTTTTGTTGTGGCTTCTTAAGTTTTGAATCTTTTTCACAATCAGTAGAATAGGTGTCTGATTCAGCTTTATCTGATTATTTCTTCTTTGTGCTCTTTGTCTTTGTCTTGTTCTTTTTGTTGAAATAACATTTGCAATCTTCAGTATTGTGGTTTTTCATGTCACACCATTTGCAATACATCTCCTCTGATTCTTTGTCAGAATCAGTTACTTTCTTCTTCTTTGTCAACTTCAGAGGCTTTGCATCCCTTTCTAGTTTTGTAGTTGATTTATCCTCTTTCAACATTTGAGGCTTTGATTTGTTTGCTGCTGATTTTGCCTTCCGTAGATCATCTACTGAATAAATAGATTTGGTTTTCCGCAGATCTTATACTGATGAAGGTTTCTTCTTCCTTTGAGGATTAGCTGATTGCTTCTTCTTTCCTTTATCTACCGAAACTTTGTGTACTGGCTCAATAGGCGCACACTTTTCATTTTCTTCATTTGAAGATTTTTGTTGCTGATGAAGTTCTTGAAGACCTTCACTTAGCTTAGCTATTCTCTTGCAAATAGTCTTCAGCATGTTTCTTTGTTTTAGAGGATATGGCAACTTTGTTTCTTCAAGAACTTTGGGAATGATTGTTTCAAAAGCAACATTCTTACCAATGTTCAGTAGATCATCATCATGTTCATCAGAATCATCCAAGTCATCACACTCATCAAAGTCAAATTCTGAGTCATTTTGATTAATCTTTTTTGATTTAGAAGACTCAGTTTCATTCACCTCAGTTTTATTATGATTAACTTGTTGTTTGGAGTTTGTTTCAAACTTGGTGCTTGGCATAAAATGATTTGACAAGTTGTTTGTCATTGATTCAGGTAAAGGTGAGTAATTATTGTTTATAGAAGGTGCCACAATATTATATCCCAACCCATACCTGTTCTTTGATTCAATACGAGAATTTAATAATTTCTCATACTGCTGAGATGAAAGTTGAAACTTTTGAAGTTTCACTTTAGTTGATGCATGATCAACCATGGATTTAGTTAAGGAAGTGGTCAGATGCTCAACTTGTGCTTTTAAACTGTAATTTTCTGAAACAAGTTTATCTAAATCCTTTTGTAAAGAGTTAATTTTGATTTGATATAATTTATGTTCTCTTACATGAGATTCATTAAAAATCATTATTTCTTTAATTTTATCAGCCAGCTGTTGAGCATGGACTCTATATCTTTCAACTTCCTCAACACATATTGATGAACATAACCTATCTCGTACCTCTCTAGCCATGGGTGGAACTTTGTTTTCCATGTGAGCCATTAAAGCTTGATTTTCTTCCAAGACTTCCTTCCCATACATATTCCAGTCAGAGGTTCCATCTTGAAGTATGATCAGCCTAGTTTCTTTAGAGTTACTTGTTCCTGCTGATGTATTTGTGGCTAGTGGGGATGAGTTAGTAAGTTGTGGTTGTCTGAAAGATCTTTGAGATGATGATGGTTGGTGAGATTGATGTTACTGATGTTATGTCAAGTTAGGATTTGATTGTTGATTGCATTCTCTAGAAAAGTGTCCATAGAGATTGCACTTGAAACATCTTACCTTTGACTTATCAACACCAATATTTGATGATTTACTTGAAGCAACCAAATTTCTATTTCTCCTGAGATATTGTTTGTCTCTTTAAACAATTATTGCCATTTGCCATTGTAGATCCATCTCCTCTACTACATCTGGATGTAGTTCTTTCAAGTCTTGCTGGCAAATGTTGGCAGATGTTAATGAGCTTCCCAGGTAAGCTTGAAACTTGAACAGAAAGCTGCAAAAGCTGCTTTTTGTTCTTCAAAGTCCAGAATGACAGTGATGGGCTCTGTTTGGATGTTATTTGATGAAGACTTTGCTAATGATGTATCTTTTTGATCACCAGTTCTTCCTTTTTCTTTTCTTGACTTACTTTAAGAAGATTTCTTTGAAGGCTATAATGCATAGAAACTTACTTCCTCTTCATCTTCACTCAAAGTACAAGAGTTATCACTATCATTATTGGAAATGAAGGCACTTCCAGCACTTTTTGTTTCTCTAAAGTGATAGGGTGAGACATGTGTTCTCACACTCTTGTTTCTTGATTTTTCATCCATTTTAAGAGCATCAAATTTAGCTACCAATGTATCTAAACCAGTTGCTTTGAGGTTAATGGTGTTCTTGAACATGGACATAGTTTGCTTCCAACTTTCAGGCAAAGTATGGAGCATCTTCTTGTTTAATTCCTCATTTGTATATTTCAACTCCAAGATATTCATCTCTGTTACAAGTTACATAAATCTATGGAGTTGTTGAGGAATTGATTTACCCTCAATATGATGAAAGGTTTCATATTGTGAACGAAGGGTGTCCTTCCTAATGCTTCTAATTTCATCACTCCCTTCATAAGTGTATGAAGAATCTTCCACAAGGAATTTGTTGTTTTATAATTCTCACATCTGATTAATATTTCTTCAGGTAAAGCCATACTAAGTAAGTTGTATGTCTTAATATCAACTTTAACCTTCTTAATATCATCAGGTGACAGATCCTTTGTACTTATTGGGTGATTATTGTCATTATAATCCGGCCCAATAATGGGTGGAATATAAGGACCTTCAGTTATTAACACCCATACGTCAGAATCTGTATAATTCACATGATTCCGAAACTTGATTTTCAAGGATTTAAAATTTGCTTTTGTTTCTAACTTTGGAGGTTGGTATGATGATCCACCAAAGTTACTCATGTTCTGATTTGTTGAATAAAAAATTTGTTAATGTATTTGTTCAAATGAACTTGAACAATTGATGAATGTCAATCAATAACCAAGATCTATTATTCAATTGATTTGAATATTGACCCAAGTTAATCAAGCAATGAATCAGTACTTGTTGAAGGACAATTCACTATTTTAATCAATGCACACAAAAACGATTTGCTTAAAAACAATAGATCTAATCAGCAAAAACTGACAAATCTAGTCAAACAAGTAAACAATTCAAAACTTTTAACACTGATAGATCAATCGATCTAAATCAATGAGCACTTGGCTCTGATACCACCTGTGAATCCAAGGATCGCAATAAGGAATTATCGGTGTTAATAGGGACTCAAGTTAATGTTTGCGGAATCAACATTAACCTTGTTTAATTGTTTTAATAAATAAATATCAAATATAATGATTAATGATTATGACGAATATAATGAGAAGAACACAATTAATAAGCAAAAAGGATTTGATTCAAACTTTCATTTTTTTGATGTGAAACCTAGGATCCATATTTATAGGCATATGTGTTTCAGTTAAGGAAACACCGGATATCTTGGGATTTGCACAACTGTCTTGTTGACTTTTTGACTTGTTGACTTGTTGACTTGTAACACTTGCATTATTTAAATACAAGTGTTTGGACTCTGGACCTACAGTCTTCCAAAGGTACTTTGTTCTTCCGAAGGTACTTTGTTCTTCCGAAGGTATTCTGTCTTTCGAAGGTGTTTGTTCATCCGCAGGAGTATGCTCATCCGTATTAGTCTTCACTTGAACTCTTTGATCGACTCCACTTGAACTCCAGAGCTGATTGTTCATCCGCAGATGATCTTCGGATGTATGTTACTTGTAAGAAACATATCTACGGAATAACAAAATGTTCATCCTTAGATGTTTCTTACACTTAGTCAATTTCAGTAAATGACAAGGTATAATGTTTTTACCTGCAATCCTACACAGATCAACACACATATGGGTTAACCTATATACACAATGCATACATCAACATAATGAATTACAATCATTCATTACAAGTATTGATTAAAGTTCTAAGCCTATACAAAATGATCTAGATCTATTGTTCCTAGATCTAACACTTTTTTAAATAGAAATCATTTTTATATAGTAAGATTAGGGGGTTGTTTGATTACTGCTGACTGAGTAGGATCTGACTGAGTCAGAAGCTAACCCAGTTAGAAGTTCTGACTGAGTCTACATCTGACTGAAACTTGGCTGTTTGAATTAGTCTATGTCTGAATCTGCTGAATGATAAAACTAACCATATTGCTCTGTTGTTATGACGAGATTGAATTTAACTAGTGATATTTCATGTATACATGCTACGAGAAACGTTTTGTCGACACAATCTTACTTCCAATTAACTCTAGCTTTTTTTTCTGTCATGCCGATATCAACAACTAATATCAAAAGTGATTTCCAGAAAATCATATAAGCAACATATACTTATAACTCAAGATCCTAATTGTCAACAACATATACATAGAACTCAAGATCCTAATATACACATCTACATACACATCTACATACTACAGGATCGGTTTTTATCACTTGATACTTTCTTTTCTCTCAAACTCACTTGATCATAATCGGTTTAGATGATGCAAAATCCCTTCTAAGAGTTGATAATAATATACTAAGTAACTATGAACACAAGATGATGATTTTCAAGATACTTGTATATATTACTTCTCAACTCAAAGTATTACAAGACTCTTACAGGCATATTACAAGAGTTACAATGAGAAACTATATATACTAGATCCTACACTCGGATATACTTTGATACCAACTGGAAACCTATGACTAAAGCATATACTATAATGTTAAAGACAAGGTATCTTAGATAAAATATTATCTAAGATATGGTAGTCATGACATGTCCATGACTTACCTTTTTGTTACCAACTAAAGTTGGTAACTATACCAACTGATAAGGAATAAATAGTGGAATAAAGTATGGTCAACTACATGGGCGTGAGAAAGTACCATGCAGTATCTCAGAGATTTGCAGTGGATTGTCCAAAGGACCATACTTATATCCACTGGTCCATAGTAGGTTCTTTCGAAGGTTAACTGGCTTCGGAAGAACAAGTTCTTCCGAAGCTACTTATACTTCAGAAGATGCTACTTCTTTCCGAGGCTTGAGGACCTCTATACTTCGGAAGTTTACTTCTGATCTTACATTCTAAGTCTTGATCTTCGGAAGTAAGTTCTTTGTCATCGGAAGTTGGAGTTTTCCTTAGGAAGTTAGTTTTACACTTTGTCTTCGGAAGAGCTCCTTTTTCCTTCGGAAGTTCCACACTTAGCTTCGGAAGTCCTTTGTTTGTTGTACCAAAATATTCTAAGTGATTTGGTTTTGGTTGCACTAGCCTTTCTAGACCCAACAAACTCCCCCTAGACTGATGCTACCAAAACCTCACTTGTTTCTACTTCTCAAAGCTTTCAGCACCAGGGACAGAAGATATTTGTCTATTTCTTTGTTCTTCCTTGAAGTGGTGCTAGGAAGCTTGTACAAGTCATTAGTGGATAGGAGATCCAATCTATCACTCTGAATGACATGTACTCTCTGTTGCGTCCCCCTGAAAAGAGTTAGTTGATAGGAGTTATAGTCATACTCCCATCTAACTATGGATTCAAGTTCAGGACCTTCAACCATTTGTAGAAAGGCTTTGCCTTTGGTTGTTGATCCCTTCCTTTTCTCATCCTCTCTCAGTTTCAACTTTTCTTCAACCTTGGTCCTAGCGGTTAGCTCGGCCATATGAAGACTGCCTAGATGATTTTTAATATGAGCAGCTACATCAGAGTTTGAAGGGTTGGAAAATGGCTTCTCTGCTAACTCAGCAATACCAAATCTACTCAAGTGTAACAGAGATGAGGCACTTAGCCTGTTAAGCTCTCCATTCTCTCTTTCAACAACAAAGTTATGAGAAGAGTCTTTGAACCTCCACTGGATGATCTTCTTCCTAGGTGCAAGAGGTTGTCTTGGCACCTGGTCACCTTTCTTGGTATCCAGCAGAGTCACCAGCCTTCTCCTTAACTTATTTTCTTCCTCACTCAAAGTGTCTGAATTGAGACCAAGGAGATTTGCAGCTTGGTCCAATGTTCCTCTGGGCAGATCAAGAAATTGATCTCTAGTGAGGGAACATGAGGATCCATCAACATAAGTCAAACAGACTGAATCCTCCTCACAGGAGATGTCGCTCATGGTTGTGCATTTAATGAGTTGTCTTGATTGCCTTGAACTCCTCTAAGGAGAGATGTTTAGAAGGCTGAGGGGATGGTTTGAGGGGTTGTTGGGTAGGTTGAGGTGTTTTGGTTCTGGCTAGTGTTTTGGGTTGGAGGATGGGTAGTTTAGGTAGTTGAGGTGAAGAGGTTGGTAGGGGTGGTGATGGTGTAGGTTCAGTGGTGTATGGTTCGGTGGTTGGTTCAGTTTTGATAAGGAATGGAAAGGGAATTGGTTCAGGTTGTGGTTGGGTTTGAAGTTGGGGTTGAGTAGTTGATTTGAAGATCACCCACTTTTTTTGTCCCCTTCTGTACATCTCATTCCTCTTCCCCGAGCGAATGTCAGCCTTTATGTCACCAACATGTCCCTGGAAGGTCTTTTCAGACATAGGACCCACTTGCCAGCCAGAGAAGTCATGAGCCCTGAGATAGCTCTTCATCCAGGCCTTCTCACCTATCTTCTTGGCAGCAGCTAGTCCTGCTTCCTCTTCCTTCTTCTTCTTCAGCATCAGCTTTTCCCTGGCAGCTTTCTTTCTCTCTTACTCCATTTGATCTTGCTCTATGTTGAAGAGCCATAAGATCGTATCATTGTTGTGTGGAGATATTTCTTCTAGAGAGAAACCTCTGGAGGTTAGGAAAGTTATCCTTTCCCTTTTGAGCTGCTGATCAACTTCTCTTTCTTTCCTCTCCCTTTCTTTTTCTAAGGCCAACCTTGCTGCCATTTCTTTTTGTTGTTTTTGCAGCAAAGTTGCATTTTCCAGCTCAACTAACTCCTCTAGTGGTAGCAGGAGTACATCTTCATTCGCAGCTCCTAGACTGACAAGTCTGTCAATGATCTCTACTCTTCTTCTATTGTTGACTGCCTCCTGGTTGGCTGCAGCTGCTTTGCTACTGGCAGCTAGCAGTTTTCCAGTTAGAAGTCTACCTTTTCTTTTGAGTTTTTCTAACCTTTCTTCCTCCTGAAGTTCTTCCTTTGTCATCTTCCTCTTTCCTTTGATGTCTTCGGAAGTGCTAGACTTTGGGGGTTCTTGGATGGAAGGTTCAGGTTGAGTAGTAAAGATGGAAGCTGGAGTTAATGCTGATGTTTGAGCTAGGGGTTGGGTGAGAAAATCCTCCCTATTAACCTCAGATGCAAGTTCTAGGATTGCATCTGTGACTATTAGATCATCGGATAAGGAGAATAGTCCTTCCGCAGCAGCAATCTCAACTTCGGAAGATTGAAATTGTTCTTCCGAGGCTTTGACTTGTGCTTCAGAAGTCTGTGAGAATGCACTATCTGTCCCGACTGTCTCAGTTGCTGGGCCATCAGTCCTTGTTTCCCCTTCGAAGTTAATCTCAGGTTCCACTTGGACCTTAGGTTGACCAACTTCCTCAATAGTGGTAGAAGGTGCATTTAACCTCTGGAGCTCTTGAGCTTCAAAGTAGATCACAGACAAATCAGGACTTGGCTGCTCAATAAGAGATTAAGAACTTGTTGAAGAACCTATTGAGATCTTCGAGCATCCTTTGATCCATTTGAATTACAACTGGAGGAGGCTCAAGAAAAACTAAAGCTTGTTGCATAGGATATTTTGAGCTTAGGGAAGTGAGAGCTTGACTTTGGGGTTCCTCTTGTCTTTGGCTTTGTCCCTCAACACTCTCCCCCTTTTTGGTAGCATCATTGATGGGTGCGGATAGTATATATATTTTGATATAGATTCTTTGCACATATTAAGTTTTAAATGGTTATTACTAATACTAAACCACACACACAAAAGGCAGTGTACCTGTCGTATGGTAATATAGTGTTGGTAAGAACCGAGTATCAATCCGTGGACACACTAAGCCTACTCAACAACCCTCATAATTGACTATTAGTTTTATGTGTTGGATTCTTTATGCCCAAGACACATAGAACATTGATGTGGTTAGTACGTTTTGATCCAAGTCGGGTCATACCCAATAACAAGCTTAGCAAACACCAATTAATATTTAATTGATGATATGATCATGCAATTAAATAAATACACCAATTTAGAAAATGGGTTTTCTAAATAAGTTGCATATGAGATTGAACAACTTATATGGATATTTTGTTCATGGATATTATTTGTAATGTTGTTTAATTTAGTTAAATAACATCAAATAATAAAAGTGTGTGTATGTTATAAAATTAAAAGGTTAATTATATATATATCTTTATTAATCTTTAGTTTGACAAAAGATTAATAGATAAGGACCTATTGGGAAATTAACACAAAATGGAACAACCCTAAAGGGGTTTCGGCCGCCCCCTTGTGGCAGCCCCATTCATTTTTGTTTTGTGGTTGTTTTCTCTTTAGTTGGATGCTCTCCAAGAACACACACATACTCTCCAATCTCTCATCTCTCTCATATATGCAAGAACCTCAAGGCTCAAACCCTTCTATCTAGAAGATTATCTTGGTTGTAATGGAGTATTCCAGCAGCTTTGATTTCGGCTGAAAATGGGTGTTTCAGCAGCCTATAGGTTCGGTTTTTGGTGCTCAAATCCTAGCAACAATGGTGTTTTCTTAGAGGCTTGTGGGTATGGACACTTGAGGACATCTACTTTGATGTTTTGGCCATTCAAGAGCAGCCTTTTCTTCACCCGAATCACGTTTTTAGCAGCCCTTATGGAAGGTGTTTCATTCACATTTTCAGCAGCCTACAAAGGTAGTTTGTTGATGTTGTTTTGGTTGATTCCTTCTCTTGATAGCTAGTTCAAACACATATGAATGATCCTTATGTTTTGGGTTTGTTGAAACAAAGTTATGGACTTTTAATTTTCAGATTATAACATGATATTAATCTATTATTCCGCTGCGTTTTTCTAAGTTTAAATGGTTAAACTAGTTTGTTAAAGGTCCAACAAACCCAACATTGGTATCAGAGCCGGATATGTGGATGAATAGCTTCATTTGTCCTTGTAAAATTGGTTTTATAGGACTTTAACAACCTAAGAGGGGCTGTTTTGTGATGATATGATGATACCCCAACCTTTCAAGGTTATATCTTGCATGCTTATGATTAAATCTTGAAAGGATGACATCAAATGGTTGATTGTGTTGTTTGGACATAACCTAAATGTTTTGGTTCATGTTGGCCAGAACTTTAAGGTTATAAAAGGGGTTCATTTTGTTCTTGAAATGATGTATATGGATACATATTTTAGTGCATAACATAGCCTTGACCATGTGTGTTTTGGATTTGGTTGTTTGTGATTTTGTCATGTTGGTTGTATTCATTCAAAGGGTTGTAATATTATTCTTTTGTGTTTGTATTTGGGTTGTAATTTATTTATTTATTTGGTTATGTAATAAATAGAATAGATGCATTTCTTTTATTAGAAAATTGTATTAGGATATGATTTTGTAAAAGAAGATGCACAAGAAGAAGACCCAAAAGGAAGGACACAAAAGACATGGACACTTGAAGCATTTGGATGTGGAATCAAGTGGGAGTTCATGGACACATATGATGTATCATTGTTAACCCTTAGGAATGACCTTATGACAACACTTGTGATGGCAAACAAGTGTAGTCAACTTAGTGGCTATGGTTATGCACATATGTTTGTATGATTATGCTTGTTTGGTTGTTTGTTGTATGATTGTTGTTTGATATTTGGATATGCAAAACCAACTCATTAGCAAACTTAACAAGCTAAAATTTTATGGTTTCTAATCATTAAGTGGTTAATAATATGTTATTAAAAGGATTAATGATTTAATAAAAGAAGTTTTATTAAAAGAGAACCATAGGGTACCATGTATTTGAAAGCATGCGAATACAAGGTACATAGAGTTTTCATAACTAGATTTAATGGAAACTTAAATCCCTTTGGTAACAAGTCTAACACCATCCTTTTACACGACACTCGAATTTCTTGGGAACTATTTGTGGGATAAAGGTCACCTAACCACTTGTAGGGAACTTGTATCTTTGAGGTGAGTCTAACGTACTTGTGGGATAAAGGTCACCTAACTGCTTGTATGTGAAAACTCACACGTGTGTGTAAGTAGGACGACTTGAATTGGAAACCATGTGCTTAGGGTCACCGAAGCATGGCGTACAATGGTGTTGATGGGATTAAACATGCCGACTAAACATATGATGTTTAACCGATCCCATAAGACTAGAAGTTGCAATAGGTTGCAATTGTCAACTGTTGACTACCTTGTTAATTTAAATAATGGGATAAAGGTCACCTAACCATCATTTAAATGTAACGTTGGATTCTAGATTTTAATTGTTAATTGTCTATGAGACATTTAAGGGTATTAACGATTAAAATAAATTTATGAGAAATACTAATATGAACTTTGTCAATTTTATAATAATGACCTCTAACTATAATGCTACCACCCCGATCGTCCCTTCCCTATCACCGAGACCTATTCTCGAGAGGGATAGTCCTAACCATAATTATCTTATGGACTCATTTTGAAACTTGAGAATCGTTCTCAAGAATGAGTAAAGGTCTATGTCCTTGACGATCCCATACCTCACCAACCCACGCTGTTGATGTTATGGCCTTTTGACGATTGAGTTAAGCACACTTAGGATTCTGTGCAAGCATCCGATCTCATGTTGGGAATATGATTCCCAGACTCCAAAAGGGTTTGGAGCCTCATGGGGCACATGACATGTTAATCTAAAAGGGAAATGTTCCTTCCACAAACTTTAGTAAGATTGCTTTGAAACGGTTCAAGCACTTTATACATGTCACATGAAAAGACCCAATCAATATCATCTTATATATCCTTAAGATAAAAGCCATATTGATAGCCTCAAGATGCTTTGCTGTCCTGTCTCAAAGTAGTTGGCCAAGGATTTGATCCTTGATTGCCTAACTAAAGGTTTGAGACATTCATAATAAACTGTAATATGAACGGATGGGACAAGAGCATCGGTGAACCTCATGCAATGCTCAAAGCAACCGAGGCGGGAATAAGTAGAGAGGTTCTACCTATTCTCTCAATCAATAACGGAGGCTATAAGAAGTGGCCAATCCCGATCCTAAAGCAATTATTGCTAAAGGAAAGGAATACATCAAAGCAAAGGTTAATGCGAAACCTCGAAAAGCCTAAGCTTATGAAGCCTAAGGTAACGAAGAACGTTCCATGCTTTGAGTATGGAGAGATAGGACAATAAATAGGAATTGTTCCTCCTATCTCAAGGAGTTGAAAGACAAGAGGGATGTTGAGTAAACCTCAAATACAATTTCCATGATTCACACATTGTATTAAATGTCATTTCTTCAAACACATGGGTATTGGATACCAGATGTGAAACTCATTCTTGCAATTGTTGCAAAGGGGTTCAAAAGAAATATGCGCTTCAAGGAAGGAAACTCTATTTTGAGACTTTCAAATTGTTTGGAAGTTGTTCTCAAACCCTTTTATATGCATCTAGTTTGACTAGAAACATAATTAAGGTTTCCTATTAAAACAATGTGATCATGATTTAAAGTTTGTAAATAATGGTATTAAGTTTTATGGATGATGTATTTCATTTTAAGGACATACCTTTTAATGATATCCATGAATTGGTTCATGATAATTCGTCCTACAATGACTTATTATACACATTAAGTACAAAGAAACTTAAAATGGGTTTAAGTTATTATTATCTTTGACATTATCGTATTAGTCACATAAACAAGAATTGGATTCAAACACTTCAAGAGAATGGTCTTTTAGAAACAAATGAAAATGTTTCATTTGATAAGTGTGAACCAAAAGACTTACTAGGAATGATACATTTGGATGTATGTAGTCCTTTTAAGACAATGACAAAGATTGGTGAAAGATACTTCATTATTTTACCGACGATTACAGTCGCTATTATTGTGTGCACTTGATGACACATAAGTATGAAGCTTTTGAAATGTTCAAAATCTTCAATAATGAAGTAGAATATCAACTCCAAATAACTATCTGTGTTCTTCATTCTGATAAAGAAGAAACTGAACCTTATTTGGATATGGTTCAATTTATTATGGCTATGAGCTTACCATCTTTATCATTTTGGGTTTTCGCATTGCTCTCTAAGGCTCGTATTATGAATATGACCCGGACAAAGAAAGTGTATATAAGTTGAGAATCCACAGAGACTGTATGCAATACTGTTTCTTTGACTCAACAGAGCAAAAGTATTTATTGCTCGAAAGGCTAAGTTCTTGGAAACCGAGTGCTTTATGGAAGGAATGACGTATAGAACTGTGGAACTTGATAAGAATCAATATCCACAAGCCGGTACACTTTTGGTTGACACTAGCTACCAACAAGAGGTTGTTGATGATAATCAAGAGGTTGATAAATATACACAAAAACGTTCACAAATCTGGTAGAGTTAGTATTCCATCTAAGTGATATGAATATTCAAAGAATGGATACTATGTGGTTGACCCCTGTAGGCTAACCATATACCAAGATGTTATGTCCAATTTGGATTGGACAAATGGCTAGAAGCCATGAACGTAAGGATGCAATCCATTTATAACAACCAAGTTTGGGAATTGGTTGACCCTCCACTTAACTCCAAACCGGTTGGATACAAGTGAGTTTTCAAGATGAAAACAGATATGCATGGAGACTTGAATACTTATAAGTTAAAGACTTATAGCATAAGGTTTCCATCAAACTCAATTGGTTGAATATGATGAAACTCTTGCGCCCGTGGCAATGCTAAAGTCGATTAGGATATCATGTGCCATAACTGCATATTCTGAATATGAGTTTTGGCTAATGGATGTCAAAACCGCTTTCCTTAATGGACATCTCGTAGAGACTGTCCAAATAGTTCAGCATGAAGGTTTTGTCGATCCGCGACATCCCAATAAAGTATACAAGTTAAAGTGATAGATCTATGGATTGAAACAAGCATCAAAAGGGTGTGTATATATGAAAGCTAGTGGGAGCAGAATTATACTCTCAGTGTTGTATGCTGATGACACACTGCTATTTGAAAAATATATTCCAACCTTGGAAGGTGTTAAAACCTTGCTTGGAAGATGTTTTTCATAAAAGGATCTCTTTGAAATCACCCATATTTTGGAATAAGGATCTATAAGGATAGATCGAGGTGGTTGATAGGGTCAAACCAAAGTGCATATATAAAATCTTGAAAAGGTTCAAGATGGAAATCTCTTAGAAAGGTATGATACCCTTTCAAAGAGAGACCATGTTGACTACGTCTCAATGTCCAAGCTCATAGGATGAGTAAAATCAAATGAAGGATATCCCATACGCATCTGCTATAGGATCCGTCATTTGTCTCATGATATGCACTAAACCGGACGAGTCATGCTTATCAGGTATGACAAAGTAGATACCAATAGAAATAACCATTGAATGGTTGTTAAAAGTATGTTGATGCACCTTAGTAAGACTAAGGAGATGTTTCTAATATACGGATCTGTTGAAGTGAAAATCTGTGTAAAGGGTTGCACAGATGAAGACTTCCAAAACAGATCGATACAACTCTTGATCATAATCAGGTGTACTTCCATTATGAATGGAGGTGTGGTATCCTTGAAGTGTTCAAAGTAGGACACGGTAGCATTATTCAGTCGAAAATCCGAATACATAGCCGCTTCATTAGCAGCTTTGGAAGCTGCATGGATAAGCTTGTCCATTGCTTATCTAGGGGTGGTCTCTACCATTCAAGACTCCCTAGAGATCTTTGGTAAATACGTGGGTGGGATTGCTCAAATCAAGGAACCCCATACTCATCAAAGACTAAGCATCTTGAGCGGAGATTCAACATCATAAGGGATGAAGTTGAAAAGGGTAAAGATATGTATTCGTAAAGTTCATTAAGATCAAAACGTTACGAATCCACTCACGAAGCTCCTTGCGAAGGCAAAGTATGAGGGTCATACTTGTGCCTTAGGACTTCGATATTCTAGCGATTGGAATTGATCTATTTAGTATTTAATGTATGGAACAATTGTAATTTTGACCTTTTGAGTCGTGTTCCCTTTTAGCATGTTTACATCCATGAATATGTTTATTATTCTAAATGTCCGTAGTCGGTCATATTTGTGGGAACAGATATGAATGTAAGACTATTATGAACATGGATTGGTAGATATTTATATGGTATGAATATAGAGCAATTGGTTGCTACCAAGGTTCATAGATATTTGTGGGATACAAATATTGGACTGACCCGCGTCTCAATTTTACTACATGGAATCTTTAGATTGATCATAAGTAAATTTGAGTAAAGGCGAATATCATTTGGTATCCTCTGACCTGAGATACATATTGGGTTTTGATATTCACCAAGTGTTATACCTTGAGCTAGTTCTTCGCTGCTCTGAAATAATGGTCAGTACATAAGGCTATGTTCAGATATGACATAAGGTGATTGTGAGAAACGTATGTAGTCAAGATGGGATTTGTTCCTCTTATTCGTTGAGAGTATGATGTCTAAGGCCTGATTAAGTTAAATCAACAAGGAATGATCATTCTATGTCCTTGGATTTAACATGACATCTGTAACAAAAGGATAAATGATTGATTCACCTAAATCATTTCAAGTTTGGAACTTGAAGGGGATGATGTTATTGAATGGCTTATAGTCATGCGTATTAAGGGTAGTAAACCGTTGTTAGACGGTATTTACTGCTTGCATCAATCTTCTATGTATCTTGTGCAAGTGGGAGATTGTTGGATTCTTTATGCCCAAGACACATAGAACATTGATGTGGTTAGTACGTTTTGATCCAAGTCGGGTCATACCCAATAACAAGCTTAGCAAACACCAATTAATATTTAATTGATGATATGATCATGCAATTAAATAAATACACCAATTTAGAAAATGGGTTTTCTAAATAAGTTGCATATGAGATTGAACAACTTATATGGATATTTTGTTCATGGATATTATTTGTAATGTTGTTTAATTTAGTTAGATAACATCAATTAATAAAAGTGTGTGTATGTTATATAATTAAAAGGTTAATTATATATATATCTTTATTAATCTTTAGTTTGACAAAAGATTAATAGATAAGGACCTATTGGGAAATTAACACAAAATGGAACAACCCTAAAGGGGTTTCGGCCGCCCCCTTGTGGCAGCCCCATTCATTTTTGTTTTGTGGTTGTTTTCTCTTTAGTTGGATGCTCTCCAAGAACACACACATACTCTCCAATCTCTCATCTCTCTCATATATGCAAGAACCTCAAGGCTCAAACCCTTCTATCTAGAAGATTATCTTGGTTGTAATGGAGTATTCCAGCAGCTTTGATTTCGGCTGAAAATGGGTATTTCAGCAGCCTATAGGTTCGGTTTTTGGTGCTCAAATCCTAGCAACAATGGTGTTTTCTTAGAGGCTTGTGGGTATGGACACTTGAGGACATCTACTTTGATGTTTTGGCCATTCAAGAGCAGCCTTTTCTTCACCCGAATCACGTTTTTAGCAGCCCTTATGGAAGGTGTTTCATTCACATTTTCAGCAGCCTACAAAGGTAGTTTGTTGATGTTGTTTTGGTTGATTCCTTCTCTTGATAGCTAGTTCAAACACATATGAATGATCCTTATGTTTTGGGTTTGTTGAAACAAAGTTATGGACTTTTAATTTTCAGATTATAACATGATATTAATCTATTATTCCGCTGCGTTTTTCTAAGTTTAAATGGTTAAACTAGTTTGTTAAAGGTCCAACAAACCCAACATTATGTTTAAGAAAATGATATGTTAAACATGACAACAATAAATAAAGATAGATAAAGATAAATAAAGATAGGTTGAGACTTTTGGTGATTCTTTCAATGAAGTAAGGTTGTTATCCTAATTTAGATTACAGTTATATAACTGTGATGAATTGGTGGTGTGATTTAAAGATATGGATTAATGTAATTATGTTAGTGTTTATAAAGATGAGCTGGCGGGATTTCTCGTCTATCCTGCTGCCGTAGTGACTAGATCCTGTCAGGCTGAGTTTACTACTCATATCAAAGCCCTAGTAATGTAGGTAAATCTTTTGTGTCCTATTTGACATACGCTTTCTGAAAAACATAACTTAATGTTAGAAAGAGACTTGATCAGGTTCCTTCCTAACATACCATTAATTTTAGAAAACCATAACAATTACTGAAGTTTCCGAACTAATAAAAGGGAACCCGCAAATGATCAGAAAGTTAAAGTGATATGATTTCTAATAACCATTTCTAGTTCATTAGCCATGGATCTATTATGAAGACCGGTTTCGCGAATGAAAGTTGATCATGCGTTTTTCAACCGTGTATGACAATCACAATCACAAATCATAAATTTATAACTTCCCGTTCAAATGTAGATGCTACCCATCAATAGTTTTCCCAAGACCACCATAACATTAACATAATATATATCACACCATTAGTTCATCACAAATTACATAAGTTTGATTAAATTAGAATAACATATGAAGTTTAGCTCACAAGGAGCTTGAACATAACAACAAAGATAAAAGATAGTAATGAAATCATCGGTAAATTAGAACAATCAAACCGGTGCTCCATTATGGATGATGTTAAACGATCCCAAGCTTCTTCTAAGTGTTGAATGAACCTCCAAAACCTTCTAAGGACCTCCAAAGGCTGGGTTCCCGAGAGGGAACACCAGCACTTCACCTCCCAAAAGCTCATCTTCATGTTTCAAATGAAATCCTATTTATAGGCTTTCTGGAGTGTTTAAGCATGGCCGCGTGCCTAAAAGGCACGGCCCCGTGCTAGTACAATGTATGTAAAAGTTGGTCGGCTCATACGCTCAGATGTTGTCGGGCACGGCCCCGTGTTCAATGGGGCACGGCCCCGTGTTTGTGGTGGGGCACGGCCCCGTGCCTCCTGGGGCACGCCCCCGTGACTCGGGTTGGGGAACAGTACTTTTTGTCGTGTCGGACCAACAAACACGGGGGTGTGTTGATTTAAGCACGGGGGTGTGTTTTAGGCTGGGCATGGGGGCGTGGCTCATGAAGCACGGCCCCATGCTTGAATTCCAAAACTTGATTTTCTTCATTTTCTTCTTATTTAAGCTCCTTTTGTTCATCATGGTCTTTTCCAAGCCTGAAAACACAATATGAAAGATTTAAGTATCAAATCATCATTTTCAGTAAGAGTTTCTGGAATAATTGATGTGTAATTGATGTGTTTTATATGTATAATTTGGATCAAATCAAATATCCCCACACTTAAACTTTGCTTGTCCTCAAGAAAAATCACTCAAAATAGCAACACCACCAAAAACCAAATAAATCAAGATATAAATATGTCTTTCGAGAACTATACAAGCAAACTTAGTTTACCCAAATATAAACAGTTAAGCACATGTGAAATGATATCCTTTCAAGCAATAGAATGGTTTCTAAATATTTTTAACATGTAAAAATTCACACTTCTCACAAGATGCACTCACACTCGGCTATATATGTGGAATCATACATAAGATGAAGTATGACTAATACGCTCAATTTCCTAGTATGAATACGTGTGAAATCATATGCTTGATAAGGGATCAAATCTCCACCTATGTTAGGTATTTACTTGCATAAATCATTAGGTCTTTGATGGGTTGTAATTTGGCTCGGGTTTAGGGTATGGATTATTTGGGAAAAAGTGGCTAAATGCTAAAAACAACGGTGTTGGCTTATTTCACAAACTAAAGGGAAACTAATAAAATGGTTCCTTATACAATACTCAAGCTAGAAGGGATATGCTAACTTGAGGACTCGTTTATGGTCAGATCGTCAAGACCGTATTGCATTTTCAAAAACTGCACCTCCTCATTAACCCGATGATATACGTAGCTATCCTTTCTTTTTAAGGGTCGTTCGGCTTTGAGCCTAAAAGCACCCAACGGATTTGGATGTCGAATTCTAGGATTCGGTTTGGTTTTTGTTGCATTTTCCTTCATCAAACTAGTTCCCCACAAGTTAGGAATCTTTCATATCATTTTTTCTTTTTCGAACACATATCTTAAAAAAACCATAAAATGATGGAACTAGTTTTCTTCTTCCTTCTTTTTTTTCTTTCTTTCTTTCTTTCTTTTTTTTTTTGAAATAAGCCAAAACATGTCTTTAACGAAAATGGGTATTGTTGAAGGCTTTTTGGTTAAGTGGCTTAGTGATTTGGGTGATAAAAAATGAAAACGTTTAAGCTCAACGGGGCTAACTAGGGATAATATTTGGGTAAGGATATTTGAAAATGGTAGAGGCTCGAATGTCGGGTTTTCCTAATTGCCTAAATCCTTTTTATGCAAGAAACACTTATAAGGTTTTGAAATGCATACCCAAAACAAGTTCTAATTCACATGCAACATAAGGCACCCTCAATATATCCATAATGAAAGCAAAAATGCATAAATGCAAAGCTTGTTTAAGGCTCAAAAATAAGCTCACACATAGGATAGAATTGGGTATAAGTATTGCATTTTACATGTTCGAATATTTTCACCAACTCTTTTTGCTTTTCAAGATATCACAAAAAAAACATTTTTAAGATTATTTGGGTTTGCTTTGTTTGCTTATTTATTTCTCGAAAACATATATTTATATTTTGTTTTATGTTTCCTGTGTTGTTGCCACACACTGAGTGACTTTTTGCAAAAGATTTAATTATAACTTGGACATATTTTTAAGCAAAGTATCAAGCATGTATTACCCTTCCCCACACTTAAACTTCACATTGTCCTCAATGTGATTCACAATAAATATTAAGTAGAGAAAGGCAAACGAAAACTCCCCTAAAATGATGAGTCAAATACGTGCGATCGTTTTTCCACAGCCGCCTTGAATGAGCTCAAAAGAAACATCAGGATTAATCTAAAACATCACCAAATTATTTAAAACATGAAATTAAAGTCCTAAGCACACAAAACAAAATAAAAATAAACAGACTGAAAGTAACATAGAGCCATGTTTTGGTTACGGGTCCTTGGCTAGACCCTTCCCCATACTTAGTTTTAAATGAGGTGGAGATTTATCACCTCTGAGAAATCTTAGTTGGTACATCGATTTTTGGCCATTAACCGATCGCCATTGACTTTAAAGCTTAGTCCATCATTCTTTACAACCTTGATAGCAATTTATGGAGACATCTTCTTTCATTTTTTTAAACTTTTTTTTAAATTATTTTTTTTCAAATAAAACAAAATACTTAAAAATTTGGATCGTCTTTCAAACTAACATGTGTCCCCGGCAACGGCGCCAAAAACTTGATGGGTGCGGATAGTATATATATTTTGATATAGATTCTTTGCACATATTAAGTTTTAAATGGTTATTACTAATACTAAACCACACACACAAAAGGCAGTGTACCTGTCGTATGGTAATATAGTGTTGGTAAGAACCGAGTATCAATCCGTGGACACACTAAGCCTACTCAACAACCCTCATAATTGACTATTAGTTTTATGTTTTAGAAAATGATAAGTTAAACATGACAACAATAAATAAAGATAGATAAAGATAAATAAAGATAGGTTGAGACTTTTGGTGATTCTTTCAGTGAAGTAAGTTGTTATCCTAATTTAGATTACACTTATATAACTGTTATGAATTGGTGGTGTGATTTAAAGATATGGATTAATGTAATTATGTTAATGTTTATAAAGATGAGCTGGCGCGATTTCTCGTCTATCCTGCTGCCGTAGTGACTAGATCCTGTCAGGCTGAGTGTACTGCTCAGATCAAAGCCCTATTAATGTAGGTAAATCTTTTGTGTCCTATTTGACATACGATTTCTGAAAAACATAACTTAATGCTAAAAAGAGAGTTGATCAGGTTCCTTCCTAACATACCATTAATTTTAGAAAACCGTAACAATTACTGAAGTTTCCGAACTAATAAAAGGGAACCCGCAAATGATCAGAAAGTTAAAGTGATATGATTTCTAATAACCATTTCTAGTTCATTAGCCATGGATCTATTATGAAGACTGGTTTCGCGAATGAAAGTTGATCATACGTTTTTCAACCGTGTATGACAATCACAATCACAAATCATAAATTTATAACTTCCCGTTCAAATGTAGATACTACCCATCAATAGTTTTCCCAAGACCACCATAACATTAACATAATATATATCACACCATTAGTTCATCATAAATTACATAAGTTTGATTAAATTAGAATAACATATGAAGTTTAGCTCACAAGGAGCTTGAACATAACAACAAAGATAAAAGATAGTAATGAAATCATTGGTAAATTAGAACAATCAAACCGGTGCTCCATTATGGATGATGTTAAACGATCCCAAGCTTCTTCTAAGTGTTGAATGAACCTCCAAAACCTTCTAAGGACCTCCAAAGGCTGGGTTCCCGAGAGGGAACACCAGCACTTCACCTCCCAAAAGCTCATCTTCAAGTTGCAAATGAAGTCCTATTTATAGGCTTTCTGGAGTGTTTAAGCACGGCCGCGTGCCTAAAAGGCACGACCCCGTGCTAGTACAATGTACGTAAAAGTTGGTCGGCTCGTACGCTCAGACGTTGTCGGGCACGGCCCCGTGTTCAATGGGGCACGACCCTATGTTTGTGGTGGGGCACGGCCCCGTGCCTCCTGGGGCACGCCCCCGTGCCTCGGGTTGGGGAACAGTACTTTTTGTCGTGTCGGACCAACAAACACGGGGGTGTGTTTTAGGCTGGGCATGGGGGCGTGCCTCATGAAGCACGGCCCCATGCTTGAATTTCAAAACTTGATTTTCTTTATTTTCTTCTTATTTAAGCTCCTTTTGTTCATCATGGTCTTTTCCAAGCCTGAAAACACAATATGAACGATTTAAGTATCAAATCATCATTTTCAGTAAGAGTTTCTGGAATAATTGATGTGTAATTGATGTGTTTTATATGTATAATTTGGATCACATCAATCATCTTGAGAGCTTGATGAGCTAGAGGAAGAGGTCAAAGAGACCTGAATTGGTACGTGCCTAACAGACCTCTCACTCTGTTTCTCAGCTAGTTTGGCCTTGAGATTTTCAATCTCAAGTTGCTGAGTGCCAGACTTATCCTCTAAAGTCCTAACCTTAGATTCAAGATTTGAGACTTTAGAAAGTAGGTCTTGAATGGTGAGTTGCAGTCTTCCCTCATCTTCTTTTGAAGAATCACGAGGAGATGAGGTAACATACCTTGTATGTTCATCCTCAACACCAGATGTGGTTTCTTGGCTCCCTGGTTTCCCTTGCTCAATGATGTCTCTTTCAGAGTCAACAAAGGGCATGGTTGCCGTAGATTTAGTCTCAGTAACATTACCACTGACCTGAGGATCCCTTGAGGCTCCTTCAGTAGTGGCAGCTAAATCTACATGAGTCCCCTCCACATCAATAGGACTCACCTCAGTAAAGGTTTGCTGATGGGGGCTAGAGATAAGAGATCTCTCTAGGCTCTGTTGATCCTTGAGAGGGTGTTATGGATCAACTTCATTACCCTGAAGAGACATAATCTCTTCGTCAGCTCCGATTAATAGGTTAGTAAAGGATATGGAAATGAAACCTAGTGACCTGGGACTTTGATCAATGTCTAAAGGCATTAAGCCTGTGATGGGGCTGTCCTTTTTTGGCTGCTCAGGGGAGTATAAAGACTCTCCCTGAGGGATTTCAGCTTGGGTTTCGGGCTCATGAGTCTGAGACTGAGGAGACTCAAAACCCATATTGAGGTCAATTGTGAAGGATGGTTGGACCTTAGGCTGAGTGGGAGCCCATTGTTCCACTCTAGCCTTTTTGGGTAGAACATGAGGAGTTTGTTCAATCAGAGAAGATTGAACAAGGGTTCGTTTGGGGCGTCTTTGATAAATGAAGGTAATGGGTGGAGAAGGTAAATTTGGCAAAGTGAGGGTAGTTGCTGGTGTGGGTTTATCACCTGTGGGGTTAACAGGGATGTCACCAGGAGCCATTGGCTCAATCATACCTGGAAGAAGTGCAGAGTCTCTTCCGGTGAAGTTAGTGGACACTCTCTTCAAAGTTTTGAAGATGGTCGGCCTCATTTGAGAAACAGTCAGAGCAGCTGCGCAGACAAGCTTACTCTGGTCCAGCTCACAATTGATTATGTGCTGGAGAAACTTAGGATACATGAAGAATGTGTCCTGTTGAAGGTTTCCCATGAGATTGGTCAGCACAAATCTTGAGTAGTTGAAGCAAAGACTTCTCACCAAACCATGAACACCCAAGTTCATATGGGATTTGATCCCATCCCCCTGATTTGTTGGACAAGTAGTGAAGAACTACATGCAGCAGGAACTTCCAGTTGTAAGAGAAGTTGAATTTGTAGACCGTTGACCTGCTAACATCTCCACCATATCCCATTTGGATATAAGTGTTGTCCAAATCTGCTTTGGGGAATTCTGTAAGAGCGCCCACATCATGAAGCTCTAGATGCTCCCTGATGATTTGTTCAGAAATGACCAACTCCTGGCCACAAATGCTCGATCTAATGACATGAACCCCATTTAGGGTTTCAATCTGACCGTTTGCCCAAAAGTCAGACATATGATTTGAGTAAACCGTGGGGTTAACAATCAGGACAGTGTAGTAAGAAGATTGGGTTAGAAAGGAGATGATATCTGAGAAATCGGCATCCCTTGAAGAGTCAAGGAGTGCGACTTGGTTGTGTTGAGGGTTAAGTGCCATTGGAGAAAGTTGCAAGAAGATATCGGAATTGGGTAGATTGAAGGTGAAGAAAACTTTTAGGGCAGTAATTTTGGTAAAAAGGATGAAAGTGATTATCCGGAGGTATTTAAACGGGCGGAATGGCGGTTTAAAGGGGATTTGGATAAGATGATGGGAGGTTTTAGTGAATGATGTGACATGGGCGGTAAGGTTAGGCCATTTAAATAATCCGACATCATTAACAAAATCTTTACCTTTTTACAGAGTGGGGCCCAAAAGATTTCTATTACACAGTAAAATCTTTCTTCCGAGTATAAAACATTTCTGAAGGTAATGTTCTTCCGAAGGCAAATGTACTTCCGAAGGTAAAGTGATTACTTCCGAGAGTATATGTTTCTTTCCGAATGGAGAGTGTTACAAGCTTCGGTAGTAGATCTGATATGAAATCAATCGCTTCTTCCAAGAAGAAAATTATCCTGGGAGGAATTTGCTTCGGAAGATATGTAAAATATCTTCCGAGGGTTAATTCCTCTTCGGAAGAATTCATACCTAGATAAAATTTTAGAGAAAGATCATTTGTAACAGGGCTTAGATTGTTTTGACATAAGAATTTACACATTAAAAGGTTTTCAAATGAGATAGACTAATCAAGGTTTATCATCCCAATAACTGTAATGAGATATTTAAATCTTTGTTCATCAAAGGCTTTGGTGAACAAGTCAGCATATTGTTCATTTGAATCAACTTTGATTAGCTTGATAAGATTTTTCTCATGTATATCTCTAATGAAATGATACCTGATATCGATATGCTTAGTCTTGGAGTGCTTCACTGGATTTTCAGTAATGGAGATAACATTGTTGTTGTCAATGTGGATAGGAGTGCTCATGAAGTTGAATCTGTAGTCTATCATCTGGTTTTTAATCCACAGCAGCTGAGCACAGCAACTAGCAGCAACAATGTATTCAGCTTTAGCAGTTGATATAGAGACATAGGATTGCTTCTTGCATTGCCATGAGGTGATTCTTCCACCAAGAAATTGACATCCACCAGATGTTGATTTCTTGTTGATATTGCATCCACCATAATCATTGTCAGAGTAACCATAGAGATTGAAATCACTATTTCTTGGATACTAGAGACCTAGTCTAGGTGCTCCTTTGAGGTATCTAAGGATTCTCTTGGCAGCAACTAGGTGAGACACCTTTGGAGCAGCCTGATATCTTGCACAAATACAAGTTGCAAACATGATATCGGGTCTTCTTGCTGTGAGATACATCAGAGAACCAATGATTGCTCTATACTGATGTTGATCAGTATCCTCCCCCTCAGAGTCAGGGCAGAGATTGTGGTTTCTGGGTATAGGTGTTTTTGCTGCCTTACAATTTTTCATGTCAAATCTTTCTAAGATGTCATTGACATACTTAGATTGACTGATGAAAAACCCTTCCTTCATTTGCTTCACCTGAATTCCAAGGAAAAAGTCCATTTTTCCCATGGAACTCATTTCAAACTTCTTTTTCATAATGCTCTCAAAGTCTTTACACATTTGGTCATTTAAGGAACCAAATATGATATGATCAACATAGACTTGAACGAGCAAGATGTCTTTCCCAGACTTCCTTATGAAAAGAGTCTTATCAATGGTACCTCTAGTGTAACCATTCTTTAGGAGAAAATGAGACAATGTCTCATACCATAGCCTAGGTGCTTGGTGCAGCCCATATAGAGCTTTATCCAATTTGCACACATAGTTGGCATACATAGACTTCCCTATCTATATCCTCGTATAGAAAGGCACACTTGACATCAAGCTGGTAGACAGTGAAATTCTTGGATGCAGCATAAGCAAGGAAGATCCTAATTGCCTCAAGTCTTGCAACAAGTGCAAAGACATCAGTATAATCGATTCCCTCCTCTTGAGTGTATCCTTGAACAACCAGTCTTGCCTTGTTTTTGATAATCAAGCCTCTATCATCTCTCTTGTTTCTGAAAACCCATTTAGTGCCTATAGGTACTTGACCAAATGGTAGCGGTCATACGTTCCAAACCTTTTTTTTTAATTAAAGCAGCTCCTCTTGCATTGATTCAACCCAGCTACTATCTTTCAAGGCATCTTCCACCTTCTTGGGTTCCATTTGGGATAAAAAGCATGAGTACAAGCAGATATTCCTATTATGAGTTTGTCCTCTTGTTCTCACCCCTTCAAATACTTCCCCTATGATATTCTCAGCTGGATGAGTGTTGTGAGTCCTAAGTCTAGGAATCACCTTCAGTTGCAAAGATATCTCCAAATTGGACATATTCTGCTCAGGAGCTTGAACACTTGGTCCAGCTGTTGTTTCAAATTCATTCAATGAGGACTGATTGAATGAAAGAGAGACATCATCATTTGTTTGCTGTGAAGCAGCATCAACAGTTGCCTGTTCCTTCAAGATGTTGCTTTCATCAGCTTGGTGTTGTGTAGGGTCACCTGAAGAGGTTTGAGAGTCACCAGGTGAACTGCTTGTTGAAGCTCCACTATCTATTGAGATGGTTATAGTATCAGATTATCCAATAGTGGGAACTTGATTTGTTGCAACTCTTGGAGAACTTGGAATAGGTCTGGGAAGCTCAAACAGTTGATCATCATCTGAGTCACTTTGAGCACCTGTTCCAGCTGAAACATTCTCACAAGATGGTTTAGAATAGTTTGGAAACAATTCTAAATCAAATATATGATCAGGACCATTTCCCCTAACACAAGGAGTGTGCTCATTAACTACAATGTTGAAAGATTCCTCAAATTGTTAATTTTTAATGTTATAAACTCTATAAGCTTTAGAATTAGAGGAATATCCAACAAAGATGGCATCATCCGACTTTTCAGCAAATTTTGCCAAATTGTCTTTTGTGTTAAGTATGATACACCTGCTGCCAAAGGACCTTAGAAAGCGAATGAATGGTGGCCTCTTGTTCCATAGCTCATAAGGGGTTTTTCCATGTGGCTTTACTACAAGGACCATGTTCAACACATAGCATGCAGTGCTGACTGCCTCTGCCCAGAATGTTAGAGGTAGCTTTGAATCAGCTAACATAGTCCGAGCAGCCTCAATAAGTGTCCTATTTCTCCTACTTGTGGGACCAAATAGATCCATGTGCAATAAGTGTAATGGAGTGGTGATGGAGTTAACAACTTTGGATTTATGAGATGCCCTGTGTTGCTTCCCTTTCAGGCATGCAACACAGTTATCTTTGCAGAAAAATTCCTTTTTAGGCAAACCATGTACCAAGTTATTTTTACCCAATTTATTCATTGTCTTAAAATTTTCATGACACATTTGTTTATGCCATAGTGTTGACTCATCACCATCAGCTTTGGAAAGAAAGCATGATACTTCTCCCATTGGGGAAGCATTGTTCATATCCTGCTTGTACATATCCCCTTTCCTGGGAGATCTAAGAAGCACCAATTCTTGAGGAATTGTCATCCCGGGTTTTGTGAAGAGCATTTGATGCTTTTGATCACAGAACTGAGAAACACTTAACATGTTGTGTTCAAGCTGCTTGACAAAGTTAACTTTGTCAACCTTTAATTTTCCATTGGATATACTTCCTCTGCCAAAAATATATCCTCTGGCCTCACCTCCAAATTGGACAGGACCTCCATCATAATGTTGAAATTGTTGAAGGAGAGATCTGTTCCCTGTCATGTGCCTGGAGCATTCACTATCCACAATCCAAACATTGTTATTCTTGTCATATGGATGTCCCTGCATATAAGATGAGATGATTAGTTTTGATTGGAAACCCAAGCCTTGTTGGTCTTGGGTTCTTCCAATGATAGTGACATAATTGAACCAAAATTTATGCATGGGGGTTCAATGGATGTCTTTGAAGAAGAGGTTTGGGCTACAGCATCTTCCTTGATCTTCCATTCCATCCCTTGGTTGAACATAGAGGATGAGCTTGTTGAAGCTTTTGTAGCTTGGCATTCTTCCGAAGCTTCTTTCTTTTCGGAAGAAGCCTTCGCCACCTTTTCTTCCGAAGCAGTCTTTTTCTGGGATGGTCTCAAGGGGACTATTTTATTCTTTTGAGTCTTGATAACTTTAGCTTCCGAAGCCTTTTTCCTTTCGGAAGAAGGACCTTTTTCCGAAAGCAGCCTTGCTTCGGAAACAAGCTTTCCCTTTTTCATCACTTGAACCATTTGATATGGTCCAAATGAGAAACCTTTCCTGACTTCTTCCTTTTAACATTATTTTCATAATAGCAGGATTGTAGTAACAATCTTTGGCCATGTGGTTTTACAGACCACACATTATGCATGCAATGTTAATCTTTTGGGAATTTGAGGATTGCTGTTTCTTTTTCTTTTTCTCTTTATTAACAACCTTTCCCTTTAACTTCTGATCCTTTGGTAGGACATGAGTGCTGGTACTACACCCCTTTCCTGAATCAGAGTTTCCAACCACCTGGAATCCAGCTGAGATGAATACACCCTTTTGCTTTGGGTCTATCTTCAGCTTAGACTCAGCCACTTTCTTGGCAGTTTTTTTGGCTGCCTTAGCTCTGCTTCTTCTGGCTTTGGTGGTCAAGGTTTGATCATCATTGGTAGGAGAGGGTATAATTACCTGGTTCTTCCCTGTGATGGTCTCTATAGTTGCATCATTCTTTTACTCACAGGAAGGTAGGTCAGCAGATGGAACCTCTTGCTCTTCAGTACCACACCTTGGTTGTCTTATAGACTCATAGGAGTGTGGTGGAGCAATTTCATTGGTTCCGAACCCACCTTTGTTTTCGTAACAAAGTTTTGAGTGAGAGGATGATGCAAGAATGGCTTAGAAGTTTTGCTCGGAAATAGCATACTTCCTGGCTTGAGCCTCAGCTGTGATAAGCTGGACTTGAGCCTCAGTCAATTTGGATATTAAATCGTTTATTTGAGTCTTATAGTTTGTGTGTTCGTGTTTTAATGGGGACACAGTTTACTCTAACTCAATTTTTCTTTGATAGTCAGATTCAGCCCTTGTAAAGTCAGATTTTAAAACATTTAAAAAATCAATATCGGATATAATCTCCATATTGTAGTCCTGATACAATTTAACCTTAGCAATACAGGCAGGAGTACAGAGATGTTCATATACCTTATTTTCATCTGTTCCGGCCATGAGTGCTTAAGCAGGAGTCACATCCTGTACCATGAAGCTCCAGTCAACTTCTTGAGCCATTGTAGCTGTTTTTGTTGACTTTCCGGTGGGCTTTGGTGTAGAGGGATGTGTGGAGGCCTATGGGGTTCCCGGATTGGAGTTGGGAGCCTTGCATTCCCTTGCAAAATGACCAAGTTGGCTACAATTGTAACATTTGGCCTTAGTTTTGTCAAACCCGAATTTGCTGTTGATTGGGTTCTGGGGAAATTGCCTTCCAATTCTCTTAAAGAACTTCTTTGCCCTGTAGGTTAATAGAGCCATTTGTTGGACTATGTCCATGTATTCCACGTCATCCGGGCTGAAGCACTCTAGATCATCAAAGCAATATTGATAATCATTTGAGTGTCCACTTCCTGAGACAAAATGTCACACCCCAACCTTGACGGCGGAAACGTCGAGATGTGAGGGTTAAGATTGTTCACAGCCACATAACGCTATATTTAAATTGCAAATATTATTATCATAAGTATTAAAACGAAATACAACCATAAGTCACAATAAGAAATAAGTTCAACATAACTCAACATAACATAACGTTTTATTTAATTAACTAGGTCCAAGTCCTAGTTTTATTGCAAGCTTCCAATGTCCACTTTAAATTTGGGGATTTCCTGAAACATGATGAAAATAAAGAGTCAACTAAAAATAGTTGGTGAGTTTCCAAGTTTTCATACATAATAAGATTACAAGTAGCAATTCATGTCATGGATTATAAGCTAGTAAGGTTATAGAACACATATCGTTACAACCAAACCTCGACTTGATTACAAGTATAAAAGATTGGCTAAGTGTATTTGGTTCCCTAGTGCACAAGCGTACGGCCCCTAGGAGTCGGCAATATCTCGACTTTAGCACCAAATAGGCTTGTCAGGCCCAAAGATCTAAGACGTCGCCAGGCTAGCAATAGTTAATGATTGTAAACAAACTATGTATCTCATATAAACACTTACAAAACACAAATAACCATGACCAAATAATAAGTAGAATTGCATGTGCATTACAAGTCTCAAATGTTTAAACGTGTATGTAATATAAGCATCATGTTTCACCCCAAATAAGTGTGAAATTATAAAAAGGGGACAAGGAAGACTCACATGATGTATAAGTGTATAAGATGATAATGAGAATTAAATGACGTTCCAACGGGTTCCTTTACAAGATACCTAAACGTATATATGTCAAGATTAAGTTTAGCGATAAGATTAACGTTTAAATGTGAATTAGGGTTTTGATAAGAATTTGGGGTTCTTTTAGATATATTATGCATTTTAATTGTAGCAACCATATATTTTTAAAAGAATAATATATGTAATATTTGGGTAACTAATTTAAAGAAATAATAAACTAAAAACAAACTAAGCTTTTGTAATTATTTGAAATACTCTTGCTTACTAGTTTAGAAGTGACTTTTGCAATAACTTTAATAGTTTAAAACTATCATCTAAAGTTTATATTTACAAAAATGATCTAATTTTTAAAGAAAACTATTAATTTATGTTAATATATTTTTACAAATAAATTTGCAGAAGTAATTTGAGTAATTAAAAAAAATGAACTAAGTTTATAAGTATTTTTTATAATTTTTAAAGATTTTTCTATATTTTTTTAAGGCTGAAAAAGCCTAAAAAGAAATGTTGAGGGGGCCCGGGTTCGAACCCGGGACCTCAAGGATAGGGTGCAGTGTTCTAACCAGTAGGCGCGGGCTAAGCCTGTTAGAACTCAGGTTTTAAATGTTAAATCCCAACTTAAAATAAAAATCCCCAAATCACATATGAACCCTAGAACGATTTGCACCAAATTGAAGATCAAAACGACATTGTGAACCCGATTAAGTTTGGGGCTTTTGTTCCCCTCAACAAATCGAACTCAATGATGTATTAAACTTACCCGATTCAATTCAAATTGAAGGTGATTCTAATGAAGAACAGGTCGCGGCCGAAGTATTCAAAGGATGTGAAATACGTAATGAAAATCCAATCGATTGTGCAGAAAGCTTCTAGCAACCTCCAAGATCAAAAGCCCTCGTTCAATTTCAGTCAATAAAGCTCGGAAGGTAGTCGTTGTTCGAGTTGCAGGTTCGCGATGAAGATGAAGTTTGTTTTTGATGATTTTGAGTATTTCAGATACAATTGATAGTTGTAATCGATTAAGGACAGATAGACGATCGTTAGTGTTGAATTAATTGACTCATTATTGGTGATTAAGGCTCGAACGGTTATGGGGTTTTAAGGTTTCGGTTATACATTCGATTGGAGTTTGTAACGGGTTGATTAACGCATTAAAAGTTCATAACGAGGTTCGAATTATGTACACGAAGCGATTGGTATAATTTGGGGATAAAACGGATGAAGTTTTGCGGGTTTGGAACCTCGCCGGCGCCGCGCCGGAGCTTCGCCGGCCGGCGACTGGAAATACGGGAAAAAAATGGGGTGGGGGTTGGGTTTTTAATAATCTTCACCTATGGTCCCTGCAGTCCTTAATAGTTAACATTTTATGCTGGAACTTTGTTTTAAGTTTATAAATTTACAAAAACAATCCCCCAAGTTTTTAATTAAGTTTTTTTTAAACACTTTTAAGTTAACAATATTATTATTATTACTATAAGTATTATTATTATTATTATTATTATTATTATTATTATTATTATTATTATTATTATTATTATTATTATGTTAACAATACCATAGTTATGATTGTTACTAATATTATTTATCTCCATTGTTATTAATAACAAATATGATTTGTTAATAACATTATTATCTTTAACTTTAATATTAGCTTAAATATCGGTTTTCTTTTCTTGACATTTTAACAACATATTAAAATCCAAAATCTAAAAGATAACCCATCTAATCCACAATTCATATAAGACAATAATGGCCCTTAAAAGAAACTTAACAAAAATTAACTTGTAATTAACGGAAATACGAGATGTTACACAAAAGCACAACAGTCTTGAAAGGAGCTTTGCTGAGCTTGTTGAGACCTTGGAGTCTCAGGAAATATGATGTATGGCCCAGAAGAACAAGATGGCTGCTGGGTGTAAGTCAAGTATTGTTGAGGCGGGGAAGTTCCTGAGCCTTCAACAACCATTAAAGCGTTGCTAGCAGGAAGACTCAAGGGTCTGCTTGTCTGATGGCCTCTCTTACTCTCCATTTCCAAACGGTATCCATCAAGGATGCGATAGAGTTCAGTCATGGTGAGTGTATTCAGGTTCTCTGTTCTCTTGATAGAGACACAGTAGAATGTCCACTTATTGGGTAATGTACTCATGAACTTTCTTGTAAGGTCTCTAGGTTCATGAGCAATTCCCACAAACTGAAGGGAAGAAATGAGATCCATGTACCTGAAGTAATGCTGGCTAAGTGTCTCCCCAGCAACGTAGGTGAAGTTCTCGAACTGCTGCTTTAGTGAGTCCTTCTTGGAGTCATTTGAGCTTGAATACATTTGAGCAAGCGCATCAAACAGTTCTTTGGTAGACTTGCAATGCTCAAACCCCACCATGATGGAGTTTGGAATTGCAGTCATGAGAAAAGTCATAGCATTGCTATCAATGTCCAGCTTCTTCCGGTCCTCATCAGAACAATCTTCAACAGCTTTCTCAATCATGGCACCGTTTCCACCAGCTACCTTTGGCTTATACGGGCCATCCACGATGGATTGCCATATTTTGCTGTCTTGATACCTGATGAAGCCTTCCATTCGTCTGCTCCATGACCTGAAGTTTTCAGGGGTGATGATGGGTGCTTTGGTTATCGTCCCCATCTCTTCTTCAGATTTGTTGAAGGCCATTTTGAGTGTGGTATAGGGAAGAGTGAAAAACAGGTTGATTAGGATGGTAAGATCTCACAATCAAGTGCCTAAAAAGCTCTGATACCAATTGCAGGATCGGGTTTGTCACTTAAACACTTGGATTTCTCTCAAACTCACTTATAGAACACTCAAATCAGATAAAGTAAATGAAGGAAATGATCTGCCCAAGATATATATTAAATTGATGTGGCTAGTGTGATATGATCCAAGTCGGGTCATACCCAATAACAAGCCAAACAAACACCGACAAATATTTATTTGTTGATTAGATCAAACAAATAAATATAGACACCAATTTAGAAACCGGGTTTTCTAAATCATTGCTTTTACGTATGAACAAGTTTATATATATATATATATATATATATATATATATATATATATATATATATATATATTTGTTCATATGGGATTATTTGTTCATTTTTTAATTAGTTAGACAATGACAAATAATAATGTGTGTGTTAGTGATATAAAATTAAAATAGTTTAATTTTACATCAAAGGGTGCAAGAGTGTTTTGTTTTAAAATTTTTGAATCAAGAGGGAGACAAAGGGAGCCTAATTTCGGCCGCCCCTTTGTCTTGGGACCCTCCCCTTTTTAGTTCCAAGACCATGCAATTACTTGGACACTTGAACACTCTTGCTCCTCTCTTTTTCTCACACACACACACTTGAAGAACTATCCCAATCTCTCTCTCTCTCTCACGGTTTTGAAGGAGAAAAAGAGCAGATTTTTCAGCTTCAAAAGGGGTTTTTGGTTGCTGAAAATTGGGTGTCAAGATTCCTAGCAATCAAAGGTGTTTGTACAAGCTTGGGGTATCACCTCTTGAGGTCTTCTTCCTTGAAGATTCAGCCACGTTTTCATCTTCTTTCACCTCAAGAAATTCGTTCTTTTGAGCTGCTACAAAGGTTGTATTTTCACCATCTCATGTTTTTCATTGTATGCACTTTCGTATAATGATCCATGGTTTGGGGTTGCTTATTAAATGGGTTTAATAACCATCTTATTAACATGTTTTAAAACTTCAAAATCCGCTGCGTTTTTCATATAAACATGGTTATATGAGCTTTGATAAACTTGTTAAAACCTTACAATGGCATCAAGAGCCACTTATACGAATGCATACATGTATATTCTTGCTAGTTCACGGTTTTGTGGTGTTTGACACCACATACCCGTGAGTTAGAGGGCTGTTTTGGTCACCCCTTTTGGTGTTTTAAAGATGCTTCTTTATGCATATAAGGATCTTTAAAACTCTAGATTATTTGATGTTTATTTATATGTTCATAACCCATTTGTTCTTGGTTTATGTTGGCCAAAAACATGGGCTATAAGGGGCTGCCAAAATCGATTATCTTATGTATGTTTCATCATGTTGTTGTTGATTATGCATAACAAAGCCTAGACCATTTGGATTGGATGATTGATTGTCATGTTATATTCATTTGGGCATGTAATAATTTATTTTGTTTCAAGTCTTGTTTTGTAATCTATTCATTCATATGGTTTGTAATAAATAGATTAGGAGTTTATCTTTACTAGAAAAATGTATTAGGATACATATTTTGTAAGGATGCTCAAGATCAAGACTTGAAGAAAAGATGGACAAAGAGGATGCTTGAAGATGTGGATTCAAGTGGGAGTTCCTTTTGTCAACCATGTGTCATGTTCTTAACCCTTAGGACAAGACCTTTTGACACACTTGTTTTGGCTAAACAAGTGTGCTCAATTTAGTATGCTTTGTTATGCATATATGAATTGTTTAGTAATGCTTGGTTGAATGCTTATGATGTTGTTTTGTTTTGGATATTTGGATGTCATTAACAAACCATCAACTAGAACAAGCTATTACAAGAAATTGGTTCTCAAATCATTAAGCAAAATAGAATGGGTCTATAAAAGGAGTTAATGGTTTGCAAAATAAAATGGGTTTTATTTATAAGAACCAAATAGGTACCATATGGTTGAATGCATACAATCATATAGTACATGGACTTTTCTAAAACAAGAATTGTGAAATTATAAATCCCTTATGAAAACAAGTTAAACACCATCCTTTTACACAACACTTAGGTTACTTGCAAACTCTTAGTGGGATAAAGGTCACCTAACCACTTTGAGGGAACTTGTAACTTGAGGTGATAATGCCATGTTTGTGGGATAAAGGTCACCTAACCACTTATGTGGTAAACTCACACGTGTGTGTAAGTAGGACGACTTGATTTATAAAATATATTGAATGGATCACCTAAAATGTGTTTTATAAAAGGTGTTGATGGGGTAAACATGCCGTTATAAACATAAGATGTTCAAACGATCCCATACCATTAGAAGTTGCAATGGGTTGCAATTGTCATTTATGACTACCTTGTTTATTTAAATAATGGGATAAAGGTCACCTAACCAATATTTAAATATAACGTTGGATTCTAAAAATATTTTTTTTATTAATAGTCTATGAGACGTAAAGGGTATTAATAAATGAAATGTATAATTATATCAACGATTACTAAAATGGAACTTTGTAAAATCTTGTAGATGGCCGACCACACCAACGCTAATAACGATGTACCAAACCAAAACAACCAATCTATTAGGGCGATCCTTCAAAGGGATCGTCTAACACCTAACAACTTCATGGATTGGTACCGCAACTTGAGAATTGTTCTCAAGCAAGAAAAGCGGGCCTACATTCTTGATGATCCCATCCCCGATGAACCTAACGAGGAGGATGTGGAGGCCTATAATGATTGGGTTAGATATACGGAAGACTCCATCCAAGTCTCTTGCTTAATGTTAGCAAGTATGACACCCGAACTCCAAAAGGAGTATGAGCTCCATGGAGCCTATGACATGATCACTCAGTTGCGGGAAACGTTCCAGCAACAAGCTAGAGTGGAGCGCTTCGAAACGGTTCGAGCGCTTCATGCATGTCGGATGGAGGAATCCCAATCAGTTTCATCTTATGTTCTTAAGATGAAAAGTCACATCGACCGCCTTCAAAGGCTAAATTGTCCTGTCTCAAAGGAGTTGGCCACGGATTTGATCCTTAATGGCCTAACTAAAAGGTTTGAGGCATTCGTCATGAATTACAACATGAACGGATGGGACAAGAGCATAAATGAACTTCATTCGATGCTCAAATCAGCTGAGGCGGGAATGGGTAAAAGGGTTTTACCCGTTCTCACCATTAATGAAGGTGGGAGAAGGAAGAGGTCTCTACCCCCTCCCAAGGCAAATGTTGCCAAAGGAAAGGGGCACGTTGGAGGAAAGGGGAAGATGGTTGTTAGGGCGGAACCTCCGAAGCCCAAGGAGAAGAAGCAAAAGGTTGCTGTAAACGACCCATGCTTCAAATGTGGTGAGATAGGGCATTGGATGAGAAATTGTCCAGTCTATCTCAAAGAGTTGAGAGAAAAGAGGGATGCAGGGCAAACCTCAGGTATAATTTACATGATACATGTTGAGCTAAATGTTATTTCTTCTAACACATGGGTATTAGATACCGGATGTGGAACTCACATTTGCAATTTATTGCGGGGTTCAAAAGAAATGAGCATTATGCAAAAGGGGAAATAAGTCTCTTCATGGGCAATGGTGCAAAGGTTCACGTTGAAGCCCAAGGAGACTACATTTTGAAGCTTCCAGGTGGTTTGGAAGTTATTTTAAACAATGTATTATATGCTCATAGCTTGACTAGGAACATAATTTCTGTTTCCCGTTTAAGACAATGTGATTATGATTTCAAGTTTGTTGACAATGATATTCATGTTTCTTTAAATCATGTATTTTATTTTAAGGCTATACCTTGTAATGGTATTTATGAATTGGTTCATGAAAACGTAACATATGATAGCTCTATATACCAAGCAACCACCAAAAGACTCAAATTAGATTTGAGTGATACCTACCTTTGGCATTGCCGTCTTGGTCATATAAACAAGAAACATATACAAATACTTCAAAAGAATGGTCTTTTAAAAACAAATGAATGTGATTCATTTGATGTATGTGAATCTTGTTTACAAGGTAAAATGACTAAGGCACCTTTTAGTGGAACTAACGAAAGGGCAAAAGATTTATTAGGTATCATACATTCGGATGTATGTGGTCCTTTTAAGCCAATGACTAGGAATGGTGAAAGATACTTCATTACCTTTACCGACGATTATAGTCGCTATGGGTATGTGTACTTATTAAGGCACAAAGATGAAGCTTTTGAAATGTTCAAAATCTTCAAGAATGAAGTAGAAAATCAACTCAATAGGTCAATTAAAATTCTCTGCACCGATAGAGGTGGCGAATACCTAAGTGATGTTTTTCAAGATCATCTTAGGAGTTGTGGGATTGTCTCACAACTCACTCCACCTGGAACACCACAACATAATGGTGTGTCTGAGAGGAGGAATCGAACCTTATTGGATATGGTTCGATCTATGATGGCTAGAAGCACATTACCTCTATCATTTTGGGGTTTCGCTTTGCTCTCCGCGGCCCGTATTCTGAATATGGCCCCAACCAAAAAGGTGGAAAAGACACCTTTTGAGATATGGCATGGAAGAGTTCCATCCCTATCGTACTTAAGGGTCTGGGGTTGTGAGGCTTATGTTAAGACTCCCACCCCAAACAAATTAGATGTCCGATCCACCAAGTGTATCTTTTTGGATATCCTAGAGATTCTATGGGATATTATTTCTATGATCCACTGGAACAAAAGGTGTTTGTTGCCAGAAAGGGTGAGTTCTTAGAAACTAAATTCCTTATGGAAGGAACTAGCAGTAGAACAGTGGATCTTGAGGAGGATCAAGAAACACAGCCCGATGCACGTTTGGTTGAAACTAGCACTTAACGTGAGGATGTTGAGGATGATCAAGCGGTTGATCAATACACACAAAACGTTCGCAGAAGTGGTAGAACTAGTAATCCACCTGAAAGATACGGATTTTTCATGGATGGATGCTATATGGTGGATTCAGATGACACAGCCACATATCATGATGCAGTGTCCAATTTGGATTGTGACAAATGGCTTGAGGCCATGAACGTTGAGATGCAATCCATGTATGACAATCAAGTTTGGGAACTTGTTGAGCCACCTCTTAATTCCAAAGTAGTTGGAAGTAAGTGGGTTTTCAAGAAGAAAACCGATATGCATGGAAACTTGGATACTTACAAAGCTAGACTTGTAGCAAAGGGTTTCACTCAAACTCAAGGGGTTGATTATGATGAAACCTTCTCACCTGTTGCAATGCTTAAGTCTATAAGGATATTGTTTGCCATAGCAGCTCATTATGATTATGAGATTTGCAAATGGATGTCAAAACTGCTTTCCTAAATGGATATCTTGAGGAAGTGTCTATATGGTTCAGCCTGAAGGTTTTGTCGATCCAAAATATCCTAATAAAGTATGCAAGTTAATGAAATCAATCTATGGATTGAAACAAGCATCAAGAAGTTGGAATCACCGTTTTGATGATGAAGTAAAGAAATTTGGCTTCATCAAAAACGCTGATGAGGCTTGCGTGTATAAGAAGGCTAGTGGGAGCACAATAACCTTCCTAGTATTGAATGTTGATGACATACTACTGTTTGGAAACGACATTCCAACCATGGAAGGTGTAAAAACCTGGCTTGGAAGTTGTTTTTCCATCAAGGATCTTGGTGAAGCCGCCTATATTCTCGACATAAAGATCTATAGGGATAGATCAAGACGGCTAATTGGTTTGAATCAAAGTGCATACATTGACAAAATCTTGAAAAGGTTCAAGATGGAAAACTCTAAGAAAGGTACTGTACCTATTCAAAGAGGGACAATATTGAGTATAACTCAATGTCCAAGCTCCAAGGAGGAGCAAAATAGAATGAAGGCAATCCCATATGCATCTGCTATAGGATCCATCATGTATGCAATGATATGCACTAGACCGGACGTATCATGCGCTTTAAGCATGACATGTAGATACCAGCAAAATCCTGGTGATAGTCATTGGATGGCTGTCAAGAACATTCTGAAGTACCTAAGGAGGACTAAGGACATGTTCTTGATCTATGGGTCTGGTGAAGAGGAACTCGTTGTAAAAGGTTACACGGATGCGAATTTCCAAACCGATCGAGATGATTCACGATCTCAATCGGGGTACATCTTTATTCTGAATGGGGGAGCTATTTCTTGGAAAAGCTCAAAGCAAGAAGTCGTAGCGTTGTCCACTACAGAGTCTGAATACGTCGCCGCTTCAATGGCAGCACAGGAAGCTGCATGGCTGAAGAAATTCATAGCCGATCTAGGGGTAGTCCCTTCCATTCAGGATCCCCTAGAGATCTTTTGTGACAACGAGGGTGCGATTGCTCAAATCAAGGAACCTCGTGCTCATCAAAAGACTCGGCACATTGAACGGAGATTCAACTACATAAGGGATGAAGTTGAAAAAGGAAAGATATGTATTCGCAAAGTCCACACTGATAAAAACGTTGCGTGTCCACTCACAAAACTCCTTGAAAAGGCAAAGCATGAAGGTCATGTTTGTGCCATGGGACTTAGATATTCAAGTGACTGGGTTTGATGTTGTATTTTGTATTTGGATATTGGAACTAATGTTATTTGACTTAATTATATGGTTATAATTTCATTTGTTCTTCTATTTTAGCATGTTTAAATCCGTGAATAAATAAATTATTCTCAACGTCCGTAGTCGATCATACTTGTGGGAACAACTATGAATGTAAGACTATAATGAACTTGGATTGGTTGATATTCATAAGGTATGAATATAAAGCAAGAGGTTGCTACCAAGGTTCATTGATATCTATGGGATATAGATAGTGGACTGACCCACTCTCAATTATTTCTGCATGGAATCTTTCTGATTAGTCATAAGAAATTTTGAGTAAAGGCGAATATCATTGTATCCTCAGACCTGAGATACATATTGGGTCTTGATATTCACCAAGTATTGTACTTTGACTTAGTCCTTTGTTGTTCTGAAAAGGCAATACATAAGGCTGAGTTCAGGTATGACATGAGGTGATTGTGAGAGACGTATGTAGTCAAGATGGAATTTGTTCCTCTTATTCGTTGAGAGTTAGATGTCTAAGGCCTGTTAAAGTTAAATCATCGGAGAATGACTATTCTGTGTCTCTTGGATTTAACATGACATCTGCAACAAAAGGATAGATGATTAATTCACCTAAAACATATTCAAGTAAGGTACTTGAAAAGGATGATGTTATTGAATGGCACTTAGTCATATACATTAGGGGTAGCAAACCGTTGCTAGGCGTTATTTGCTGCTTGCATCAATCTTCTATAAATCTTGTGCAAGTGGGAGATTGAAGGAAATGATCTGCCCAAGATATATATTAAATTGATGTGGCTAGTGTGATATGATCCAAGTCGGGTCATACCCAATAACAAGCCAAACAAACACCGACAAATATTTATTTGTTGATTAGATCAAACAAATAAATATAGACACCAATTTAGAAACCGGGTTTTCTAAATCATTGCTTTTGCGTATGAACAAGTTTATATATATATATATATATATATATTTGTTCATATGGGATTATTTGTTCATTTTTTAATTAGTTAGACAATGACAAATAATAATGTGTGTGTTAGTGATATAAAATTAAAATAGTTTAATTTTACATCAAAGGGTGCAAGAGTGTTTTGTTTTAAAATTTTTGAATCAAGAGGGAGACAAAGGGAGCCTAATTTCGGCCGCCCCTTTGTCTTGGGACCCTCCCCTTTTTAGTTCCAAGACCATGCAATTACTTGGACACTTGAACACTCTTGCTCCTCTCTTTTTCTCACACACACACACTTGAAGAACTATCCCAATCTCTCTCTCTCTCTCTCACGGTTTTGAAGGAGAAAAAGAGCAGATTTTTCAGCTTCAAAAGGGGTTTTTGGTTGCTGAAAATTGGGTGTCAAGATTCCTACCAATCAAAGGTGTTTGTACAAGCTTAGGGTATCACCTCTTGAGGTCTTCTTCCTTGAAGATTCAGCCACGTTTTCATCTTCTTTCACCTCAAGAAATTCGTTCTTTTGAGCTGCTACAAAGGTTGTATTTTCACCATCTCATGTTTTTCATTGTATGCACTTTCGTATAATGATCCATGGTTTGGGGTTGCTTATTAAATGGGTTTAATAACCATCTTATTAACATGTTTTAAAACTTCAAAATCCGCTGCGTTTTTCATATAAACATGGTTATATGAGCTTTGATAAACTTGTTAAATCCCTACAGTAAAGTCTTTAATAAGAGTTGATAATAATATAATAAGTAGCAAAGAACACAGAAATAATTTTCAAGGAACTTGTATATATTACTTCTCAACTCAAAGTATTACAAGACTCTTACAAGCATGAAACATGAGTTACAATGAGAAACTATATATAGTAGATCCTACAGCCAGATATACTTTGATACCAGCTGGAAACCTAAGACCAAAGCGTATACTAGAATGCTAAAGTTAAGGTATCTTAGATAAAGTATTATCTAAGATATGGTAGTCATGACATGTCCATGACTTACCTTTTGTCACCAACTAAAGATGGCAACTGTACTAACTTATAAAGGTAAACAATGGAATAAAGTATGGTCAACTACATGGCTTTTGAGAAAACGCCATGCAGTATCTCAGAGGTCTGCAACGGAGTGTCAGGGAGACCATACTTATGTCCACTGGATAATAGTAGTGTCTTCCGAAGGTAAGTTGGCTTCGGAAGAACAAGTTCTTCCGAAGCCACTTATACTTCGGAAGAGGCTTCTATACATCCGAGGCTTGAGGACTTCTATACTTCGGAAGTTGACTTCTGATCTGTCATTCTAAGTCTTGATCTTCAGAAGTAAGTTCTTTGTCTTCGTAAGTTGGAGTTTTATTTAGGAAGTTAGTTTTACACTTTGTCTTCGAAAGAGCTCCTTTTTCCTTCGGAAGTTCCACACTTAGCTTCGGAAGTCTTTTATTTGTTGTACCAAAATATTCAAAGTGATTTGCTTTTAGTTGCACCAGCCTTCGGAAGTCCTGTTAGACCATTCGTGATGACCTTAGGCTGTTTCGATATAGTCATAGGAATGGATTGGTCAGCGGACTACGAGACGAATATCATATGTCACAAGAAGATGGTCGGACTAACAGTGCCTGGCGGTTGTTCAATGATGATATATGGAGACTTAGTCACTCGATTTCGAAGGTGATTTCGATGGCGGTGGCGGGAAGGTGCATAAGACACGGATGTAGTGCTTATTTGGCGTACATGAAGGAAGTGGACACATCAACACCACAAATACCCAATGTACTGGTTGTGTGTGACTTCCCAGATGTGTTCCCAGAAGATTCACCAGGTATAACACCAGATCGTGAGAGCAAGTTACAGATAGATCAGATACCCGGTGCCTAACCTGTTGCTAAGGCACCATATCATTTAGCCCCTCTGAGACGAAGGAATTGATGAAGCAACTGGAAGAGTTGCTCAATAAGCAGTTCATTTGACCAGGTATCTCTCTTCGAGGTGCTCCGGTCTTGTCTGGGAAGGAGAAGGACAGAAGTATGAGGGTGAGTATTGACTAAGTTGACCAGTAAGGATGTAAAGTTTGTATGGGGTCAAGCACAAGAGAAGACGTATGAGGAATCAAAGGCGAGGTTGACTCAAGCTCCTGTCTTGTCGTTACCCGATGGAAGCGAAGATTTCGTGGGTTATTCAGATGCTTCTTACTCGGGGTTGGGATGTGTCTTGATGCAGCGAGGAAGGGTTATAGCCTACGCATCCCGATAGTTGAAAGTTCATGAGGTCAATTATCCTACTGATGACTTGGAGCTAGCAGATGTGGTCTTTGCGTTAAGGATTTAGAGGCACTACTTATATGGGACGAAGTGTACCATATTCATTGACCACAAGAGTTTGAAGTACTTCTTCGAGTAGAAAAATTTTAACATGAGGTGGAGGAGACGGTTGGAGCTCTTAAAGGATTTTGATTGCGAGATCTATTACCATCCGGGCAAGGCCAACGTGGTGGCAGATGCCCTTAGCCGAAAGGAGAGACCCGAGCCAATTCGGGTGAAGGCTTACCAGTTATTTATGACCACTGATATGATGAAGCATGTCAAGGAGTTTCAAGATGAGGCGTTGCAAGAAGATCATCTTATCTCTGAAAGAATGAGAGGCCTAGTCGCGGAATCGGGTGAAAACACACTCGGTGTTAGAACCCGATTCGGACGAATGTGGGTTCCTCGTTTTGGGGACCTGCGTGGAAAGATTATGGATGAAGCTCATAAGACTCGATACGCCATTAATCCTAGTGCCACAAAGTTGTATCAAGACATGAAGAAAGATTATTGGTCGTCAGGTATGAAGCGTGACGTAGTGGAGTACGTGAGTAAGTGCCTTACTTGCTTGCAAGCGGAGGCGGAGCATCAGAAGCCATACGGGAAGATCCAACCTCTGGATATACCCGAGTGGAAGTGGGAGCATATCACCATGAACTTTATTACGAAGCTACCACGCAGCACGCGAGGGTACGATGCTATATGGGTAATAGTTGGTTGTCTTACGTAGAGTGCTCACTTCCTACGTATCTTCGAGACATATTCATCCGAGAGACTGGTGTCTAATGTGTCTAATCGTGACACCTGGTTTACATCTAAGTTTTGGAAGAAGTTCCACGATGCTATGGGGATGAGGTTACATACCAGCACGGTTTATCATCCCCAGACCGATGGTCAGTCAGAAAGGACCATTCAGACGCTCAAAGATATGCTTCGGGCATGTTTTATTGATTTTGGAGGAAGTTGGGATGACCATGTACTGTTAGCCGAGTTCTCATATAACAATAGCTACCATGTCAGCATTGGCACGCCTCCTTATGAGATGCTATACGGTAGGAGATGTAGAACGCCCGCTTGTTGGGGTGACATTGGCCATAAAGAGTTAGGGAGCGTCGAGGTGGTCGAGGCTGCGATTGAGAAGCTAGAAAGGATCAAAGCCTTTATGAAGGCAGCTAAAGATAGGCAAAAGTCGTACGCCGATAAATGACGTAGACGGATTGAGTTCCAGGTGGGTGACAAAGTTATGTTGAAAGTCTCACCTTGGAAGGGAATCATTCGGTTTAGGAAGCGGGGCAAGTTGAGCCCAAGATACATAGGGCCTTTCTGAATTATTGCTCGAGTAGGAGAGGTGGCCTATAGGTTGGAATTGCCTAGTGAGTTAAGTGGAATTCATCCGACATTCCATGTATCTCACTTAAGAAAGTGCTTAGCCGAGGTGGATATGGTGGTGCCACTGAAGGATATTAAAGTGGACGAACGACTCAATTATGTGGAGCAATCAGTGGTGATCATCAATCGTAAAGAGAAGAGGCTAAGGGATAAGGTGGTTCCCTTGGTGCGTGTACAGTGGAATCACAAGAAGAGATCAGAGTCCACTTGGGAAGTTGAGGAAGGGATGAGGTAGCATTACCCTCAACTATTCAACGACTAATAGATTTCGAGGACGAAACCTAAATAAGGGGGGTGGACTTGTAACGCCCCGAATAATGTCTAAGCGAACCAAAAAATAATAATGGGCTTAGACGAGATCAATTAACAAAAATAAGATGTATATGGGATATAAACTGAGTTAACTCTTCGGGATATGAGTTTGAGGAGTTTAAGGTCCTGGGAACGCCCTGGTATATATGAACGGATCAGCTTGAGCAGCTCTCATTTGCAACTCAACACTCTAGTTCTAGAGAGAGAGAGAGTAGAGAGAGAAAGTAGAGAGAATTGAAGATTCAAGGCTCGGTTGATCTTGGGATTGAAGATTGGTGTTCGTGGGCATCCAAACAACAAGAAAACACCAAGAATCTAGGTAAGAAACATCATTTAATCGTTGCTTTTAATGTAAACCCGGATTCTAGGGTTTGGGTTTTTAAAAGTGGAAAAGATTCGCCCAAAACTCATGTTTTTGTGTTAGAAAACATGTAAGAAGCTTAGATAAAGCTTATTGGGTGATAAACCAAGGTTTTGGGTGTAAAAGATTGAAGTTTTGGGTCAAAAATGGGGTTGTTCGTAATTTTCAGCCCGTTCTGCGAAACTGGGTGTTCATCCAGCGAAATTAGGTATTCGTCTAGTGAAACTGTGGATCTTCCTGCGAAACTATAGTTACGCAGGTAGTTTCGCAGACATGGTTTTCCAACGAAAGTTGGGCGAAACTGGCAGCGAAACTGGCAGCGAAGATACCAGCGAAACTGCCAGCGAAGATGCCAGTGAAACTAGCAGCGAAATTAGGCAGAAATTAACTCCTTTGAGTGTTAACTTGTCTGCAGGATGTCTAGCGTTATCCTAGCCTAGAAAGCTTAGTCTAGAAGTTGTTCGCGGTATCCATGTGAGTTCTAGATCCCCTATTTATAAGTTTTTCCATGTTTTGGGGCTATTATGCATACTAAATATTCGTTTTTAAATGACCAAGATTTTAAGGGGTTTTAACAGGAAGAACGAATTTTCTATAAGTAAATGTGCCCGGCCCCAGCCAGGGGCGTTGCCCCTTGGACCCCACTAGGGGCTGCTGCCCCTAGGACCCCGCTGTCAGGGGCTGCCGCCCTCGAACCCCCGCAGTCCCGCGGAGGTTCGGTTATGTTTTATGATGATTTATGCCTGATATGCATATGTTTATGTATGTGAATGGATGATGCATAATGCTTATGATGGTGTGTGATGGGGTATGCGATGTTTGTGTGATGCTATGTATGATATGTTTCCTTATGTTCATACTATGTGTTATTCTGTGACTTACGTGTTATGATTATGAAACATAAGAAAAGTATTATGTAATGTAAAGCGGAAGTTAATATTAATGAGAAGTGGAACTTAACGAATGTTACCCTGGGCCCGTTTGATGATGAAAATTCTTGCAAGCACTATGATAGACTTCACTTATGTGAGTCTGATGTATGATGATGGATCCGTATTCATGAGCGGGCTATGTGCCTTGCAGTGTGCATCAACTGTCGGGGGTTTGCTACCGTTTTCATGTGTACCGACAGAGATTGGCATTTGTTATCGATCAACATGGAGCTCTTGCTTTGTGCAATCTCGTTTATGATGAAAGTGAAAGATAATAAAAGATAATGAAAGAATGAAAGATAATGAACATGCTTATTATGATGCAAGTAACGTTATGTACTATGATGTATGCATGGTCATTATATCCAAGATAATGAACATCCTTATGTTCCTACTATGTGTTATTCTGTGACTTACGTGTTATGATTATGAAACATAAGAAAAGTATTATGTAATGTAAAGCGGAAGTTAATATTAATGAGAAGTGGAACTTAACGAATGTTACCCTGGGCCCGTTTGATGATGAAAATTCTTGCAAGCACTATGATAGACTTCACTTATGTGAGTCTGATGTATGATGATGGATCCGTATTCATGAGCGGGCTATGTGCCTTGCAGTGTGCATCAACTGTCGGGGGTTAGCTACCGTTTTCATGTGTACCGACAGAGATTGGCATTTGTTATCGATCAACATGGAGCTCTTGCTTTGTGCAATCTCGTTTATGATGAAAGTGAAAGATAATAAAAGATAATGAAAGAATGAAAGATAATGAACATGCTTATTATGATACAAGTAATGTTATGTACTATGATGTATGCATGGTCATTATATGAAGGATAAAGTTTATATTTTTCTTATATTATTTAAAACTAGAACTCACTCAGTGAAGCTGACTTTTATGCATAATAGTTGGCAGGTAAACGCTGATGCTGGGGATGGCACCACAGAGCTACTTGGAGAGCAATGGATGGCATTCCTGTTTATGAGATCGTTATTGTATTTTCAAACAATGCACTATGTTTTTATTCTATTTAAGACAAATGTATGAGTACAATATGATTTCCATGTTTTTAATGAATGTCTATTTAATTCCGCTGCAATGTTTTGATTATTAAAAACGATTTTATGCTATGATTAACCAACTGTGAGGTTTTCCGGGAACGGGGCCTTACATGATGGGGAAAGGGAAGGGAGTTGGTTCAGGTTAAGGTTAGGGTTGAGGTGTAGGTCTAGAAGTCATCCCTTGCACTCTCCGATACATCTCTTTCCTTATTCCTGCACGAATGTCAGCCTTGATGTCACTGACATGTCGCTGCAGGGTCTTCTCATACATTGGACCCACCATCTTGCAAGAGAAGCCATGAGCCCAGAGATAGTCTTTCATCCAAGTTTTATCTCATAGCTTCTTGACTGCAGCAAGTCCAGCTTCTTCCTCCTTCTTCTTTCTCTCTCAGCTTCTCCTTGGCAGCCTTCTTTCTCTCTTTCACCATTTGATCTTGCTCTTTCTTAAAAAGCCACAAGATCATGTCATTGTTATGAGGAGTTAGTTCCTCAAGAGAGAATCCCCTAGAGTTTAGGAAAGCAATCATTTCACTCCTCAACTGCTGGTCAGTTTCTTCTTTCTTTCTCCTTATTTCTTCCTTCAAGGCCAACCTTGCTACTTCTTCTTTTTGTTGAATCCGCAACAGAGTTGCCTTTTCTAGCTCAATTAGCTCCTCTAGTGGTACCAGGAGCACATCTTCACTAACAAATCCAAGATTGACAAGCCTGTCAGTGATCTCCACCCTCTTCTTATTTTTGATAGCCTCCTGGTTGGCTGCATCTGCTTTACTACTTGCAGCTAGCAACTTTCCAATTAGGAGTCTACCAATTCTTTTTAGTTTCTCCAACCTTTCTTCCTATATTAGTTCTTCCGTAGTCATCTTCCTCTTCCCATTGGGTTTTCCGAAAGCTTTAGACTTAGGAGATTCTTGTGTAGAGGTTTTAGATTGAGAGGTGGTGATAGGAGCAAGAAATAATGATGATGTTTGAGTGAGGAGTTGGCTGAGAAAGTCCTCCCTGTTGACCTCAGATGCTAGTTCAAGAATTGCATCTGTGACAACTAGATCATCGGATAGAGAAAATAACCCTTCCACAGCTTTAATCTTAGCTTCGGAAGTTTGAAATGGTTCTTCCGAGGCTTTGACTTCAGCTTCGAAAGTTTGTGGGATTGCAGTTAGTGTCCCAACTGTTTCAGTTGGTGGGCCATCAGTCCTTATTCCCCCTTCGAAATCAATCTCGGGTTCAACTTGGAACTTAGGTTGACCAACGTCTTGGACAGTGGTAGAAGGTGCATTCAACCTCTGAAGCTCTTCAGCTCCAAAGTACACCATAGAAATATCAAGGCTTGGTTGTTCAAAGGAAGATCCCATCAGGAACTTGGAAAAGAACCTGTTTAGATCTTTGAGCATCCTTGGGTCCATTTGAATGACAATTGGAGTAGGATATCTTGAAGTCAGAGTTGAAAGTGCTAGACTTTATGGTTCCTCATCTGTTTTTCTCTGAACTCTCCCCCTTTTTGGTAGAATAATCCTGAGAGCTTGATGAGCTAGAGGAAGAGGTCAAGGAGACCTAAACTGGTACATGCCTAACAGATCTCTCAATCTGTTTTTTAGCTAGTTTGGCCTTGAGATTTTCAATGTCAAGTTGCTGAGTGGCAGAACTATCCTCTAAAGTCTTAACCCGGAGTTCAAGGTTTGAGACTTTAGAAAGTAGGTCTCGGATGGCGAGTTGCATACTTCCCTCATCTTCTTTTGAAGAATCATGGGGAGTTGCATACCTGGCGGATGGCGAGTTGCATACCTGGTATGTTCATCCTCACAACCAGATGTGGTTTCTTAGCACTCTAGTTTCCCTTGCCTAATGGTGTCTCTTTCAGAGTAATCAAAGGGCATGGTTGCCGTAGATTCAGTATCAGAGATGTTACCACTATCCTGAAGGTCCAATGAGGCTCCTTCAGTAGTGGCAGCTGAATCTACATGAGTCCCCTCCACATCAGTGGGACTCACCTTAGTTTAGGCTTGATGATAGGGGCTAGAGATAAGAGGTCTCTCTAGGCTCAGTAGATCCTTGAGAGGGTATTGTGGATCAACTTCATTGCCCTGAAGAGACATAATATCCTCATCAGTTCCAATAAGTTGGTCAGTAAAGGATATTAAGGTTAAGCCTAATGACCGGGACTTTGATCAATGTCTAATGACATTGAGCCTTTGAGAGGGTTGTCCCTTTTTGGCTGCTCAGGAGAGTATAGAGACTCATCCTGAGTGGTTTCAGCTTGGGTTTCGGTCTCATGGGATTGAGACTAAGGAGACTCAATACCCATATTGAGGTCAAAAGTGAAGGAAGGTGTGACCTCTGACAGAGTGGGAGCCCATGTTTCCACTCTAGTCTTTTTGGTTTGAATAGGGGGAACTTCTTCAATCAGAGTAGATTGAACAAGGGTTCGTTTGGGACGTCTTTGATAAGTAATTTTGATGAGGTGGAAAGGTAGATTTGGCATTGTGAGGGTTATTGCAGGTGCGGTTTCATCACCTGTGGGGTTAATAGGGATGTCACTAGGAGCTATGCACTTAATCATACCTGGAAGCAGCTTAGTGTGTCTTCCGGTGAAGTTGGTGGACATCCTCTTCAGCACTTTGAAGATGGTCAGCCTCATGTGAGGGACAGGCAGAGCAGCTGCACAGACAAGCTTGCTCTAGTCCAACTCACAGATGATGATGTGCTGAATGAATCGGGGATACATATAGAATGTTTCCCTTTAAAGGTTCCCCATCAAGTTTGTCAGCACAAATCTTGAATAGTTAAAGCGGAGGCCTTTTACCAACCCATGAACTAGGCATCCTAGTTCGTATGGGATTTGATCCCATCCCCCCATACTTGTTTGACAAGCAGTGAAGGACTATGTACAGCAAGAACTTCCAATGGTAAGAGAAGTTGAACTTGTATACCGTGGACCTGCTGACATCACCAGCATATCCCATTTGGGTACATGTGTCATCAAGGTCTGCCTCGGGAAATTCCGTAGGAGAGCCTTCAACATGGAGCTCTAGATTCTCCCTAATAATTTGTTCTCATATGATCAATTCCTGGCCGCAGATGCTCGACCTCAAAACCCTAGCGCCGTTTAGGGTTTCAACCTGAGCATTTCCCTAAAATTCGGCCATGTGGTTCGAATAGACTGTGGGGTTAACAGTTAAGGCTGTGAAGTAGGTAGATTGGGTTAGGAAGGAGATTATTTCTGTGAAGTCAACATCCTTGGTTCAATCAAGGAGTGCGACTTGTTTGTGCCGAGGGTTTAGTGCTATTTTTGGGAGAAGTTATCGAGAAATGAGTTTGAATCTGGGTAAATTGGAGACGAAGAAAGCTGTGGGCAGTAAATTTGGAAAAAAGATTAAACAAGTGAGTCGGGGTTATTTAAATGGGTGAAAACGCGGTTTTTGTGGTTGGATAAGGTGAAAAGATGGTTTGGGGTAAGATGTGACAGGGGCGGTAAGGTTAAATCCATTTAAATATTCCAACATCATTAATAAAATCTTTGCTTTCTACAAAGTGGGGCCCAAAAGTTTTTCGTCACACAGTAAAAGCTTTCTTCCGAGTATAAAACATTTCCGAAGGTAATCTTCTTCCGAAGCCAAGCTTACTTACGAAGGTAAATGTCTTACTTCAGAGAGTAAAAATGACTTTCTAAGCGAAGAAGTTTATAAGCTTCGGAAGTAGATTTGACACTTCATCAAATGCTTCTTCCGAGACTAAAACTCTTCCAAAAAGAAGATTTCCCTTGGAGGAAGTTTGCTTTAAAAGATATACATGACATCTTCTAAGGATTAATTCCTCTGCGGAAGAAATTATACTTAGTGAAATTTTGAAGAAAAACCTTATGTAACAGGGTTTAGATAGTGGGACTCACCTTAGTTTAGGCTTGATGATAGGGGCTAGAGATAAGAGGTCTCTCTAGGCTCAGTAGATCCTTGAGAGGGTATTGTGGATCAACTTCATTGCCCTGAAGAGACATAATATCCTCATCAGTTCCAATAAGTTGGTCAGTAAAGGATATTAAGGTTAAGCCTAATGACCGGGACTTTGATCAATGTCTAATGACATTGAGCCTTTGAGAGGGTTGTCCCTTTTTGGCTGCTCAGGAGAGTATAGAGACTCATCCTGAGTGGTTTCAGCTTGGGTTTCGGTCTCATGGGATTGAGACTAAGGAGACTCAATACCCATATTGAGGTCAAAAGTGAAGGAAGGTGTGACCTCTGACAGAGTGGGAGCCCATGTTTCCACTCTAGTCTTTTTGGTTTGAATAGGGGGAACTTCTTCAATCAGAGTAGATTGAACAAGGGTTCGTTTAGGACGTCTTTGATAAGTAATTTTGATGAGGTGGAAAGGTAGATTTGGCATTGTGAGGGTTATTGCAGGTGCGGTTTCATCACCTGTGGGGTTAATAGGGATGTCACTAGGATCTATGCACTTAATCATACCTGGAAGCAGCTTAGTGTGTCTTCCGGTGAAGTTGGTGGACATCCTCTTCAGCACTTTGAAGATGGTCAGCCTCATGTGAGGGACAGGCAGAGCAGCTGCACAGACAAGCTTGCTCTAGTCCAACTCACAGTTGATGATGTGCTGAATGAATCGGGGATACATATAGAATGTTTCCCTTTAAAGGTTCCCCATCAAGTTTGTCCGCACAAATCTTGAATAGTTAAAGCGGAGGCCTTTTACCAACCCATGAACTAGGCATCCTAGTTCGTATGGGATTTGATCCCATCCCCCCATACTTGTTTGACAAGCAGTGAAGGACTATGTACAGCAAGAACTTCCAATGGTAAGAGAAGTTGAACTTGTATACCGTGGACCTGCTGACATCACCAGCATATCCCATTTGGGTACATGTGTCATCAAGGTCTGCCTCGGGAAATTCCGTAGGAGAGCCTTCAACATGGAGCTCTAGATTCTCCCTAATAATTTGTTCTCATATGATCAATTCCTGGCCGCAGATGCTCGACCTCAAAACCCTGGCGCCGTTTAGGGTTTCAACCTGAGCATTTCCCTAAAATTCGGCCATGTGGTTCGAATAGACTGTGGGGTTAACAGTTAAGGCTGTGAAGTAGGTAGATTGGGTTAGGAAGGAGATTATTTCTGAGAAGTCAACATCCTTGGTTCAATCAAGGAGTGCGACTTGTTTGTGCCGAGGGTTTAGTGCTATTTTTGGGAGAAGTTATCGAGAAATGAGTTTGAATCTGGGTAAATTGGAGACGAAGAAAGCTTTGGGCAGTAAATTTGGAAAAAAGATTAAACAAGTGAGTCGGGGTTATTTAAATGGGTGAAAACGCGGTTTTTGTGGTTGGATAAGGTGAAAAGATGGTTTGGGGTAAGATGTGACAGGGGCGGTAAGGTTAAATCCATTTAAATATTCCAACATCATTAATAAAATCTTTGCTTTCTACAAAGTGGGGCCCAAAAGTTTTTCGTCACACAGTAAAAGCTTTCTTCCGAGTATAAAACATTTCCGAAGGTAATCTTCTTCCGAAGCCAAGCTTACTTACGAAGGTAAATGTCTTACTTCAGAGAGTAAAAATGACTTTCTAAGCGAAGAAGTTTATAAGCTTCGGAAGTAGATTTGACACTTCATCAAATGCTTCTTCCGAGACTAAAACTCTTCCAAAAAGAAGATTTCCCTTGGAGGAAGTTTGCTTTAAAAGATATACATGACATCTTCTAAGGATTAATTCCTCTGCGGAAGAAATTATACTTAGTGAAATTTTGAAGAAAAACCTTATGTAACAGGGTTTAGATAGTGGGACTCACCTTAGTTTAGGCTTGATGATAGGGGCTAGAGATAAGAGGTCTCTCTAGGCTCAGTAGATCCTTGAGAGGGTATTGTGGATCAACTTCATTTCCCTGAAGAGACATAATATCCTCATCAGTTCCAATAAGTTGGTCAGTAAAGGATATTAAGGTTAAGCCTAATGACCGGGACTTTGATCAATGTCTAATGACATTGAGCCTTTGAGAGGGTTGTCCCTTTTTGGCTGCTCAGGAGAGTATAGAGACTCATCCTGAGTGGTTTCAGCTTGGGTTTCGGTCTCATGGGATTGAGACTAAGGAGACTCAATACCCATATTGAGGTCAAAAGTGAAGGAAGGTGTGACCTCTGACAGAGTGGGAGCCCATGTTTCCACTCTAGTCTTTTTGGTTTGAATAGGGGGAACTTCTTCAATCAGAGTAGATTGAACAAGGGTTCGTTTAGGACGTCTTTGATAAGTAATTTTGATGAGGTGGAAAGGTAGATTTGGCATTGTGAGGGTTATTGCAGGTGCGGTTTCATCACCTGTGGGGTTAATAGGGATGTCACTAGGAGCTATGCACTTAATCATACCTGGAAGCAGCTTAGTGTGTCTTCCGGTGAAGTTGGTGGACATCCTCTTCAGCACTTTGAAGATGGTCAGCCTCATGTGAGGGACAGGCAGAGCAGCTGCACAGACAAGCTTGCTCTAGTCCAACTCACAGTTGATGATGTGCTGAATGAATCGGGGATACATATAGAATGTTTCCCTTTAAAGGTTCCCCATCAAGTTTGTCAGCACAAATCTTGAATAGTTAAAGCGGAGGCCTTTTACCAACCCATGAACTAGGCATCCTAGTTCGTATGGGATTTGATCCCATCCCCCCATACTTGTTTGACAAGCAGTGAAGGACTATGTACAGCAAGAACTTCCAATGGTAAGAGAAGTTGAACTTGTATACCGTGGACCTGCTGACATCACCAGCATATCCCATTTGGGTACATGTGTCATCAAGGTCTGCCTCGGGAAATTCCGTAGGAGAGCCTTCAACATGGAGCTCTAGATTCTCCCTAATAATTTGTTCTCATATGATCAATTCCTGGCCGCAGATGCTCGACCTCAAAACCCTAGCGCCGTTTAGGGTTTCAACCTGAGCATTTCCCTAAAATTCGGCCATGTGGTTCGAATAGACTGTGGGGTTAACAGTTAAGGCTGTGAAGTAGGTAGATTGGGTTAGGAAGGAGATTATTTCTGAGAAGTCAACATCCTTGGTTCAATCAAGGAGTGCGACTTGTTTGTGCCGAGGGTTTAGTGCTATTTTTGGGAGAAGTTATCGAGAAATGAGTTTGAATCTGGGTAAATTGGAGACGAAGAAAGCTTTGGGCAGTAAATTTGGAAAAAAGATTAAACAAGTGAGTCGGGGTTATTTAAATGGGTGAAAACGCGGTTTTTGTGGTTGGATAAGGTGAAAAGATGGTTTGGGGTAAGATGTGACAGGGGCGGTAAGGTTAAATCCATTTAAATATTCCAACATCATTAATAAAATCTTTGCTTTCTACAAAGTGGGGCCCAAAAGTTTTTCGTCACACAGTAAAAGCTTTCTTCCGAGTATAAAACATTTCCGAAGGTAATCTTCTTCCGAAGCCAAGCTTACTTACGAAGGTAAATGTCTTACTTCAGAGAGTAAAAATGACTTTCTAAGCGAAGAAGTTTATAAGCTTCGGAAGTAGATTTGACACTTCATCAAATGCTTCTTCCGAGACTAAAACTCTTCCAAAAAGAAGATTTCCCTTGGAGGAAATTTGCTTTAAAAGATATACATGACATCTTCTAAGGGTTAATTCCTCTGCGGAAGAAATTATACTTAGTGAAATTTTGAAGAAAAACCTTATGTAACAGGGTTTAGATAGTTTTTGACAAAGACAAGACACATTTTGAAAAGGTTTTCAAATGAGATGGACTAATCAATGTTTATCATCCCAATAGTTGTAATAAGATACTTTGTAGGACCGTTAAGGGTATGCACTTACAACACAACAACACAATGAGGAGAGTTCTTTAGAACACTTAACAGATCAAATAGGGAACTGGTAACTTATATGAAAGATGCTAAGAACACAAGTAAATATGTGAGACAGAACAAGATAGCAAACAACATAAGTGTATGGTTTTCAAGAATACTGTATATTGCTTCTCATGTTCTTTTACAAATGTTTTAAGGCATAGATTGAAAGTTACAAGTACTTGAGATACTTTATACTACATCCTACAGCCGACCATACTTTGAAGGCCAGCTGCATACATAAGACTAGACAACTACAAAATCAAATTTAGAGTCAAAAGGCAGATGGCCTTTTGACTAGTGAGTATGACATGCCATAGCTCACATCCTAATATATCACAAAAAGGATAAAAGTACATAAACTAGAAAGCTCAGACTCAAGACCTCAATGTACAGTTACCAAAAGCATGGACCTTTTCACCAACTCATGTAAGTTGGTGACTGAATAGAGTTACAGCGGAAAGGTTGTCCAACTTTATGGTAAAGTACATCAGATAAAAGCATGTTCATAAAAGTCTTCAGAAGAAATATGTCTTTACTCTTTGGCTTCGGAAGACTTTGTCTTTGAACCTTCGGAAGACTTCACTTTTGGCTTCGAAAGATGTTGGTCTTGGCTTAGGAAGATTTTACACTTAGAATATTTTCAAGTGCATGGTGTAAGACTTCCGAAGCATTTCTACTTCTGTTCTTCAGTTCATGCATGCAGAGAGACTTTGGAGTTTTGGCTGCATCAAACTTATAGGAATCCTTACACACTCCCCCTAGGCTGATGCTATCAAAACATTTGAAGATCTTCAGCTGTTGACAGTCCTCGTTATGATAATGACCATGCCTTTCTTCATTAGATGGTCAGGATCACTTTGTCTCTTATAGTATCTTCTCATGTCAAAGAGATCATGCAGAGGTAGGTTAAATAAGTCTTGCCATGTGTAGACATCTTAACCACCTTGATCACTGATCACATGCCATCTATCAAGATTAGTTGTGAATAAGATGGGTCTCTCAGATGCAAGAGGAGCCACTTGAATTGGAGTTGATGGGGCTGCCTCTTCATGCACTTCTTCAGGTTGATCTGATTTACCTTGAGGCTTGGAGGTGGATGATTTAGACTTCTTCTTTTTCTTTGACTTTGGTTTAGAAGCCATCCTCTTCCTCCCCTTTGAAGACTTTAACTAAGAAGACTGGCTTGCAGCACCTTGTTGATCAGTCTTGTCTTGCTCAGTTGGGTGTTCCCCCCTCATAGGTTTAGAAGGAGGGGGAGTTTGACCATGCTGTGGATCAGAACATGAAGCTTGCTGAGACTCAGTAGGAGGTCCAGGTTGTGTTGTCTCAGGTTGTTTAACCTTAACCTCCACTTCAATAGGAGCTGACTTGGAAGGGAGTGTAAGTCAATGAGCTCTCCGTTTTTGATCTTCTGCTTGATTACCCTAATGTGCTCATCCATTCTGGATAAAGACATAGGGCCAAGTCTCCTTCCGGAGAATCCATACAGCTTCAAGAAGATCATCAAACTTTGTCTGTCAGCAGACTTCTTCATACTCTTTTGGATGATGACTCTTGACATTACAGCCTCTTCCCTCATCTTTCTCTTTATTGCCTTTTGTTCTTTGAGCACTTGAAATTCAAGTTGTTTGAGATACTCAAACTCAATGTACTCAAAGGGCAAGGGAAGAAGTGCAGATTTCTAGTAGAGACCTGTGGCACTCACGTAGTTGCTCATATTTTGCATATCTGTTTCTTTGTCTACCTGAGGTTCTTGTGTAGCTTCCACAGTCTCTTGCACAGGACTTTCTTGAACTAGGGAGAGAGTAGGAACATGCTTGTGTAGTCTTTTCCATCTCTTCTCTTCTTTGATTTGGAGGAGCAGCCTTGCATCCTCTACTTTCTTCATCTCTCTTGACATTTTCATGTCAACCAGTTCATTTAGTTCCTCTAAGGGGAGAGATATAATCTCATCAATGTCATAGTTCTTGGTCTGCAGGTAAGTAATCCTGACTGCCCTCAACTCATCATCTTGAGTGTTTGGTTTGGGGGCAGCCCTGATTGCAGCTTGCATGAAACCTGAAGACCCAGAGGAACTTTCTCCCCTTAGCTTCCTCTTCCTCTTCCTCTCTCTCTCTCTCTCTCCTCCTCAATCTCCTTAGGAGTTAAAATCCTTTTCCCCTTGTCACCCACAAACCTTTGTGACACAGGGTGGAGATAGCTTTGGCCTTCATTGCTTGGTGTAACATCCAATCTCTGGCCAGAGAGAGGATGTGACACACCTTCACCAGCAGGTGTTTTACTGAGGGAATGAATTGCTGAAGTAGTTGTTGGTGTGACAAGACTCTCAGGCTCTATCACTGGGCTTTCAGTCAACATTTTTCTTTTAAAGCTAATCTTAGGGTCTGCCTCAACATCCAATTGACCAATGACATTACCTAATTGCCTTTGTGTCCTTCTTAGGCTGAATTCTTCAGTAATTCTATCTTGAATCCTTTGTGCCAGCCTGCCAGTTTGTCTAGATTGACTTGGGTTGACAAGTGGTATGTTGATCAGGTCAAGACCTTCATAGTAGTTCAAGAAGTAAAAGTTAAATACCTCTTGCTGCCCTTGAACTCTTTGAAGAATGAGGGCTCTAATGTCAACATCATACTTCCACCTAATGATGTAGTTTGAAGTTTCTTATGGTGAGGATGACATAGACCTTGGAATACCTTCCTCAAAGAGACTCTGAATAAGAGAGTCTAGAGAGTCCACATCAAAGTGAACTTGAGGAAGTTGCTGAGTATGCATAATTGCAAGTGAGGATGGTGAGTCCTCAATGTCCATACTCCCTAGAGAACTCACAGGTTTTGTGATTGCAATGACTTTCTTCCCCCTTTTGGTAGCATCACCCTGTTGCATAGGTGAGCTAGGAGTTACGTTAATCACATCCACAGGTTCTTGTGTTCTTGGTTGAGCTTTCCTTAATGGTTTCCCAACTAGTTTTTACTGAGATAAGATATCTCAAATTGCTGATCATTGACCCTGGTTTGCAGGATAGTCACCTGAGATTCAAGGTGACTAACCTTAGAGACTAGATAGGTGCATGGTTTTGAGTTTTTGCACCTTTAGTCTCAAATTCCCCTCATCTTCATCAGAAGAATCACTAGGGGATGGGAGAATGGGACCAAAGTCCACACTCTCACCACCAGCTTCATGTTCTTGGTTGCTGGATATCCTCTGCTCACTAACAGCCTCAGTTGAAGTTTCAATTGTCTGAGTGGCCATGGTTGAGGTCTTAATGATGTAATAACTTACAAAAGTGAGAGCCTCTTACATATGGATCTCCTGAACAGGTTCAGAGAGGTCCACCTTAGTAATCGGTGACTGATGTGGGCTATAAAAAGGAGACTAAGGAGCACTCATCTCTCTTTGAGTAGGGGAAGAGTAGAGAGACTCATGGTACTCACTGAAACCTAAGTCTTTATCAGTATAGAATGAGAGGTTGGGAATGGGTTGATTTAAGTCTAAAGGCTGGGGATGGTAACTGTCCCATGAAGGTTGTTCACTTGAGTGTTGAGACTCATAGTGAAGGCTTAAGGCAGTTAGGCTTGTAAGCTTATCAGGGTGAGCATGAGGAACCTCACCACTGATTCTTGAACAAATGGGAGTGGTTTGCTCCTCAGGGGAAGTGGGAGCTCTAGTGTCCACTTCCTCCTATATGGGTGAGTATATGGGGGCCTGCACAAGCTCAATAGCTTGAGCAGGGGTTCGTTTGGATTTTCTTTGGTCAGTGAGGGTGATTTGCGGTCTTTTTGGTGGTTGGGAGATAGAAGGTGTGGGTTCAACACTAGCTTGTGTTGCTAGGTTGTCACCTTGAGCAATGAGCTCTAACATTTTTTGGGACAAAGGCTGTTTCTACCCCTGCGAAGCCTACAGTTGGCTTCTTCATGATTTTAAAGATGCCAGGCTTCATCTGTCCAAATTTAAGAATATTACATGTTTCCCTCAACTGGGAGCCCAGTTCATAGTTGAGAATGTATTGAACATATCCAGGAAACATGTAATACTCTAAGGAGTCCAAGTTAGCAAGCAAATTTGTGTAAGCAAACTGAGAGTACCTGAACTTGACCCCTTGAACCATTCCATGCACTATGAAGGAGAGATCCTAAGGAATCTGGTCCCACCCTCCATGCTTGTTTGACAAGCTGTGAATAACCACATGGAACATGTATTTCCACTGGGATGAGACCTTCGCTTTCCTAAAGGTCTTTACAGAGAAATCTCCCTCATATCCTATCTACACAAATGAATGATTAACAGCTTCCTTTGGAAAGGACATCTCACCTCTTCATCATCCAGCTGAAGATGAGTATAGATGATGGTCGAAGTGATAAAGATTGTCCTCCCCTACATTGTGGCAGACAGTGCCTTCTCCCTATCTATGATGACCTCTTGACAGGTCTTCTAAAATTCAAGCAGATGATCCCCATAGAGAGTAGATCAATGGTTAGGGAGGTGAAGCAGATGGATAAAGCCAGAAAACAACAAACCTCTGAGAAACGATCATTTTCTTAGAGTTCAACAGAGCAACCTGGTTATGTTGCCTGTGAAGTTGCATGAAGAAATCAGGGTTAATTCTGCGGTTTAGGTTGGCCATTTTGAGAAGCTAGAAGGTGAAGAACAAAGGTGGATTGAGTAAATTTAGGTTAGAGGAATAGTGCAGATGAAGAAGATAGTGAAAGAGGGGGGAACCGTTGGGTATTTATGTGAAAAGGATTTAAGACAAAGTTAATAAAAGAGGATAAACTTTTAAACCGAATGTCGGTCCCACCTCTGAAAAAGTAGTTTACTTTTGCTAAAAAGTAGTTTTCTTGGAAGTCGAGAAATCTTCCGAAGGTTATTTTGCTTCGGAAGTTCTGAAGAAAAACTTCCGAAGGCAAATTGGCTTCGAAAGATATTCCAAAGGTTTTTTGAGATCTTTGCTTCAGAAGAGACTTATTACTCAGATTTTTTATTCTAAGAATAATAAAAACTTCCGAGGGTAAATTGCTTTCAGAAGAAAATTGTTCTTTGAAAACGTATAAGCTTTTAAGTTAATTTTAAGCTTCGGAAGATATTTCAAAAATTTCTTCTGAAGGTAAATTTATTGAAGTAATTATTTGTTTTCTAAGACATAAGTTTCTTCCGAAGGTAATTATAAATCTTCCGAAGGATAAAAAGATCAAAATTTTCAAAAATTCTAATGAATGTCTTTTAAAAGATTTTTCTTCCAGAGAGAACAAGGGCTTATGAAGGTGATAAAATAGACAACTTTGGACACACAGGTTTTAGAAATAATATGATTAAGTTTTAAGAAAAGCTTCTCAAAATTAATCATCCCAATAGCTGGTACAAGATATTTAAATCTCTGTTCATTAAAAGCTTTGGTGAATAGATTAGCATATTTTTCATTTATGTTAACTTTAACTTGTTTGATTAATCCCTTTTCAAAGTTATCTTTAATCAAATGGTACCTGATATTTATGTGCTTTGTCCTTAAGTGCTACACAGGATTTTCTGTGATAGAGATAGCATTGTTGTTGTTTATGTGAATGGGAGTCTCCTTAAAGTTAAAACCATAGTCCAGCATTTGATTCTGAATCCAAAGCACTTGAGCACAGCAGCTTGCTGCAACAATATATTCAGCTTCAGCAGTTGATGCAGACACACATGATTGTTTCTTGCATTGCCAAGGGACTATCCTTCCACCAAGAAATTGACATCCCCCAGATGCAGACTTTGCAGTCATGTTGCAACCACCATAGTCACTATTTGTATAAGCATACAGATTGAAGTCCGAATTCTTTGGATATGTAAGGCCCCGTTCCCGGAAAGCCTCACAGTTGGTTAATCATAGCATAAAATCAGTTTAATAACAAAACATTGCAGCGGAAATAATTAGACATTCATTTAAAACTTAGAAACCATATCGTAGTCATACATTTGTCCTTTAATTGCAAACAAAACATATTACTTGTTCTTAAATTACAATAAAGATTTCATAAATAGGAATGCCATCCATAGCTCCCCAAGTAGCTCTGTGTGCCATCCTCAGCATCAGCACTTACCTGTCAACTATTATGCATAAAAGTCAGCTTCGCTGAGTGAATTCTAGTTTTAAATATTATAAGAAAATATAAACTTTATCCTTCATATAATGACCATGCATACAATATAGTACATAACATAACTTGCATCATAATAAGCATGTTCATTATCTTTCATTCTTTCATTATCTTTCACTTTCATCATAAACGAGATTGCACGAAGCAAGAGCTCCATGTTGATTGACAACAAATGCCAATCCCTGTCGGTACACATGAAAAACGGTAGCTAACCCCCGACAGTTGATCCGCACTGCAAGGCACATAGCCCGCTCATGAATACGGATCCATCATCATACATCAGACTCACATAAGTGAAGTCTATCATAGTGCTTGCAAGACTTTTCATCAACAAATGGGCACGGGGGTAACATTCATTAAGTTTCGCTTTTCATTAATATCATCTTCAACTTTAATATATAATACTTAATTTATTAAGTACACAACATGCCAAGTACTAATCATCATAAAACATAACCGACCCGCCGCGGGACAGCGGGGGTTCGGGGGCGGCAGCCCCTGACAGCGTGGTCCTAGGGGCAGCAGCCCCTAGTGGGTTCAAAGGGGCAACGCCCCTGGCTGGGGCCGGGCTGCCAGGTCAGCGCGAAATTTTTTATATTTAAGGATTTATATAGCACATTTACTTATAGAAAAATTGTTCTCCTGGTTAAAACCCCTTAAAATCTTGGTCATTTAAAAACGTAAATTTAGTATGCATAATAGCCCCAAAACATGGAAAACTTATAAATAGGGGAATCTAGAACTCACCTGGATACCGAGACCAACTTCAAAACTAAGCTTACAAGGCTAGGATCACTCTACATAGCCTGCAGATAAGCTGACACTTAAAGGGGTTAATTTCTACCTAAATTCGCTGCTAATTTCGCTGCAAGATCAGCACGCAGTTAGATTCGCCAACAGCTTCGCTGCTAGATTCACCAGCAGTTTCACTGCTAGTTTCGCTGGCAACTTCGCTGGCAGTTTCGCTGGCATCTTCGCTGCCAGTTTCACTGCTAGTTTCGCTCAACTTTCGTTGGAAAAACCATGTGTGCGAAACAACTTGCGAAACCATAGTTTCGCAGAAAGTCCTCATAGTTTCGCTGGTTGAATATGCAAATTCGCTGGACGCATATACAGTTTCGTAGATCGCATAAAAATCACGAACCAGTCCGTTTTTAACCCAAAATCATAACTTTTTACGTCCAATCTCTTAGTTTATCATCCATGAGGCTAAATCTAAGCTTTATACATGTTTTTATACGTAAAAATGTGACCTTTATGCGATTCTTTGCAACTTTTCAAAACCCAAAACCCTAGAATCCGGGTTTGATCTACAGAAGGGTTTAGAGGTCGATTCTTACCTGGATTTGTTGCTTCTTTCTTATATCTTGATGCTCCAACACCCAGATCTTCAATCTCTTAGCCTTGGAAGCTTCAAATCTTGAGTTTTCTTCACTTTCTCTCTCTACTTTCTCTCTCTATGAATTTTGGGAGCTAGGGTTCAAATGATGGAGATGGAGGCTGATTTAGGTAGGTTAAGGGCTGATTATGGGCCTTAATCACTTAGGCTCTTGCCCATAAACCCAATTTGGCCCATAACCCATTTCCCTCTTTTATTAAATACCCACTAATTAAGCCCATTATCCTTAATGACTCGTTTCGACTTTTTGGGGTGTTACAAGTCTCCCCCAGTTATTTAGGTTTCGTCCTCGAAACCTGTCAGTCATCAAACAATTGAGGGTAAAATTTCCTCATCTCCTCCTCAGTCTCCCACGTAGATTCTGATCCTTTTCTGTGTCTCCACTGTACTAGTACTAGTGGAACCACTTTATTCCATAAGTGCTTCTCTTTCCAATCAAGGATGGCCACCGGGTGCTCTACATAATTCAACCGTTCATCGACTTCAATGTCTTCTAAGGGTATAACTGCATCATTATCTGCCAGACATTTCCTGAGATGAGATACATGGAACGTAGGGTGAATTCAACTCAACTCATCAGGTAGTTCTAATTTGTAGGCCACTTCTCCTACCCTTGCGATAATACGGAATGGCCCTATGAATCTTGGGCTTAACTTTCCCCTTTTTCGAAACCTGATGATCCCTTTCCAAGGCGATACCTTGAGCATAACCTTGTCACCAACCTCAAATTCTATCGGCCTACGCCTCTTGTCAGCACAAGACTTCTGGCGGTCCTTTGCAGCTTTCATGAATGCCTTAATCTTATCTAACTTCTCAGTTGTGACCTCAATCACTTCAAGACTCCCTAATTCCTTTTGCCCGATGTCACCCCAACACACGGGCGTTCTGCACTTCCTACCGTACAACATTTCGTAAGGTGGCATACCAATGCTGGCATGGTAACTATTATTATATGAGAATTCCGCCAACGATAAGTGCTCATCCCAGCTTCCTCCAAAGTCGATTACACAGGCTCGTAGCATGTCTTCTAAAGTCTGGATCGTCCTTTCCGACTGACCATCCGTCTGGGGGTGGTAAGCCGTACTAATATGCAGTCTAGTCCCCATTGAGTCGTGAAACCTCTTCCAGAACTTGGACGTAAATCGCGTGTCCCTATCCGAAACGATAGACACTGGCACGCCGTGACGAGCCACGATCTCCTTGATAAATAGCTCTGCTAACCTCTCAGAGGAATACGTTTCACGAATTGGTAGGAAATGGGCGCTCTTTGTTAGACGGTCAACGATCACCCAGATTGCATCACTTCCCCTCGCCGTGCGAGGTAGCTTCGTGATGAAGTCCATTGTGATGTGTTCCCATTTCCATTCAGGGATATCCAAAGGCTGGATCTTCCCATATGGCTTTTGGTGCTCTGCCTTCACTTGCAGGCAAGTCAGACACTTGCTCACGTACTTAGCTACGTCTCGCTTCATTCCCGGCCACCAGTAATCTTTCTTCAGATCCTGATACATTTTCGTGGCACCAGGGTGTATGGAATATCGAGTTTTGTGAGCCTCATCCATGATTTTCTCCCTTAGATCCCCATAGAGAGGGATCCACATTCTCCCAGATCGGGTTCTAACACCCAGGGTGTTTTCCCCTAAGTCTGAAACTTGTCCTTTCATCCTTTCAGAGTTGACGCTATCCTCTCTTAATGCCTCATCCTGGAACTCCCTCACTTGTTTCATAACATCAGGCATCATGATTATCTGGTAAGCCCTCACCCGAATTGGTTCGGGTCGTCCTTTTCGGCTAAGGGCGTCAGCAACCACGTTGGCTTTGCCTGGATGATAATGAATTTCGCAGTCATAATCTTTGATCAGTTCCAACCACCTCCTCTGCCTCATATTGAGTTCCTTTTGTTTGAAGAAATACTTCAGACTTTTATGATCAGTGAAGATGGTACATTTCACCCCATACAGGTAGTGCCTCCAAATCTTAAATGCAAACACCACCGCGGCCAACTCCAAATCATGGGTAGGATAATTGGCCTCGTGGACCTTTAATTGTCTAGAAGCATAGGCTATCACCTTCCCTCGTTGCATCAACACGCAACCCAATCTTGCATACGAGGCATCCGAGTAGACCACCAGATCCTCGTTCCCTTCAGGTAATGTCAAGACAGGGGCTTGAGTTAACCTCATCCTTCAGTTCTAGGAAGGCGTTCTCCTGATCAGTACCCCATTCATACTTCACGTCCTTTCGGGTCAACTTTGTCAAAGGAGAAGCTATCTTGGAGAAATCCTGGATAAACCTCCTATAGTAGCCTGCCAGGCCTAAGAAACTGCGAATCTCGGATGGCGTCTTTGGAGGTTCCCATTGCATTACCGCTTTAACCTTCGCAGGGTCCACCCTGATCCCCTCAGGATTAACCACATGACCCAGAAATTGAACTTCTCGTAGCCAAAATGCGCATTTAGAGAACTTAGAATATAGCTTATCGCTTCTGAGCGTCTCCAATACTTATCGAATATGATCGGCATGCTCCTCTTCACTTTTTGAATAAATCAAGATGTCATCAATGAACACTATCATCGATTTATCCAACATCGGCCGACATACCCGATTCATAAGATCCATAAAAGCAGCTGGCGCGTTGGTCAAACCAAAGGACATGACGAGGAATTCGTAGTGTCCATAACGCGTACGGAACGCTGTCTTAGGAATGTCTTGTTCTTTCACCTTCAGTTGGTGGTAACCAGACCGCAGGTCTATCCTCGAAAACCAGCTGGCACCCTGAAGTTGATCGAACAGGTCGTCGATCCTTGGTAACGGATACCGATTCTTTACGGTCAGCTTATTGAGCTCGCGATAGTCAATGCACATCCGCATGCTACCATCTTTCTTCTTGACGAATAAAACCGGAGCACCCCATGGAGAGATACTCGGTCGGATGAAGCCTTTATCTAATAAATCTTGCAACTGGTCCCTTAGTTCTACCATCTCCGAAGGAGCTAAACGATACGGTGCTTTAGCGACAGGTTGTGCTCCCGGTAGCAAATCAATCTGGAATTCGATTTCGCGGTCAGGCGGCACACCGGTCAGGTCTTCAGGAAAGACGTCAGGAAACTCGCACACTACCGACACGTCTGATAATTGTGGCTCTGGTGCATCCACATCTTTTACATAGGCCAAGTAAGCGTTGCACCCACGCCTCAAGTATTTTTCAGCTGTGATCATCGACACGACCTTTGGTACAAAGCACACCTTATCTCCACGAACCGTAACAGAACTACCGTCCGGTGCTGTTAGACGAATTATCTTCTTACTACATACAATATTGGCTTCATAGGTAACTAACCAATCCATGCCTAACACCACATCAAAACCTCCTAAGGCCATAACATGCAACCTAGCAGGGAACTTACACTCCTCTAACTCAATCAGACAATCCTCAACCACCTCAGTTACCTTAGTGGACTTACCAATGGTTGTTTCTACATAGAAAGGTGTTGGATTCTTTATGCCCAAGACACATAGAACATTGATGTGGTTAGTACGTTATGATCCAAGTCGGGTCATACCCAATAACAAGCTTAGCAAACACCAATTAATATTTAATTGATGATATGATCATGCAATTAAATAAATACACCAATTTAGAAAATGGGTTTTCTAAATAAGTTGCATATGAGATTGAACAACTTATATGGATATTTTGTTCATGGATATTATTTGTAATGTTGTTTAATTTGGTTAAATAACATCAAATAATAGGAGTGTGTATAAGTTATATAATTAAAGGGGTAATTACATAACTTATTAAAAACTTTTGTTTAAAAGTATAAAAAAAGGTTTTGGGGGGAAAACCCTAATGAAACAAGGGGATTCGGCCGCCCCCTTATGGCAGCCCTCTCCCTTCCTTTTGTTTTGTTCTCTCTTGGTTTTTGCCTCTCCTAGAACATACACACTCTCCATTTCAGATCTCTCTCACTCTCTTATATGCAAAAGGGTCACAAGAACATCATTTTTCTTTTGGAAGAAAGATATCATGGCTGGAACAAAGTTCTAACAGCCTTGTTGATGTTCACGGCTGGAACAAGGTTCCAGCAGCCTTCTTGATCCGATTTGGTGCTCAAATCCTAGCAAGAGTGGTCTTTGCTTGATGCTTGTGGGTATGGATGCTTGAGGACACCTCTCCTTGGTGTCTTGGTCATTCAAGAACCTCATATTCTTCCTCTTTCATCACGTTTTCAGCAGTATACTAAAGGTAGTATGTATGGCTTGTTTTGGTTGTTATTTGTTGTTGATAGCTAGCTCAAACACATATAAATGATCCTATGTTCTTGGGTTTGTTGATGTTTTGTTATTAGCCTTAATTTTCAGATTACTAATGATAATTTTAAGGATACATTCCGCTGCGTTTTTCATAGTTTAAAAGGTTAAACTACTTTGATATGGTCCAACAAACCCAACATTGGCATCTAGAGCCGGATATGTGGATGACTAGTTTCTTGTGTTCTTGTAAAATTGGTTTTATGAGGCTTTAACAACCATTTTGGGGCTGTTTTGTGGTGATGATAATAAATCCCCAACCTTTCAAGGTTATATCTAACATGCTAGTGATTAAACCTTGAAAGTAAGATATCAAGTAGTTGATTATGTTTTTGTTTGGACAAAAGACCCTAAATTCATGGTTTATGTTGGCTGAAAATTTAGGGTCATATGGGGATTTATTTGGTTCTTGAATTTTGTAAATGATGTATATGGATACATATTTTAGTGCATAACATAGCCTTCGCCATGTGTGTTTTGGATTTGGTTGATTGTGATTTTGTCATGTTGGTTGATTTCATTCGTAAAGGGTTGTAATATTATTCTTTTGTGTTTGTATTTGGGTTGTAATTTATTTATTCATTTGGTTATGTAATAAATAGAATAGGTGCATTTCTTTTATTAGAAAATTGTATTAGGATATGATTTATAAAAGAAGATGCACAAGATGAAGACACAAAAGGAAGGACACAAGAGACATGGACACTTGAAGCATTTGGATGTGGAATCAAGTGGGAGTTCATGGACACATATGATGTGTCATTGTTAACCCTTAGGAAAGACCTTATGACAACACTTGTGATGGCAAACAAGTGTAGTCAACTTAGTGGCTATGGTTATGCACATGTGGTTGTATGAAATATGCTTGTTTGATTATTCATTTTATGTTGATTGTTTGATATATGGATATGCTTAACAATCTAAATAAATTATCATAACAAGCTGAATTTTTTGGTTCCTAATCATTAAGTGACTAATAAAAAGTTATTAAAAGGATTAATGATTTCAAAATAAAAGAAGTTTTATTCAAAAGAGAACCATAGGGTACCATGTATTTGAAAGCATGCGAATACAAGGTACATAGAGTTTTCATAACTAAAATTAATGAAAACATAAATCCCTTTGGTAACAAGTCTAACACCATCCTTTTACACGACACTCGAATCACTAGGGAACTATTTGTGGGATAAAGGTCACCTAACCACTTGTAGGGAACTTGTATCTTTGAGGTGAGTCTAACGTACTTGTGGGATAAAGGTCACCTAACCGCTTGTATGTGAAAACTCACACGTGTGTGTAAGTAGGACGACTTGAATTGGAAACCATGTGATTAGGGTCACTGAAGCATGGCGTACAATGGTGTTGATGGGATTAAACATGCCGACTAAACATATGATGTTTAACCGATCCCATAAGACTAGAAGTTGCAATAGGTTGCAATGTCAACTGTTGACTACCTTGTTAATTTAAATAATGGGATAAAGGTCACCTAACCATCATTTAAATGTAACGTTGGATTCTAGATTTTAATTATTAATTGTCTGTGAGACGTGTAAAGGGTATTAATAGTTAAAATGCAATTTTTCAGAAATACTAAAATGAACTTTGTAATTTTGTAGTAATGGCCGCAAACCACGATGCTACTACCCCGACCGTCCCTACCCTATCACCGAGAACCATCTTAAAAGGGGATCATCTTAACCATAATAAACTTATGGACTCAATTTCGAAACTTGAGAATCGTTCTCAAAAATGAGTAAAGGCCTATGTCCTTGACGATCCCATACCTCACCTACCAACGCTGTTGATGTTAAGGCTTTTTTGACGATTGGCTTAGGCACACTAAGGATTCTGTGCAAGTATCCTACCTCATGTTGGGAATATGATTCCCGAACTCCAAAAGGGTTTGGAGCATCATGGGGCATATGACATGATAATCTAGTTGATGGAAATGTTCCTTCAACAAACTTTAGTAGATTGCTTCAAAACGGTTCGAGCACTTTATGCATGTCACATGGAAGAAACCCAATCGATATCATCTTATATATTCTTAAGATGAAAAGCCACATTGATAGCCTCAAGATGCTTAACTGTCCTGTCTCAAAGTAGTTGGCCAAGGATTTGATCCTTGATTGCCAAGCTAAAGGTTTGAGACATTCATAATAAACTGTAATATGAATGGGTGGGACAAGAGCATTGGTGAACTTCACGCAATGTTCAAAGCAACCGAGGCAGGGATGGGTAGAGAGGTTCTACCTATTCTCTCAGTCAATGAGGGAGGCTATAAGAAATGGCCAATCCGATCCTAAGGCAATTATCGCCAAAGGAAAGGAATACATCAAAGCAAAGTTTAAAGCGAAACCTCGAAAAAACCTAAGCTTATGAAGCCTAAGGTAATGGAGAACGATCCATGCTTTGAGTATGGAGAGATAGGATAATGAAAAGGAATTGTCCCTCCTATCTCAAGGAGTTGAAAGACAAGACGGATGTTGAGCAAACCTCAAATACAATTCCATGATTCACACATTGTATTAAATGTCATTTCTTCAAACACATGGGTATTGGATACCGGATGTGAGACTCATTCTTGCAATTGTTGCAAAAGGGTTCAAAAGAAATGTGCGCTTCAAGGAGGGAAACTCTATTTTGAGACTTTCAAATGGTTTGGAAGTTGTTCTCAAAACATTTTGTATGCACCTAGTTTGACTAGGAACATAATTAATGTTTCCTATTAAAACAATGTGATCATGATTTAAAGTTTGTAAATAATGGTATTAAGTTTTATGGATGATGTATTTCATTTTAAGGACATGCCTTTTAATGATATCCATGAATAGGTTCATGATAATTCGTCCTATAATAACTCATTATACACATTAAGCACCAAGAAACTTAAAATGGGTTTAAGTTATTATTATCTTTGACATTATCGTCTTAGTCACATAAACAAAAATTGGATTAAACACTTCAAAAGAATGGTCTTTTGGAAACAAATGAAAATGTTTCATTTGATAAGTGTGAACCAAAAGACTTATTAGGAATGATACATTTGGATGTATGTGGTCCTTTTAAGACAATGACAAAGATTGGTGAAAGATACTTCATTATTTTACCGACGATTACAGTCGCTATTATTGTGTGCACTTAATGACGCATAAGTATGAAGCTTTTGAAATGTTCAAAATCTTCAATAATGAAGTAGAATATCAACTCTACATAACTATCTATGTTCTTCATTCTGATAAAGGAGAAACTAAACCCTATTTGGATATGGTTCAATTTATTATGGCTATGAGCTTACCATCTTTATCATTTTTGGTTTTCGCATTGCTCTTTAAGGCTCATATTATGAATATGACCCGGACCAAGAAAGTGTAGATTAGTTGAAAATCCTAGAGACTGTATAGGATACTATTTCTTCGACTCAACCGAGCAAAAGTATTTATTGCTCGAAAGGCTAAGTTCTTGGAAACCGAGTTCTTTATGGAAGGAATGACGTATAGAACTGTGGAACTTGATAAGGATCAAAATCCACAAGCCGGTACACTTTTGGTTGACACTAGCTACCAACAAGAGGTTGTTGATGATAATCAAGAGGTTGATAAATATACACAAAACGTTCACAAATCTGGTAGAGTTAGTCTTCCATCTAAGTGATATGAATATTCCAAGAATAGATGCTATGTGGTTAACCCCTGTAGGCTAACCATATACCAAGATGCTATGTCCAATTTGGATTAGGACAAATGGCTAGAAGCCATGAACGTAAGGATGCAATCCATGTGTCACACCGCGGGCCCAGAGAGGCGGGACGTAACGGTTGGTAAACAACAACCAAAATGCAGCGGAAACTAAATGGTTTATTACAATGCATCTCACAGTATTTACATTAGGATATGGGTTTAGTTTCAGTTTACAAGGTGCCTCAATCTACAATCCAGGGGTATCATGACCTATCTCTTTGTCAATATTTCTTGAGGCTTCAGTAACTAAGGCTTCTAGGCTCGACCTTTTTCCTTCAACATCTACCCTCACTTCTTGCTTCGGATTTAGATATCTTCTATAGCTCAGCTAATTTACCTAGCTGTACCTGAAAGACATGCTCAAAAGATTTTGTGTCAACATAAAGTTGGTGAGTTCAAGTGCTTAAAGTTTAAAAACAAAAAGGACTTAACAAATCCTCATTTGATAAAAATAAATGAATCATAGTTTCAACATTGTGGGAGAAAAATCATAATCAACCCTGCACTCAGTCCCGGTTGGCCTCTTCTAAAGTTGTGTTTTACCGGATATTCCCGAAGGAAGAAACTGAGCCCCAAACCAGTGAACCCTACCTGCCCGGATGGTTCACCATAGAATCTTAGCAAAACTTGTTACATGCCACAACGATCCCTCAGGATCTCAGTGGGGTAACCTTCCTGGAACGGAAGCCATTGTGTGTGGGGGATTCCCCAAATAGATCTATCCATATAAATCAAGCGGTTCACGAAAGAATTAATGATCATGATATAAGAATCAGCAGGTAACCACAATCCCACATAGAATCATCAAGTAAAGCACAATTATAGTTCAAAAATAACAGAGCATGCTTCACCCCAAAACAGTAGTAAAAAGGGGAATCACTAGAACTCACCTGGTATCCTTATAAAATTTTGAACTCGGTAAAGAAATGTGAAGGTCACCAACAAAGCAATCCTAATTAGAACATAAGAGATTCATGTTTAGAATTAGCACGATGTCATTACATGCGTGCGGTTGAGCTCTTCAGTTAACTTAAGGTTAACAATTAGTATCATTGATGTAGGTTAGCTTCTTGTGAAATTATCAATTGTTATGCACTCACTCGTCCATATTAGGTTAATTAATGCCTTTATCCGATAAATGATTCTTTGCATAAAGAGTGTAGCGATAAACGGTTGATATCAAGGATTCCAAATCTTTATAGATAGTTTTTAATGATGAAGTAAGTAATCCATAATGTTCCAAATGATGTTTAAAATGCTTACACTTGTATCATAATGTTAAATTGATTGATGCTAAAATAATTCAAATATTGATAATAGTTGTCGATATATCTAATAAAAGGGGTGATACAAATAATATTATTCCAATAATAATTAGATGATCGACTATAAATAGTAACAAGATGATGGATTATTATAGTATATTCAAGTCTTTTACCTTAAATAAAAACGTGTAGATGTCGGTTAACCCATGTATTTATTGTATATGTATATGCACAATCATTTTGTATGTATTTTACATCTCGAAGCCTTGTATGGATTTAGTGTGACATGGGATCAAATTGAGTTGTATCGTCATTAACATGTTATAATCCTTCTTATATTGTAATGATACATATATTTCTATCTAGGTCGATTTCTGATAAATATCGTTGCTACTTAAGTCTCATGTTAGAAGTATCCATTTAAATCAGATAATTATCTCAAGTGGCGATCGCTTTCGTTTTATAACTTATGTATTTTACATAATTAGAGCTCAAGTAACACGCATATAAATTATAATTAAATTTCAAATGTGTTGCACGTGCGATTATACCTTTCACTCGGTTCACTTTCGCTAACCCACTCATATTGCTCTTGATCTAATCGCGTTCACGTTCCGTTGAGTGCTCGTTGACCAAGCTTGTCCAATGGTTGTCCAAAACTTCACCTTGACTTTCTAACACACCCCATCCATAATCGACAACAACAATCACGATCCACACCACTACAACACCAGTAAAATACTATTTCAACCACGACTTTCACAATCATCCTAACCGAACTTTAGTCCATCATCATAGCAGCCCAAACAATAACCAAACTAGAAAACCCACAACCAAGAACCACCATCACCGTGCACCGCCATTACAACCACCATACATCACCACCTAAACCCGACAACCATAAATCACAGCCAACTATCGCAGCTGCCATCACCACAACCGCCACCTTCGGGACCCAGATTCACCGGAACCACCACTCAAATCGACAACTCCCTTGGCCATAACCGCCTATGCGATCGTGAACTAAGAGGTCGTCGGATCCCAACCGCCTTAGGCAGTCCTCACACCCGCTATCAACAGCCAGCAACAACACCATCCACGGTCATCACTGCTGCTGCCTTCGGGCAGCCGTCGGGAACCCCCCGATCGACCACCGCTGCCCCCAACATCAGCCACCTTCGACTCCCTTAATCGCCATCACGAACCCCACGCAGCACAGTCATCGGAACCCCATCATCACCTCCGCAACCGTAGCCGCGGTCGACCTCCACAACCACCATAACGACAGCCGCGACAGCCACCTTCACCGCCAACACCTTGCTGCCGTCACCTTCCAACGCCCATAACTTTCAAACCGCCAACATCGTCGCTACCGCCGTTGGAAAGGTCTCGTCGAGACGAAGAAGAGCATAGGTGGCACTCGCCGCCACTCGCCGCCAGTCGCCGGCGCCGGCGGCCTGAAAACTCGCCGGAACCCTAGCCGCCGCTGTCTTCTTTCTCCCATATCTTTCACACCTCTGCGAATTAGAAGAAACCGCTACCACCATCGTGATCAGGAGGTCGAGATCTACCCGGTCATGTATGGCACTCTCCCTTACTCGCCGGAAAATCGTCGCCGGTGGCCGGAAACCGGCCAGAAGTCCACCGGAAAGAGGGGGCTGCGGCTGCCCCTTTCTTTTTCTCTCTAAAATGTTATAAAAACCCTAAGATGGAGAAAAATTGGTTTATATAGTAGGGTTAAGTGATGGGTTTGTTAATGGTTCGGTTCATGACACGTTCGGATCAGTTTTTCTCGTATTGTTATGAATTTATTTCACGATGGTTTTAATTATACCAAATGTTATAAATGTTCCAAGAGTATTTATTTGATCATATTTAAAATTTGCTTGATAATTAAACGGGTTCCATCATGTAAATATCGCGTATTCAACACGTTTAACTTGTTTAAACGTTTTCCTCGAATGAGCATTGTTATTATGTTGGTATCATAATATATATATCCTTAAATATTAATTACTATTTTGCACCTTAATTTTCCCACGTCGGCCGCGTTTAAACTTTATCTGTCAAATCCTCGGGTTTGACCTAATCTCAGGCCGGTACACGCCTCGGTCGCGTCTCGAACCACATTGCTCCTGGATAACCGTCTCACTCTCTAATCTAGAATGTTGTAATAGGTATAATAATAAGATAAATATTTGTGACGTTTTAGGGCTCGGTTGTCGTATCAGATGTCCGTTAAATACCGGAGTATCCGGTATTCGCGTTTTTCCGACGTATCGTAGCTGATTATACACGTTTGGTTAGGATCTTTTAGCAAATACCGTTTTCAGTATGCATCATGATTAATAATGATTTTAAAAGAATATAACCCATTATAAGTACGTTCCGATGTAAATTAGGCGTTAGTACGCGTTAGATTACCAGACTTTACACGGTATAGGTTTTGAATCTGTTTTTGGTTTGGATTCTTATCGTAGCTGCTTCGAATCACAAATTAATTTATTATCTTATGATCACTTATTTAATTAGATGGTAAATGGGTATTGGGCCTTAAATGGGCCTTGTTTATAAGTTTGGGCCCTTATTGGGCCTATTGGGCCTAAAAAGGCTAGTTTCTTTTCCAAGCTTTCTTTGGTAAGCCCAATTCAATCCGGACCTTTATTGGATCCTATAATACATTAAGTTTTCTAATTGGGCTAGATTTAAGAGGTGTTACATTCTCCCCTCCTTAAAGAAATTTCGTCCTCGAAATTTTAGTATCACTAATATTGTTTCCGAGTGTGATGCACTCGTAGTATGAGTCTTGAGGATTTTAAAGTTATCTAGCTGAGCATTCCAGGACGAAAGTTGTCGATTATGCATCTAACAACCGGGTTTGATTTAGCTTCAAGTAATTATCCCAACGTTAGAACAGGTTTGACAAGATCAGTGAGTCGTTTCATGAATAGATTTTCGGCTTCACAATCAGGTCATTTAACATTTGAACAAAATTAACAAGGAGAGATTCTCCACTGAGGTTCAATGCACAATCCTACTAGGTAGATCTAGTAAGGAAACAAATACTAAAAATCCTGGCAATATCACCGTCCTCACGGAGAGTCTTACGAAAGGTTGTGAAGTATCAGATGTTGGTGTGAATGCCTTCAATTAGACTTAATAGTCAAGTCGGCTAAACGTCACTAATAACTCCTTAGAATCATAAGGTAATAGGTCGTAAGATGTCATAGATTAAAGTCTTCAGATCAAGGAGGATGTGGGTTCCCCAAGGAGTATAGATTAACATTTCGGAACCACATGATTATTCCCATAAAGCTAAAACTAAGAAATTTTCACGATTAATAGGAACGAAGAGGTTAGGTCACCCAAAAAGATCACTACTTTTCCAGCCTTCCTACTCCAGGACGATACTGCATGCGATAATCCTAGTCTTCAAGTAGTTCCATCAATCTTAACTTACGCTTGTCGAGAGTTTTCCCATACAGGATGCGTCGTAAGCTCTTGTGAACTGACGTTGGAAGAATTCGCAAGTTCACGATGATACGGGTGAAGTCAGTAGAAGAAAATCCTAATGGTAGGCTATCCGCATCCATCAATGCGGGTAAGTAGTGACAAGCGCGGCCAAGACTTGCTCTTTCACATTTAGAAATGCGAGCGTCTTAGGACAAATGCGGATGACATCCTCCTATCCGCACTTGTCAATGCGGTTGATCTTACCGATTGATGATCACCCTATGGTGTTTGAACTAGTATTCTAATGGGTAGTCGGGAGAGTAGCACATCTAATGTATCCGAATGCATATTTTATTTTGTTAAAGTCGCGCCCCATAGTTCAGTTTCTGTATAATGTAACTCTTCACGTGTTACTTAAATTGTCGGCCGGCTAGAAGCTTGTCTTGCATCATTGCACCAACACACATCTGAAGCCTTCTAATCCGTGCCCAAACGGATTTGGCATATTCCTGGGATTACGATGCCAGTTGTATAGCTGCACGAGTGAAGCTTTTATTGGTCCTCCTAAAATTTTCGCTTAACCCTAAACGTTGACATAACTCAATGAGTTTTTACTACTTCTCGGGCTTAGATAGCCCCAAATTTTAGCGAATTGTCTCGGCCTTCATGCTTATTAGCAATGTCGAGATAACAAGCATGCCTAAGTATGGCTTACTGAATCCCATTCATCAGGCTCATGAACACGTGGGTGTGTGAGCCAGCCCAAACTAGCTTGAATGTGATTTTCCTATTGACTCTAATGTATTTTCAATGCAATCCTTGGTAATGACTTTATCACTTATATACCCGGCTGATAGCATTAGGAGTGTAGTCAGTATCTTACAACTGATGAAGCAGGTTAACAATTCTGGAAAAAGGGGTTATCACTTCTTCTAGGTAACTTTATTCAACTCTTGATAGTTTGTCCTTATTAAGAGCATTCCATTCCACTTCCTACAAAGTGTATTAGGGTTCATCAAGGTGACACACTATGTCTTATGAACCGTTTATCTAACAGTTGTCAGATCTCCCGTCCTTCCACGAGCTTCTTAACATACTTCGAATTTCGTAGCACCATACATTACTGCTTCTCTCCGATTCACCTTCCTTTAGGGCAACTCCAGCTGTCATCTTATCTACAGAATCGTTGTATATGCTTCCACTAATTCCCTTATAGTGCTTCCTAATCAAGGTCAACCTTCTAGATGACCTCCTTCTCGCTCCCCTTTTTCCAAGGTAACCGTACCCTGTAGGGGTCCATTCGTGCAACGAGTAATCCTCATCTAAAACCTACTTACTTATAGGCCTATCAATTGTTCCACTGAAATATGATAGTAAGCCTTCTGGCTCGGATTTCAACATACGGAGTTTACTAGGGTATGCTATTGGTGAATGGCTCTATAAAAGGTTTAGAAATTTAGAGAGAAAAATATTTGATGCTTACGACTGGTGATTGATGTGCTGGTCTTTCTCGCCTACTAACTTCTGCATGTTCATTACCACGTCGTAGTTGGACCTCAAGTGATTTAACACATGAGATTTCTTGTAGCTGATCTTCTATGCTTCTTAATACATCTATTTGGAGCAACACATTCCTCTCAGCTCCAACTGAGAGTCTTCCCGCATGAATTATTTGTTATCACCGACATCTTGACTTGATAGGATTCTAAAACTTTGTTAAGGTGCTTATTAGTAGAGAGGGAACTATCTACCACTCTATTAACCTCTTATATAACATCAGGATTGTAATCTAACTTTGTGATCTTTGCTCTTGCTTCACGAATTCATCACCCAAATAGTAGAACTCTCGAGGTAGAGATGACTCACGGATTCATCACCATTCGTTAGTCCAAGAATTTCATAAAGAATAAGTCCGGAACAAAATGTGTGAAAACAGGGAATTCACCAACATTGTAGACTCAGATTTTTGTTTCGAAGGCTCGAAGATCAAATATTCTCGGCGAATAACTTTGGCACTCGTAAGGTTACCAAGAACACGGCCAGTTAAAAGCATGGTAAAAATAGTTCAACTTATGTTATGATTGAAGTTTGTCACCAGGTGACTAACAGTTGAGGATGATGAAGGATTTCACAAGCATAGTACTATGGAAAACGATGGTTAATTACTATCAAAGCTGATATTAAGAATAGTGCTTGGGTTAAGGGGTTCTATTATCATGAATAGGCGTAGAGGAGTTATATTCATCAAGGACTTTGAGAAAAAGATCAGAGGTATTCTAGACTCTAGAATGTCCTATGGAGTGTGAGCTACTAGGAAAGGAGGAAGTGACAAGTCCTCTATGCCATTGATCACAATAGGTGCTTCTCGTAAATCAGTTATTCCGGTATACTCTCGGCTGCAACCATTATGTTAGAGGGTCCCTTACTATGTTGAGGAAGTTTTGTCGGGTCCTATGCTAGGTAGGAAGAAATTTTCAGACATCGCGAAAAATAGCGCGGCTAAAGTACACAGACAACTTAGGTGAAGTGCCATACTTTCAGCACCAAACTGGATGGGTTTGAAGCAACATTTGATGATCTCCTGGGTTGGATAGTTGTATCATTATACTTCCAATAGGAGAGCAGAACAATGAAAGAGAGAGAAAGAAAAGGGATAATTATTACAATATCGTCCTTGGTAGCTCTTCAAGAGTTAAATGGTTTCTCTCAGCATGGAAGTTTTAAATCTGTAATTGTTGAATATATATTGGATATTGGTGTTTAATCTGGTATGTACTAGATTCTTGAGTGTTATACCTTGACATTAGTTTACATGACAGGGCCCACCAGAATTCAAGGGTACCTGTAAATTCACCATTACGTGTGCACCCGTAATCGTCAATTTACCTTATATATCATTCTAGTTGTTCCCATCATGAGTTTCAAGTTTCGTGTAATTAGGTCCTGGAGTTAAAATTTTCATTTGGTCATCATCTGCAATTAAGCACATTTAGATTCTAGTTACGCTAACATTCTTGCTAACCCAACCATTTTCAAAGTACAGTTCAACAAACCAGGTAACGAGCAATCAGGTACAAGCTATAATAGGGAGCAGATCAAACAAAAAGGCATCATGGTTGCTATCCTATCACTGTATTCCAACAAGTATCATCATATGAACGAAGCATATAAGCAAGTATCACTAAAGCAGTTGTCTCATGTAACGACACAAGTCGTACCAAGTATTCAACTAATAGTAGTTGTTTCATATAACGACACAAGGTCGTATCAAGTATAAAAATAATAGCTGTTGTTTCATATAATGTCAAAAGTCAGTTGTGCATTCAGATCAGTATCTCCCCAGAATTTAAGTCTTAATATACTTGCACGTCTTTGATTCATAATATACCTAGTCCCAGTGCTCAGGGGTCCTAGTAGTCAACTCCAGAAGATTCCAAATATTCTTAGTTTTACTCGGGTGCACCTATCATAGGTAGTACCCTAACGCAACAAGGTTTCTTATAGGGTAGGGAATTCGTAATAGTATCTATCCCATGAGGTATACAGATCAAAGACGAGTGTCCTTAATGGAATCTATTCTGTTGTAAACTTTAGATCACTAATTCATGGAAACAACCTACTCCTATTTATGGTTGTAGCTTAGGTGTCACGAAGTAAACCCACTTTCCTATAACCTTGGCTTAACTAGACTCGGAAAGTCTTCTTACAAAGGTGGTCCTATAAGGTTCATATGGTTGTAGTTTAGGTCTCGCGAAGCAGACCTACTTCTCTACAACCTTTGGCTCTGATACCAATCTGTCACACCCCGGGCCCAGAGAGGCGGGACGTAACGGTTGGTAAACAACAACCAAAATGCAGCGGAAACTAAATGGTTTATTACAATGCATCTCACAATATTTACATTAGGATATGGGTTTAGTTTCAGTTTACAAGGTGCCTCAATCTACAATCCAGGGGTATCATGACCTATCTCTTTGTCAATATTTCTTGAGGCTTCAGTAACTAAGGCTTCTAGGCTCGACCTTTTTCCTTCAACACCTACCCTCACTTCTCCTTCGGATTTAGATATCTTCTATAGCTCAGCTAATTTACCTAGCTGTACCTGAAAGACATGCTCAAAAGATTTTGTGTCAACATAAAGTTGGTGAGTTCTAGTGATTCCCCTTTTTACAACTGTTTTGGGGTGAAGCATGCTCTGTTATTTTTGAACTATAATTGTGCTTTACTTGATGATTCTATGTGGGCTTGTGGTTACCTGCTGATTCTTATATCATGATCATTAATTCTTTCGTGAACCGCTTGTTTATATGGATAGATCTATTTGGGGAATCCCCCACACATAGTGGCTTCCGTTCCAGGAAGGTTACCCCACTGAGATCCTTAGGGATCGTTGTGGCATGTAACAGGTTTTGTTAAGATACTATGGTGAACCATCCGGGCAGGTAGGGTTCACTGGTTTGGGGCTCAGTTTCTTCCTTCGGGAATATCCGGTAAAACACAACTTTAGAAGAGGCCAACAGGGACTGAGTGCAGGGTTGATTATGATTTTTCTCCCACAATGTTGAAACTATGATTCATTTATTTTTATCAAATGAGGATTTGTTAAGTCCTTTTTGTTTTTAAACTTTAAGCACTTGAACTCACCAACTTTATGTTGACACAAAATCTTTTGAGCATGTCTTTCAGGTACAGCTAGGTAAATTAGCTAAGCTATAGAAGATATCTAAATCCGAAGCAAGAAGTGAGGGTAGGTGTTGAAGGAAAAAGGTCGAGCCTAGAAGCCTTAGTTACTGAAGCCTCAAGAAATATTGACAAAGAGATAGGTCATGATACCCCTGGATTGTAGATTGAGGCACCTTGTAAACTGAAACTAAACCCATATCCTAATGTAAATACTGTGAGATGCATTGTAATAAACCATTTAGTTTCCGCTGCATTTTGGTTGTTGTTTACCAACCGTTACGTCCCGCCTCTCTGGGCCCGGGGTGTGACACCATGTATAACAACCAAGTTTGGGAATTGGTTGACCCTCCACTTAACTCCAAACCGGTTGGATACAAGTGGGTTTTCAAGATGAAAATAGATAGACATGGAGACTTGAATACTTATAAGTCAAGACTTATAGCATAAGGTTTCCATCAAACTCAATTGGTTGATTATGATGAAACTCTTACGCCCGTGGCAATGCTAAAGTCGATTAGGATACTATATGCCATAACTGCATATTCTGAATATGAGTTTTCGCAAATGGATGTCAAAACCGCTTTTCTTAATGAACATCTCGAAGAGACTGTCCATATAGTTCAGCATGATGGTTTTGTCGATCCATGACATCCTAATTATGTATATAAGTTAAAATGATCAATCTATGGATTGAAACAAGCATCGAGAAGGTTGTGTATATATGAAGGCTAGTGGGAGCATAATTGTATTCTTAGTGTTGTATGTTGATGACACACTACTATTTGGAAATAATATTCCAACCTTGGAAGGTGTTAAAACCTAGGTTGGAAGATGTTTTTCATATAAGATCTCGTTTAAGCCACCCATATTTTGGAATAAGGATCTATAAGGATAGATCGAGGTGGTTGATAGGGTTAAACCAAAGTGCATATATATTGATAAAATCTTGAAAAGGTTCAAGATGAAAAACTCTTAGAAAGGTATGGTACATATTCAAGGAGGGACAGTGTTGACTACGTCTCAATGTCCAAGCTCATAGAATGAGCAAAATCAAATGAAGGATATCCCATACGCATCTGCTATAGGATCCATCATTTGTGTGATGATATGCACTAGACCGGACGAGTCATGCTTATTAAGTATGACAAAGTAGATACCAATAGAAATAACCATCGGATGGCTCTTAAAAGTATATTGAAATACCTTAGTAGGACTAAGGATATGTTTCTAATATACGGATCTGTTGAAAAGGAAGTCGTTGTAAAGGGTTACACGGATGCAGGCTTCCAAAACTGATCGAGATGATTTTCGATCACAATCGGGGTATACTTCCATTATGAATGGAGGAGAAGTGTCCATGAAAGGTTCAAAGCAAGACATGGTAGCATTGTTTACTACAAAAATCCGAATACATAGCCGCTTCATTGGCAGCTTCGGAAGCTGCATGGATAAATTTGTCCATTGCTTATCTAGGGGTGGTCTCTACCATTCAAGACCCCCTAGAAATCTTTGGTAATTACGTGGGTGGGATTGCTCAAATCAAGGAACCCCGTACTCATCAAAAGACTAAGCACCTTGAGCGAAGATTCAACATCATAAGGGATGGAGTTGAAAAGGGTAAAGATATGTATTCGTAAAGTTCATAAAGATCAAAACATTGTTGATCCACTAACGAAGCTCCTTGTTGAGGGCAAAGTATGAGGGTCATACTTGTACCTTAGGACTTCGATTTACTGGTGATTAGAATTGATCTGTTTAGCATATAAAATATGGAACAATTGTAATATTTAACTCTTTTATATATTTGAGTTATGTTCCCTTTTAGCATGTTTATATCCATGAATATGTTTATTATTCTAAATGTCCGTAGTCGGTCATATTTGTGGGAACAAATATGAATGTAAGACTATTATGAACATGGATTGGTAGATATTCATAAGGTATGAATATAGAGCAATTGGTTGCTACCAAGGTTCATAGATATTTGTGGGATGCAAATATTGGACTGACACGCGTCTCAAAATTTTACTACATAGAATCTCTTTGATTGATCATAAGTAATTTTGAGTAAAGGCGAATATCATTTAGTATCCTCAGACCTGAGATGCATATTGGGTTTTGATATTCACCAAATGTTATACCTTGAGTTAGTTCTTCACTGTTCTGAAATAATGGACAGTACATAAGGCTATGTTCAGGTGTGACACAAGGTGATTGTGAGAAACGTATGCAGTCAAGATGGGATTTGTTCCTCTTATTCGTTGAGAGCAAGATGTCTAAGGCCTGATTAAGTGAAATCAACAAGGAATGATCATTCTGTGTCTTTGGATTTAACAGGACATCTGTAACAAAAGGATAGATGATCGATTCACCTAAATCATTTCAAGTTTGGAACTTGAAGGGGATGATGTTATTGAATGGCTTATAGTCATGCGTATTAAGGGTAGTAAACCGTTGTTAGGCGGTATTTACTGCTTGCATCAATCTTCTATGTATCTTGTGCAAGTGGGAGATTGTTGGATTCTTTTTGCCCAAGACACATTGAACATTGATGTGGTTAGTACGTTATGATCCAAGTCGGGTCATACCCAATAACAAGCTTAGCAAACACCAATTAATATTTAATTGATGATATGATCATGCAATTAAATAAATACACCAATTTAGAAAATGGGTTTTCTAAATAAGTTGCATATGAGATTGAACAACTTATATGGATATTTTGTTCATGGATATTATTTGTAATGTTGTTTAATTTGGTTAAATAACATCAAATAATAGGAGTGTGTATAAGTTATATAATTAAAGGGGTAATTACATACCTTATTAAAAACTTTTGTTTAAAAGTATAAAAAAAGGTTTTGGGGGGAAAACCCTAATGAAACAAGGGGATTCGGCCGCCCCCTTATGGCAGCCCTCTCCCTTCCTTTTGTTTTGTTCTCTCTTGGTTTTTGCCTCTCCTAGAACATACACACTCTCCATTTCAGATCTCTCTCACTCTCTTATATGCAAAAGGGTCACAAGAACATCATTTTTCTTTTGGAAGAAAGATATCATGGCTGGAACAAAGTTCTAACAGCCTTGTTGATGTTCACGGCTGGAACAAGGTTCCAACAGCCTTTTTGATCCGATTTGGTGCTCAAATCCTAGCAAGAGTGGTCTTTGCTTGATGCTTGTGGGTATGGATGCTTGAGGACACCTCTCCTTGGTGTCTTGGTCATTCAAGAACCTCATATTCTTCCTCTTTCATCATGTTTTCAGCAGTATACTAAAGGTAGTATGTATGGTTTGTTTTGGTTGTTATTTGTTGTTGATAGCTAGCTCAAACACATATAAATGATCCTATGTTCTTGGGTTTGTTGATGTTTTATTATTAGCCTTAATTTTAAGATTACTAATGATAATTTTAAGAATACATTCCGCTGCGTTTTTCATAGTTTAAAAGGTTAAACTACTTTGATATGGTCCAACAAACCCAACAAAAGGCTCATCTAACTTTCTACTCTTATCATGCAACAAACGACAAAAGGCAGCAGACACAAAACTCCTACTAGCCCAGAATCAAAGAGCACAGAAGCATATTCATGGTCTACCAGAAACATACCTAAAACTACTTCTGGGTCTGCCCTGGCCTCCTCGCGAGTTATGTTGAATGCCCTCGCCTTCGCCTTTGAACCGTCACTTCTTCCCTTATCTCCAGCTTTAACAGTTCCTGATCCTTCTGGTTTTCCTTTCTTACAGTCTTTTCCCACATGACCCATCTCGCCACACTGGTAACACCTCCCCACCCTGCGATCCCTAGCATAGTGGCCCTCGCCTCCACATTTGAAACATTTTCCTGTCCCAACTCTGCACTCCCCTGAATGACCTTTTCCTCATTTTTCTACAAGCACCTCCTTCACCAGTATTTCCCTGTCTCCCAGACTGATCCTCAACTCTCATCCACTTTTCTTCACTCCGGAAGTTATCACCTCCAACCTCTTCCCATTTCCATTCTTGTTCCCAATCCATTTCTCCACCTTCTTCTGTACAGGCATAGGGTCTCTCTCATCGTACAACCTCCCAGCTAAATCCACCACAGACCTAAACGTACCCGGTCTGGCTGCAATCATGTGCCTCCTGATGTCCACAGGCAAACCCTGTATGTATCTTTTGATCTTCCTGGACGCATGTGTCACCATGTCTGGCACAAGTCTTGCAAGTTCATTGAACTTGGAGGTATACTCTTGATGAGTCATGTTCCCAGCCTTTAAATACAAGAACTCCTTTTCAATCTTGTCTAATTCCCGATGGGGACAATACTCCTCCAGCACTAACTCCTTCAACTCAGACCACTTCATTTTGGCTATCGATCGCTTCCCTTCAGCCTGGACAATATTGTCCCACCAGCATAACGCTGAGTCGACGAAGGAATGAGTGGCAAACTTAACTTTTTGATCTTCCCGGCACTCACTATTTCCAGTACCGCTTCCATCTCTCTAACCCAATGATGAGCGGCAGTAGCATTGCCGTTACCGTCAAAGGTTGGGGGCTTGCATCTTTGAAATGCCCCATAGTTGCACCCTCTAGTAGTCTCTCTCTCGGACTCCTCATCACTTTCGTCACCATGGACTACCACCTTAGGGTTTGATGGCTCCTCGTCAGACTCCTCAGTCCTCCCAGTGGACTTTCCTGAATTCTTCTCACTTTCCTTCCCCTTCTTCTCAGCTTTCTCTCCATCCTTGACTGCTTTGATCACCTCGGTCACTATCGAGGGTAAGACATTTTGCATGACATTGTAGACTTCGTCAGCGATAGCCTCCTTCACAGTGGGTTTGAGGGTGGCTGATCCCTCCCCCTCCGGGTGACTATGGAGGTCCGACTCCTCATTAACAGTCTCGGGAGCCTTAGCTTTGCTCCGGGTGACACGTGGCTCAGTAGTACGCCCGCCACGAGCACCTCCTCGGGTTGCCTTTCCAGATTTTCTACCAGCCATAACTAATTCCTATAAGATTCAAACACCAAAATGGTTATTCAAGATAATTGCTTAGATCATTATAAGTACGATAAGTCCTTAATTACAGTGGCCAAGTATGATTAACCACTTACCTTACCCTCCTGTTCCAAGCAATCACTGTCCTAACACATATCAGTATTCCAATCTACAAGCACATAAAACAAATAGCACACGCTCATAATTCCGGTTTACTTGAAACTTTTACCTGATGGCACGTAGCTACTTGGATTGGCATCCTTCATTTGGTCCCATTTTCAGTTTAAGTTTAGGTTTTGAAAATAGTTTACCCAATTCTCTAAAACTTTGGCTCTGATACCAACTTGTAAGGCCCCGTTCCCGGAAAGCCTCACAGTTGGTTAATCATAGCATAAAATCAGTTTAATAACAAAACATTGCAGCGGAAATAATTAGACATTCATTTAAAACTTAGAACCATATCGTAGTCACACATTTGTCCTTTAATTGCAAACAAACCATATTACTTGTTCTTAAATTACAATAAAGATTTCATAAATAGGAATGCCATCTATAGCTTCCCAAGTAGCTCCGTGTGCCATCCTCAGCATCAGCACTTACCTGTCAACTATTATGCATAAAAGTCAGCTTCGCTGAGTGAATTCTAGTTTTAAATATTATAAGAAAATATAAACTTTATCCTTCATATAATGACCATGCATACAACATAGTACATAACATAACTTGCATCATAATAAGCATTTTCATTATCTTTCATTCTTTCATTATCTTTCACTTTCATCATAAACGAGATTGCACGAAGCAAGAGCTCCATGTTGATTGACAACAAATGCCAATCCCTGTCGGTACACATGAAAAACGGTAGCTAACCCCCGACAGTTGATCCACACTACAAGGCACATAGCCCGCTCATGAATACGGATCCATCATCATACATCAGACTCACATAAGTGAAGTCTATCATACTGCTTGCAAGACTTTTCATCATCAAATGGGCCCGGGGGTAACATTCATTAAGTTTCGCTTTTCATTAATATCATCTTCAACTTTAATATATAATACTTAACTTATTAAGTACACAACATGCCAAGTACTAATCATCATAAAACATAACCGACCCGCTGTGGGACAGCGGGGGTTCGGGGGCGGCAGCCCCTGACAGCGGGGTCCTAGGGGCAGCAGCCCCTAGTGGGTTCCAAGGGGCAACGCCCCTGGCTGGGGCCGGGATGCCAGGTCAGCGCGAAAAATTTTTATATTTAAGGATTTATATAGCACATTTACTTATAGAAAAATCGTTCTCCCGGTTAAAACCCCTTAAAATCTTGGTCATTTAAAAACGTAAATTTAGTATGCATAATAGCCCCAAAACATGGAAAACTTATAAATAGGGGAATCTAGAACTCACCTGGATACCGAGACCAACTTCAAAACTAAGCTTACAAGGCTAGGATCACTCTACACAGCCTGCAGATAAGCTGACACTTAAAGGGGTTAATTTCTACCTAAATTCGCTGCTAATTTCGCTGCAAGATCAGCAATTTCGCAGTTAGATTCGCCAACAGCTTCGCTGCTAGATTCACCAGCAGTTTCGCTGCTAGTTTCGCTGGCAACTTCGCTGGCAGTTTCGCTGGCATCTTCGCTGCCAGTTTCACTGGCAGTTTCGCCCAACTTTCATTGGAAAAACCATGTCTGCGAAACAACCTGCGAAACTATAGTTTCGCAGAAAGTCCTCATAGTTTCGCTGGTTGAATATGCAAATTCGCTGGATGCATATACAGTTTCGTAGATCGCATAAAAATCACGAACCAGTCCGTTTTTAACCCAAAATCATAACTTTTTACGTCCAATCTCTTAGTTTATCATCCATGAGGCTAAATCTAAGCTTTATACATGTTTTCATATGTAAAAATGTGACCTTTATGCGATTCTTTGCAACTTTTTAAAACCCAAAACCCTAGATTCCGGGTTTGATCTACAGAAGGGTTTAGAGGTTGATTCTTACCTGGATTTGTTGCTTCTTTAATATATCTTGATGCTACAACACCCAGATCTTCAATCTCTTAACCTTGGAAGCTTTAAATCTTGAGTTTTCTTCACTTTCTCTCTCTACTTTCTCTCTCTATGAATTTTGGGATCTAGGGTTCAAATGATGGAGATGGAGGCTGATTTAGGTAGGTTAAGGGCTGATTATAGGCCTTAATCACTTAGGCTCTTGCCCATAAACCCAATTTGGCCCATAACCCATTTCCCTCTTCTATTAAATACCCACTAAATAAGCCCATTATCCTTAATGACTCGTTTCGAATTTTTGGGGTGTTACAGGATACCAAAGGCCAAGTGATGGAGCACCTTTGAGACATCTTAAAATTCTCTTGACAGTGATTAGGTGTGATATCTTGGGGTTGGCTTAATATCTTGCACAAATACATGTGGCAAACATAGTATCAGGCTTGCTAGCTATGAGGTACATAAGAGACCCAATCATTGCCCTATAGAGATGTTCATCAACACACTTACCCTCAAGATAAGGTACAAGGGAGTGGTTTTGTGGCTATGGGTGTCTTAGCAACCTTACAATCAGTCATGTTGAATCTTTTAAGTATGTCCTGTACATACTTTGATTGACTTATGAAGATGCCATTGTCAACTTGCTTCACTTGAATTCCTAGAAAGAAATTGAGTTCTCCCATGGCACTCATTTCAAACCTATCCCTCATAAGCTTCTCAAAGTCTTTGCAGAGCTTTGGATTAGTTGACCTGAAGATAATGTCATCTACATATACTTGAACTAGCATTATGTCATTTCATGTTCCTTTGATGAAGAGAGTGATGTCAATAGTACCCCTTTTGTAGCCATGCTGACAGAGATACTGAGATAGAGTCTCATACAACTTTCTTAGTGCTTGGTTCAGCCCATAAAGAGCTTTATCAAACCTGCAGACATAATCACGATGATCAGGACCTGCAAACCCATGCGGTTGTTTGACATACACCTCTTTATCAATCACTCCATAAAGAAAAGCACAATTGACATCAAGTTGGTAGACCTTGAAGTTCTTAGATGCAGCAAAAGCTTGGAATATCCTGACAGCTTCAAGTCTTGCTACAGGAGCAAAAACATTTGTCTAGTCAATTTCTTCTTCTTGAGTATACCCTTGAATAACTAGTATTGCCTTGTTCTTAATGACAAGTCCTCTATCATCCTTCTTATTCCTGAACACCTATTTGGTTCCTATGGTAGTCTTCCTTTGAGGAAGAGGACATAGGTTCCAAACCTTTTGCCTTTTGAATTGAAGCAGCTCCTCTTGCATAGCTTCAACCCCACTTCCATCCTTTAGAGCCTCATCAATCTTCTTTGGCTCTATATGGGACAAGAAACAAGAGTGACGACAAACATTAAAATCATGGGTTTGTCCTCTTGTTTTTACCCCTGAATCAACATTTCCAATGATGTTTGTGGTAGGGTGCGACTTGTGGATCCTTAGATGAAGGATTACAGCAAGTTGTTTAGACAGATCTAAATTAAAATCGATCTGGCAACGAGGATTCACCCTCCACATCATCACACTTATCAAGATTGACTTGATCCAATAAGTGTGTGACATCATTGATGTTGTCTTCAATGGAGTGGTTGTCAGCATCAAGGAATTCTTGATCACTTTTACCACCACCTTTTTCTCCAACATTTGAAGCTCCTTCATCTGAGTTTTGTGCCTCTAAGCTGGAATTCGAAGGCACCCCAGAAGTATCAGAAGGATTTGTTATTAATGTGCTGGTAGAAACTTCATTTGCAGGATTAGTTACCACTGGAGCTGAAGTTGTGTACCTTGAAGGTCTTCTTAGCTCAAATCTTGGGTCAGGATCACCTGTAGGTAGGATATTTGTGGATCATGAACATGCTCACAAGATTTGTTAAAATAGTTGGTAACTAAATCAAGATCAAACAACCAATCGGGACCAGAACCTTTCACACTGGGAGTGTGCTCATTGAAAGTCACATTGGTTGACTCCTGAACTATTCTAGTTCTGAGATTGTATACTCTATAAGCCATAGCTTGAGAAGAGTATCCAATAAAATGTCCATCTTTTGATTTTTCAGCGAATTTGGCAATTTGATCTTTGGTATTCAAGATAGTACAAGGACATCCAAATGACATGAGAAGACCAATGAAAGGTTTCCTCTTGTGCCAAAGTTCATAAGGAGTCTTACCATTTGTCTTAACTACTAAAACTCTGTTTTGCACATAGCAAGCAGTGTTCACTGCCTCTGCCTGAAGGTGATAGGCAGTTTAAAGTCAGACAAAATAGTTCTTGCAGCTTCAATTAGTGTTCTTTTTCTCCTCTCAGCAACACCATTTTGCTGAGGAGTCCTGGGAGCAATATATTGTCTTATAATACCTTTTTCATCACAAAATGTATCAAGGATTTGGTTCATGAATTCAGTTCCTTGATCACATCTTATGGTTTTGACCTTTTAAGCACATTGATTCTCAATCTTTAAGATGAAATTCTTTAGAATCTCAGGGGTCTCATCTTTAGTTTTAATGAAGAAGACACAAGTGAATCTTGTAAAGTCATCTGTGATCACCATACATTAAGAGCTCCTTCCTAGACTCATTACACTGGTGGGGCCAAAGAGATCCATATGTAATAAGTGTAGGGGAGTAGTGATGGAATTTCTTTCCTTTGGCTTGTGAGATACCTTGTGTTGTTTCCCCTTCAGGCATGCAACACAGTGGTCATCACTTGTAAACTCTTTCTTTGGCATTCCAGTTACCAAATCATTCTTAATTAATTTATTCATGTTTTTATAGTTTACATGGCACATTCTTTTATGCCAGAGGAAAGACTCATCACTATTTGCTTTAGATAGAAAGCATGAAACTTCTCCTAAGGGGGATGTTTCTTGCAAATCCATCTTGTACATGTTCCCTTTCCTGGGGGCTCTAAGCAGGACATGCTCATGAGGAATGACCACCCTGGGCCTGAGAACAGTGCACACATGCTCAGTAAGAGCATGTTATGACTCTAATCACAAAATTGGGATACACTCAGGAGATTGTACCCAAGCTCCTTGAGAAAGTTTACATTCTCAATGCTGAGCTTACCATTTGTGACCTTGCCCCTTTCTATAATGTAACCCCTTGCATCTTCTCCAAAAGCAACTGGTCCTCCATCAATTCTTTCAAACATTTGGAGTAGTGACCTATTACCTGTCACGTCCCTGGAACAGTCACTGTCAATGATCCATACATTTTTGTTTTTTGAGTTGTTCCTGCACAAAAGAGATGATTAGTTACATTTAGAAACCCAACCGTCATTGGTCTTGGGCTAATCAAAAGAAGTTGAAGACAATACAATAGTAATTGATCCTATAGTCATGTTTTGAGGATCATTTGCTGATGTTGATGAAAAACTTTTAGCCACTTGGTCTTTCTTTGTCTTTCACACCACCTTTGGAAGCTTAGACATGACCTTCTGACTTCGGAAGTTTTGCTGACTTCGGAAGTTTTGATAACTGGATCTACGGAAGATCTTGCTTTCACTGCAGCAGGCTTCAATGCTTTGGAACTATTCCTTTCTTCCGAGACCAAATTTTCTTCCGAAGGCAAGTTTCCACTTGTCTTCTTCTTCATTTTAGAACTTCCGAAGTAAAAAGATTTTCCTTCCGAAGCTTGCTTCTTCTTCTTCAAACTCTTAGAAGTTTCTTTCTTGATCATGTGGAGAGTACTCTTTGGATTATTAACACAATCCTTAGCAAGATGAGAAGTACTCCCACACATAACACAATCCATTTTCTTCCTTCTAGGAATCTTCTTTTGTGAACAAGGCTGAACTTGATCACTTTCCTTCTCGATCTTCATCTTTGCAGATGTTGTGGCAATTCTTGAGGGGATAAAACTACTTTTGGAGCTAGATGGTTCAGGTTGTGTAGCAGTGATGCACAACTGATCAGCCTTCTTCTTGATGATGGGATGATTTGGACAAGAACTAGAACTCTTGTTATTGGAGTTCAAGTTTGTGTCTTCAGCCTTAACCACTTCAAATCCTACAGAGATGAAGACTTGTTTCTGTGCAAAGTTGAAGGTGGCCTTGATCTCTTAAGCCTTCTTGGACTTTATCTTGGCTTTCCTGGTCAAGTTTTTCCTCTTTGACTTGGTTATCCCAACAGTTTTACTCTCCTCAGAGGGATGGTGACACTTCTTAGAATGCTCTTCTTCACTCTTCTCAGTGCCGTTCTTCAGCATCTCCTCTTCATCCTCTTCAGTCAAAGGATCTATGAGGGGAAGCTCATCTTCACAAGTTCCACACCTAGGAGATCTTACAGACAAGATTGTGTGTGGAGGAGGTATCTCACTAGATCCCAGTCCCTACTTATTTTGATAACAAACTTTTACATGCAAGGATGAGGATATTATGTTCTTGAATGTCTCTTCTTCAAGAACACATTTTTCTTCCCTGGCTTTGCTGATCACAAGCTCAGTCTGGCATTCAGTTAACTTAGTTATGATGTCTTTGATCTGAGTCCTGTAGTTGGTGTGCTCATGTTTAAGAGTTGAAATGGTTTTCTCTAAGTCCTCTATCTTTAGTTTATAATTATTTTCAGCTCTTTTAAAATCAGCTTTTAATATATTTAAGGACTCAAGATCAGATCTTATTTCTAAGTTATAGGACCTGTATTTGTTAACTTTAGCGATACACTTACGAGTACAAAGATGTTCCAATACCTTGGCTTCATCATGGTCTGCCATGAGTGCTTGGTTTGGAGAAGCATCTTCCACCTGAAAGCTCCAGTCAAAGCCTCCTTCTGCAATAGCAACTGCAGCTTGCTGCTTTGGCTTCTCATTCTGGGGACCTCGATCAATGTAGTTTTGTTTGGCTTTTGTTTGGCAACCATTTGTTCTTGGTGCCTTACACTCCGTTGCAAAGTGTCCCATCTGGTTACAGTTGTAACACTTTACTTTGCTTTTATCAAGCCCAAACTATCCACTGGCTGTATTGCTTGGAAAGTTCCTCCCTGTCCTCTTGTTGAACTTCTTGGCTCTTGGAGCGATAAGAGCCATCTGCTGAACTATCTCCATGTACTCCAGATCATCTGGATGGATACAATCCAAGTCTTCAAGGGTGAAGAGAAAGTTGCCTGTGCTCTCATCAGCATAGACAAAAGCGTGAGAGGAACTTGGCTTTTGGAATGGACTTCCTTGAGTGTAGCTTTCTCTTGGAGTCTCTGGGAAGGTGATGAAAGGACCCATTTATGAGTTGTCAGGGTAGCATATAAGATGATGTTGTGGTTTAATGCTTTCCCTTTCAACCAAAGAAGGCCTGAACTCAGTTGATTGTTGGAGTTACCAGATGAGTTTTGCATGTTCATCTCCATCTGGTATCCACTAAGAATACCATACAACTCTGTAAGAGTAAGAGTCTTAAGGTTCTCAGTCCTCTTGATAACAACACAATAATGTATCCATTGTCTAGGAAGAGAGGACATGAACTTCCTTACAATTTCCTTGTTATCAAGAGTTACTCCAACAACCATTAGAGTTTCCATAATTTCAACAAACCTGAAGTATTGTTGAGTCATAGTTTCACCTACCTTGAAGGTGAAGTTTTCAAAGTGCTGCTTCAACAGATCCTTCTTATTCTTCTTTGCTTCATTGGACCACTCATACATAAGCTTCAGTGCTTTCCATAGTTGCTTGGCATTTTTGCACTACTTGAAGCCTCTATAGATGGAGTTTGGAAGAGCAGTTTGAAGGGCTGTCATGGCTTTCTGATCAATCTCTATTCTCTTCCTATCTTCTTCAGAATAGTCAGCCACAGCCTTTGGAATCATACCACCACGGTAGCTACAGTGGTGCTTGGTATGTAAGGTCCTTGAACAACAGAGTCCCACATCCTTGAGTCTTGAGACTTGATAAAGCCTTCCATTCTTTGACACCAAGTATCAAAGTCTTCAGGAGTAATCAGTGAAGACTTTGTCATAGTTCTAGTTTCCATATCAGTGTGTGTGAGGGATCTTAGAATGGTGAGAACTTATATCAAGAGCCTAGAATGCTTTGATACCAAATGCAGGACTTTTTAGGGTATGCACTTACAACACAACAACACAATGAGGAGAGTTCTTTAGAACACTTAACAGATCAAATAAGGAACTGGTAACTTATATGAAAGATGCTAAGAACACAAGTAAATATGTGAGACAGAACAAAATAGCAAACAACACAAGTGTATGGTTTTCAAGAATGTTGTATATTGCTTCTCAAATTCTTTAATAGTATTAGAAAGCGTAGAAAGAAAGTTACAAGTACTTGAGATACTTTATACTACATCCTACAGCCGGCCATACTTTGGAGGCCAGCTGGATACATAAGACTAGACAACTACAAAATCAAATGTAGAGTCAAAAGGGAGATTGCCTTTTGACTAGTGACTATGACATGCCATAACTCACATCCTAATATATTACAAAAAGGATAAAAGTACATAAAGTAGAAAGTTCAGACTCAAGACCTCAATGTACAGTTACCAAAAGCATGGACCTTTCCACCAACTCATGTAAGTTGGTGACTGAACAAAAAGGATAAAAGCATGTTCATAAACGTCTTCGGAAGAAATCTGTCTTCACCCTTTGGCTTCATAAGACTTTGTCTTTGAAGCTTCGGAAGACTTCACTTTTGGCTTCGGAAGATTTTACACTTTGAATATTTTCTAGTGCATGGTGTAAAACTTCCGAAGCATTTCTACTTCTGTTTTTATGTGCATGCATGTAGAGAGACTTTAGATGTTTTGGCTGCATCAGACTTATAAAAATCCTTACATACTTAAATCTTTGTTCATCAAATGCTTTGGTGAAATTATCAGCATATTGTTCATTTGAATCAGATTTTTCTCATGAATAACTCTAATGAAATGGTACCTGATGTCAATGTGCTTTGTCTTGGAGTGCTTAACAGGATTTTCTATTATTGGGATAGCACTATTGTTTATAATGTGGATAGGAGTGATCATGAAGTTGAATCCATAGTGTAACATCTCGTTCTGAATCCACAACAGGTGAGCACAACAGCTAGCAGCAACAATGTATTCAGCTTCAGCAGTAGATGTTGAAACACAAGATTGCTTCTTGCATTGCCATGAGATTATCCTTCCACCAAGAAATTGACATCCACCTGATGTTGATTTCTTGTTGATATTAAAGCCACCATAATCACAATCAGATAGCCATAGAGATTGAGATTGTTGTTTCTTGGATACCAGAGACCCAGTTTAGGTGCTCCTTTGAGGTATTTGAGGATTCTCTTGGCAGCAACTAGGTGAGACACCTTTGGAGCAGCCTGATATCTTTAACAAATACAAGTTGCAAACATGATATCAGTTCTACTTGTTGTGAGATACATTAGAGAACCAATGACTGCCCTATACTGATGTTGATCAGTATCCTCCCCCTCATAGTCAGGACAAAGATTGTGGTTTCTAGGTATAGGTATGTTGACTGGCTTACAATCTTTCATATTAAATCTTTCTAAAATGTCATTGACATATTTAGATTGGTTGGTAAAGAACCTTTCCTTCATCAGCTTTACCTGAATTCCAAGGAAAAAGTCCATCTTCCCCATGGAACTCATCTCAAATTTCTTTTTCATACTGCTCTCAAAGTCTTTGCACATTTAGTCATTTGAGGAACCAAATATGATGTCATCAACATAGACTTATACGAGTAAAATGTCTTTCACATACTTTCTTATGAATAAAGTCTTGTCAATGGTACCTCTTGTGTATCCATTCTTTAGGAGAAACTGAGATAATGTCTCATACCACAGCCTAGGTGCGTGGTGCAGCCCATAGAGAGCTTTATATAGTTTGCACACATAGTCGGGGTGTTGTGGGTCTTCAAATCCTGGAGGCTGGCACACATAGACTTCCCTATCTATATCCCCATATAGAAAGGCACACTTGCCATCAAGTTGGTAGATAGTAAAATTCTTGGATGTAGCATAAGCAAGAAAGATCCTCACTGCCTCAAGTCTTGCAATTGGTGCAAAGACATCAGTGTAATTAATTCCTTCCTCTTGAGTGAATCCTTAAACAACCAGTCTTGCCTTGTTCTTGAAAATCAAGCCTTTATCATCTCTCTTGTTCCTGAAAACCCATTTGGTGCCTATTGGTACTTGACCGGATGGTACCGGAAATAGGTTCCAAACCTTTTGGTTTTTGAATTGAAGCCATTCTTCTTGCATTGACTCAACCTAACTACTATCTTTCAAGGCATCTTTTACTTTCTTGGGTTCCATCTTGGATAAAAAGCATGAGTACAAGCAGACATTCCCATTATGAGTTTGTCCCCTTGTTCTCACACCTTCAGAGATATCTCCAATGATGTTCTCAGCTGGGTGAGTGTTGTGAATCCTAAGCCTAGGAATCACATCCAGTTGCAAAGATAGATCCAGATTGGACATATTTTGCTCTAGAGGTTGAACACTTGGACCAGCTGTTGTTTCATACTCATTCAATGAGGACCGAATGTATGAATGAGAAACAACATCATCAGTAGTCGGCTGTGAAGCAACATTAACAGTTGCACGTTCCTTCAAAATGCTACTTCCATCAGCTTGGTGTTGTGCAGTCTTACCGGATGAGTTTTGAGGCTCACTAGGTTGACAACTGGTTGAAGCTCCACTATCTCTTGAGTTAGTTATACTATCAGATTTGCCAATAGTGGGAGCTTGGTTTGTAGTAACTCTTGGAGAACTTGGAAGAGATCTGGGTAACTAAAATCGTTGATCATCATCAGAATCACTCTGAGTACCTGTTCCAGCTGAAACATTCTCACAAGAGGGTTTAGAATAGTATGGAAACAATTCTAAGTCAAAATATGATCAGGGCCATTTTCCCTAACACAAGGAGTGTGCTCATTAATAACAATGTTTGTTGATTCCTCAAATTGTTGAATTTCAATATTATAAACTCTATAAGCAATAGAGTTTTAGGAATATCCAACAAAGATAGCATCATTTGACTTTTCAGCAAATTTTGCTAAATTGTCTTTTGTGTTAAGTATGGTACTCCTGCTGCCAAAGGACCTTAGAAAGTTAATGAACGGTGGCCTCTTGTTCCATAGCTCATAAGGGGTTTTTCAATGTGGCTTAACTACAAGAACCCTGTTTTTCATATAGCATTTAGTGCTGACTACCTCTGCCCAGAATGTTAGAAGCAGCTTTGAATCAACTAATACGGTCCGAGCAGCCTCAATAAGTGTCCCATTTCTCTCTCAGCAACATCATTTTGTTGATTCTAGGAGCACTGTATTGTCTGGCAATCCCTTTTGAGTTACAAAATGAGTCAAGAACTTGATTCTTAAACTCAGTCCCTTGATCCCTTCTAATTATTTTAACCTTGTGATCAATTTGATTTTCTATTTAAAGAATAAAAGATTTTAAAGTTTTAGCTGTTTCATCTTTAGTTCTTAAAAAGAATATGTTGGACCCTCAAAGGATCATACATGTCAATTCAAGTGGTGGATTGATGGTTGTTCTGCTGAGATCCCACAAGTCCAAGATGATATGCGGATGAAGAATCTGCAACAACAAAAGAAGACAAGTTTCAGCTATCCGCATTTGTATATGCAGATGACCACAGAACAAATTCTAATAAGTGTTTGTTCTTCCACATTAACAAATGCGGACAGCCGAACAAATACTAACAAGAAAATGTACATCCGCATTAACTAATGTGGATGTTCAACAACAAATGCGCCAAGTGTTTGTTCATCCGCATTTGTCAATGTTGATGACCAAACACTAATGCGATAGAAGAAAACAAATGCTAATGAAGATCAACGCATCCGTATTAGTTAATGCGGATGAACAAAAATAAATGGTGATGAACACTTTTGTACTTAGAATAGTTTAAAGTACAGGGGTAGTTTAGTCTTTTTGTAAAGGCTTCCTATTAGCCTATAAATAGAATAGAAATCCTCGTATGTGAGGTGACTGTTGACTAACATTAGACAATCAAAATATTTTGTTTAGTCTTATGTTCAGAAGTACAGGACTGTTTAAGGGTATGCACTTACAACATAACAATACAATGAGGAGAGTTCTTTAGAACACTTAATAGATCAAATAGGGAATAGGTAACTTATAAGTAAGTTACTAAGAACACAAGTAAAATGTGAGACAGAACAAGATAGCAAACAACACAAGTGTATGGTTTTCAAGAATGCTGTATATTGCTTCTCAAGTTCTGTTACAAGTATAACAAAGCATAGAAAGAGAGTTATAAGTACTTGAGATACTTTATAATACATCCTACAGCCGACCATACTTTGAAGGCCAACTGGATACATAAGACTAGACAACTAAAAATCACATGTAGAGTCAAAAGGCAGATTGCGTTTTAACTAGTGACTATGACATACCATAGCTCAATGTAAAGTTACCAAAAGGATGGACCTTTTAACCAACTCATGTAAGTTGGTGACTGAAGAGAGTTGCAGCGGAAAGGTGGTCCAGCTTTATGGTAAAGTACATTAGATAAAAGCCTGTACATAAAAGTCTTTTGGAAGAAATCTTTCTTCACTATTTGGCTTTAGAAGACTTTGTCTTTGAAGCTTCAGAAGACTTCACTTTTGGCTTCGGAAGATGTTGGTCTTGGCTTTGGAAGATTTTACACTTAGAATATTTTCTGGTGCATGTGTAAAACTTCTGAAGCTTTTCTACTTCTATACTTTAGTGTAGGCATGCAGAGAGACTTTGGATGTTTTGGCTGCATCAGACTTATAGGAATTCTTACAAACTCCCCCTAGGCCGATGCTACCAAAACATTTGAAGATCTACAGCTGTTGACAATCCTCATTATGATAATGACCATACCCTTTTTTATCAGATGGTCAGGATCACTTAGACTCTCATAGTATCTTCTCATCTCAAAGAGATCATGCATAGGTAGGTTGAATAAGTCTTGCCATGTGTAGACATTTTCACCACCTTGATCTCTGATCACATGCCATCTTTCTGGATTAGTTGTGAAGGTCCAGAATAAGATGGGTCTCTCAAATGCAAGAGTGGCCACTTGAAATGGAGTTGATGGGGCTGCCTTTTCATTAACTTCCTCAGGTTAATATGATTCACCCTGAGGCTTAGAGGTGGATGATTTAGACTTCTTCTTCTTTGACTTTGGTTTAGAAGCTATCTTCTTCCTCCTCTTTGAAGACTTTTACTGAGAAGACTGGCCTGCAAACCTTGTTGATCAGTCTTGTCTTGCTTAGTTGGGTGTTCCTCCCTCATAGGTTTAGAAGGAGAGGGAGTTTTACTATGATGTGGATCAGAAAATGACGCTTGCTAAGACTCAGCAGGAGGTCCAGGTTGTGTTGTCTCAGGTTGTTCAACCTTAACCTCCACTAAAGAGGAACTTGACTTGGAGGGGAGTGTAAGTCATTGAGCTCTCCACTTTTGATCTTCTGCTTGATTACCCTGATGTGCTCATCCATTATAGATAGAGACATAGGGCTAAGTCTCCTTCTTGAGAATCCATACAACTTCAAGAAGCTCATCATCATTTGTCTGTCAGCAGACTTTTTAATACTCTTTTGGATGATGGCTATTAACTTTGTAGCCTCTTCCCTCATCTTTCTCTTTGTTGCCTTTGATAGGATCAAATGTACCAATCTGTGATGATTTATGAACACAATTCAATGAAATTCACACAAAGTAATCAAATCAAAACAAGATATCAACAAAATTCAAGTTTTCATTAATATCAAGCGAAGACAATTACAAAGTATGAAAGCAGGTTTGAATACAATTCTTCGTTTTCTACTCCTGTAAGTCTAAGCTATTTATAATGAAACAAAAAGTAAAAGAACTAACTAATTACAAAACTAGTCCCTATACTATTACAAAATATTAAAAGACAACTAAAGACAACATGTTAATCTTTCTTAGAGCACTAACAATACTCCCCCTAAGATTGACATGGTCTTCTGTCTTCAAAATATTCAATCTTTGTCTTCTTTGTCTTTTCTTCCATCTTCAGCTTTATCTTCAACTCTTTGTCTTTGTCATTATAAAAAATCTTCTGGTTCTTCTTTGACCTTAAACATCGGCTTCTGTTTGTACATCTCTAATCTTTCAAAGCATTTGACATTGCAGACTTGAATTTACTTGCAAGAATGCCTTGTTCGGGTTTAGCTTCATTCGTCTTAATCTCTATCTGGTTCATTCTTTTCAATGTATCTTTTGAAAGGCATGAGATATCAATGTTAGCATATAACTCAATAGGCTTTTGACTTTCCTTTGAGTATACTTCTAGTACTCCTTTTCTTGATAATGTACCAATCTGTGATGATTTATGAACACATTCAATGAAATTCACACAAAGTAATCAAATCAAAACAAGATATCAACAAAATTCAAGTTTTCATTAATATCAAGCTAAGACAATTACAAAGTATGAAAGCAGGTTTGAATACAATTCTTTGTTTTCTACTCATGTAAGTCTAAGCTATTTATAATGAAACAAAAAGTAAAGGAACTAACTAATTACAAAACTGGTCCCTATACTATTACAAAATATTAAAAGACAACTAAAGACAACATGTTAATCTTTCTTAGAGCACTAACAATACTCCCCCTACGATTGACATGGTCTTCTGTCTTCAAAATATTCAATCTTTGTCTTCTTTGTCTTTTCTTCCATCTTCAGCTTTATCTTTAGCCTTTATCTTTAGCCTTTATCTTCAACTCTTTGTCTTTGCCATTAAAAAAAATCTTCTGGTTCTTCTTTGACCTTAAACATCGGCTTCTGTTTGTACATCTCTAATTCTTTCAAAGCATTTGAAATTGCAGACTTGAATTTGCTTGCAAGAATGCCTTGTTTGGGTTTAGCTTCATTCGTCTTAATCTCTATTGGTTCATTCTCTCCAACGTATCTTTTGAAAGGCATGAGATATCAATGCTAGCATATAACTCAATAGGCTTTTACATTCCTTTGAGTATACTTCTAGTACTCCTTTTCTTGATATTCTCATGAATTCAATATCTTTAATATCTTTCTTGACAATGTTAGCATAAGCAAGAGCCTTTCTCAAAGATATTCTTTCCATAGCCGCATTCATCACATTAATAATGGAAATGAAATATTTCTTGTCTTGCTCCGCTATCTCAGGAGATACTTTCTAAAACTTTTGTACAGACAAAAATGAGATATAACTCGGATGTAAAAGCTTTAGTTCAAAAACTCCAAATAAAGTAATCATGTCCTCATCCCATCTTTCTAGATTTCGGACCAACTTAAGCTCAAACGTCTCAGTGTTATAAAACCATCTGAGGATTGGCTTTGAGTTTTGATTACCATCTATCACTTTCAGACCAGGAGTTGTAACCTTCTCAAAATACTTGTCATAAAATTCAATCATAGAATGTTCCTCCTCTGATTGTAATCCCTTGAGCTTTTTATTATTCTTCATAGTAACAAAATACTCTTTATCCTCTTGCTCACATCTTGTATTAAGAAAATTACTTGATAGATCCAATCCTCTTCTTAATAATTCTACAAACATCTTGCCATGTTTTGAATCAGAAGGATTGATCAGAGGTAATCTATTCAGCTCTTTCAGATCTTGCACTGGAAATTTTATGATGCTAGAGTAAAAGTGATATACATCACACACAACATTTACTCTCTTTATCAAAAATGCATCGAATACTTCATCATACTTCCATGCGATAATCTTTACTTGGTTGGTAAAATCTGGAGCAACCATAGCATTCAACAGTTCAGCAACTGATTGTCCTCTTCGCAGTACGTTTCTTACCAAATCTCCAGTTGATCTTGAATTATCAAAAATATGCCTTTGTTCAGTAGAGGCTTTGTTAGCTTGTCTTTCTGGATCAGCAAACATTTCAATCAACTCTTTTCTGTGAACATGTGCATCAGCAATTCTTGACATTCGTTTGATCTCCTGTGGCTTTAACATTCTTTTCCTTTTTGTTATTTCAAGATACTGAGGATTATCTGTATCAAGTACAATCATCTTTTTCAATTGTTTCTCCATCTCTTGAAAACTTTTGACAAGGTTCCTCAGAGATACAGATTGTAATCTCTTTAGTTTCCTCTAAGGGTAGTTTCCAGCTTGCAACCATGATCTTAGAGCTGGAATACTCATATTTTCTGGATCAAGATGGTGCAGCTCAGAGCTAGATAGTTCTTCTACATTAATCACTTCTTTTGCTCTAGTCCATTCACCATGCTCAATAACAATCTCATTTGGATCTACTGGTGCAACTGACTCTGCAGAAATACATTTCTCATATTCATCATTAATCTGGGAAACAGTCAGTCCATCCAAATATACACGATTGTATTTCATCTTCACAAGATAATTATATCTTTCTTCAAAGTCTTGTGTTACTTCATCTTGTTCATGAGTGTGTTCTTGTGAAGAGAAATGTGACACAAATTGAGCTTGATCAATATCTTCATCATCCAGAACTTCATCATACCAATCATCATTGTATACTTCCTCAATATCTTCTAACGCCTCAATCTGTTCTTGAACATTTTGTTCTTCAACAGTTTCTTCAGTTCTTTGCATCTTGGAAGATGATTCAGTTAGAATTGTATCTTCTACTTCATCAATTTTTCTCTTGCCTTTTATCTGCTCAAGATTTTCATCAACACTCATCTCAGCACTTATCACTTGTACTGGTGAGATAGGTTTCTGAGCTTCTTTTTCTTTCATCAAATTATCTTTGAGTTTTTCATTATCTTCTGTTAGTTTCTTGAACTTCTCCTCAAGATTGTCATAGTCTTTGATCATAACTTCAAAATTCTTAATTACATCTTCTTTATCTTTGGCAAACCTCACAATCTTTTCATCTTTTGAGGCATTTTCTTCAGTCAGGTTTAAGTTTTCATGCTTAAGATTTTGAATTTCCTTTTCAAGAGATATGTTTATCTCTTTCATCCTTTCATTCTCCACTTTCAACTCTTCAAGTTCTTTCTCTTTATTCATATTTTCTTCTTTCAATCTTTCCATCTCATCAATGTCCACTGTCTCCTCTGTTTGTACAGACACATTGTGTGTCGTACTCACAGGAATTTCTTCTACTCCTTCGTTAAAATCAACTTCAAATACTGGATCGTATAATATATCATTCATAAAATCAAAATCAAAGGTTTGATTTTGTGAATCTATTTCATGTACAGCTTCCTCATGAATATCATCAACATTTCCTTCAGCTATGTTTTGTGGTTCATTGACAGTATCATCATGAATATCAGCAATATTGGTTTCTTCATCCATATTTTGAGGTTCATCTCCAGTATCTTCCTCATTTCTTTCCTCAGTTTCTTCCAGATGTGCTTTAATGGCACCATCATTTTCATCATCATCATCATTGTCATCACTTTCTTCACCTAATGAGCTTTCAGAAGCTTCATCCTCACTTTCTTCAGCATCATCATTATTATCATCATTTTGATTGTTATAATCATCATCTTCTTCTGATGAGCTCTCAGTAACATCATCCTCACTTTCTTCATCATCTTCTACATCCTCAATGAGATCATTTGGATCTAGTGGTTCTTCTTCAGATAGATGAAAGTGTTGCTGATTAATATCTACTTCATTCATTGATACATTCCTTATATAATCAAATACTGGAATGTTTTGAGCACCAGTGATCATTGCCAGTCTTTTATAAACAACATCTGACATGTGCTCTAACTGTAGCTTTTCTCCAGTAACTCCTTCAGCATACAAATCTGGATTAGCTTCAATAATAAGCAATTGGAGGAATCTTGGGTACATCAAGTATTTATTCCTCACTCCTCTGTCAAGATTGAAAATGAAGCCATTCATTATCCACTTAGCCATATTGAATCTTCTATTTGTGGCTAAGGCAATAATGGGAGATGCAATGTCTAGAGGGAATGAATCCCAACCAGCACTTCGTTTAGACATGCAATGTTGAAAAATGTAGCATAAAAGCTTCCAATGCTTGTACACTCGAGCTCTGAAAAATTGCTTTTTGGGGAAATGATCTGGATGACCCATATGTAGAAAAATCTCTCTACATTCATTGAAGGTATATTCTGATAAGTCTTCAAGGTCATTGTCACCAAGTCTTAGAGTTATTCTGAGTGCTTCTTCAGAAACTTCAAGCATTCTTTCTGTTGTAATATAAGCTCTTAGAACTTTGTTCCCTTCATCATCTCTTTCAACTTGTGTAGTTCTCCAGAATCTCTTAATCAGTCTTCCATTGATCATTGGTCTTGCACACATAGCATATACATATTTTGTTCTGAGCAGAAATCTAATAATTTCTTCATATCCAATGGCTTCTCTGTTTTCATCATTTAAGTAGGCAACCACATTATGCTTTGGCTCAAAATTCAATTCTGCCATCTGCAAAACACAAAGAAAGTATTATTAGAACATTGAATATTGATTAATGAAATTCATTTCTACATATGACTTAGCAATTTTAACTTATAACTTTTTCATTCAATTTTGACTTATTATTTTGACTTTTGATTTTGACTTTTGAATTTGACTTTTGATTTTAACTTTTGAATTGAGATTTTAAGTTGTAAAACATTAATCTTTATTAATTTTGAATTCATTATCTAACATTTGAATTTTGATTTACTTAAAAATTTTATTTTATTTTTATTTTTTATTCAAACTTTAATCTGTCTGTTCATCTTCTTCTTCTTTTATTGAAGAACCGACTGATTGAATAATCATCAAATCATTTTAACTTTCAGATTAAGAACATTACATCAACATACTCGCAATCAAATTCTTATCAATAATCCAGAGTCAATTTTTAGATATGATTCACATTTGATTAGTTAAATTTTGAATTATATAGGGTTCGAACGCACAAATAGCATTCAAACGCCTATACCAATAATCTGATTTAACCAAAAATTTACAGATTTTCACAATCTTATGTTTATAGATCCAAATACTATCTATAATCAACAGGATTTAATGCAATCGCAGATGAAATGAGAGTATGATGATAAGTGATAGTCGCAAGTTCAGGGGTTTTGTCTGAGAAAATTTGAGTGTGAATGAGGAAATAAGTGTAAGTGTTCAATTTATATTAAGTGAAATATTAGGCGCATGAGCCCTGTTTGGGCGTATGAAACCCTAAAATTCACCAACATTTTAGACGCAGGAGCACTGTTTGTGCGTTTTGACTCAGACGCATGGGAACTGTTTAGGCGCTTTTGCACTGTTTAGGCGCTTTTCCACTGTTCAGTCGCATGGACTTTTTGAAACGTCTAACACTTGTAATTTTGAAACTTTTTAACTATGTAGATGCATGAGACATGTCAAATGTCTAACACTTGGTCAAAATCAAACTTATTCACTGTTTAGGCGCATGGGATTATCACAAACGCCCAACACTTGATTAAAATCATGGACTTATAACAACTACTTAGACGCATGGGAATGTGTCAAACGTCCAAACACTTGTATAATTCCTGAAAATTTCATCATGCTCCTATTTAGACGTATGTGTGCATGAGTTAACTTTGAGTTGACTTTCAGTTGACTTTGACTATGATTTGACTTTCATGATTTTAACACTTGTGATTTCCAATTGCTTCACCTGCACACTGTTTAAAAATATTAGTAATATTTCATACTAATTTTTAAAACATTTGAAGCATAATTTTGAATTTTTCAAACTTTTTACCTTTTAGTCCCTCAATTTTGAACTTTTTGCATTTTGCACTTTCAATTCACAAAATTTTATTTTCTTTTTATTTTTAAATTTATTTTGTCCCTTCATTTTAGTCTCAACATAAAATCAATTTTCATCTAATTTTCAACTTATGACAGAAGCATTTTCATTTGCAAATTTATGTAGGTTCATATTATATTTTCTAAAAATTACATTTTCAATTTCAAATTACACAAATACTTTGAACATATAGCATCATCCTTTTAATTCAACATTTTAATTTTGATTTTTGTTATTTTATGAGAACAACTCTTTCAGTTATTACTCCCCTTAAACTTTTAAGTTTGAAAAACTTATAAGTTTCTTAGGAAAGATAATAAGATCACACATCACATTGTGACATTGCCTTCACACACACAAAAAAACATACATAAAAGCAAAATGAAAGCAGAATCAAAATCTAATATAAACAAAAGATTAATGTCTGCAGTGAGATCATATTGATGAAGATCAACACATTAAAATTAAAAAAATGTGAATAGTCATAGACAATGAATAAATCCTGATCAAATGTGTTCCAGGTTAGTGATATCACAGCAAAGGAGACACAAGATCTAAGGACAGACAATGAGTGTTTTTGACAAATTATCAACTCACTTACTTTTTCAATTCTTGGATTGATTAGGGTAGATTTAGATATGACATGATGTAAATCATATAGAGACTGAGAGAGCTCAACCATCATCATGATATGCAAGAAAGAACACATACTCAACTTATTACCTGAAACATATGTATCACCAGAGTTCATGTTACTTAAATTAATAGAGAATGATCATGGATAACCATTTGATCAGCTCTGACTATTCATTTGAATAGTTTGTGCACATTGGCATCTTTTGCATCAAATAGAGAATCCAGGTTTGTAATCACTTACAACAAAGGATATCTCAGCACTTCAGGTCTATGATGACTCATAATAGAGAAGTGAGATGATGCTTTGTAACAGATCTCATGATTAAACACAGTTCAACAGGTGTGAGTGGTGTAACTTAACAAGCATTCAATCTGATAAGCCAAAACAACTCAAAAGTACTCAGATGAATACACCCAAGCATTAATATTTAGTTTGATCACAAGAATTTACTTTTTCAGCATAATAGTCAGATATTGTCTACACATCATATCTGATCGTGTCTAGACTTTATTAATGAGTGAAGTATGTAACTGATCTCACTAATGTACTATCATTTCTCACATGTTGCAAAACATATTCCTTTCTAAAAGACTCTATTTTTCTAAAACTTAGAAAGAAAAAAAAACTCTATTTTTGTAATTTTGATTTATATTTTTGTATTTGATTTTTCTAAGGAAAACAAGAATCACACACACACAAAATATAAACAGGCAATTAACAATGAGAGGATCACTTATTATGATCTTCAGATTTCGGGAGTTCACATATGATTTATAAGACCAATTGATTCTACTAAATACTCAAACCGTCCTGGTAGGAAGGCTTTAGTAAATAGATCTGCCAACTTTTTTTCTGTTGCAATTTGAATCAATATGATTAATCCTTTTTCAGAGTTATCTCTAAGAAAATGATATCGAATTTCGATATGTTTTGTTTTTGAGTGTTGAACAGGATTAGCTGTTATGAATATAGCAGCTGTGTTATCAATGTAAATTGGTGTTTTAAGAAAATTGAACCCATAATCCAGTAGTTGATTTTGCAACCAAAGGATTTGAGAACATCCTGCTGATGCAGCAATGTACTCAGCTTCTGCAGTTGAAACAGATACATTTGTTTGTTTCTTACATTGCCACGAGACTAATCGGGGACCAAGAAATTGACACCCAGCCGAAGTAGATTTTCTATCTTGACAGCATCCATCATAATCACTATCTGTATATCCGTATAGTTCAAAGTTACCCTCGTAAGGATACCAAAGCCTAAGGCTGGTTTACCTTTGATATACCTGAATATCCTTTTGACAGCAATTAAGTGAGATTCTTTCGGGTCTGATTGATACCTGGCACAAACACAAACAACATACATAATGTCCGGTCTAGATGCAGTAATATACATCAAAGAGCCAATCATTGATCTGTATAAAGTTTGGTCAATAGATTTTCCTTTTGGATCAGGTTCAATCTTGATGTTAACATCTGCTGGAGTTCGTATAGACTGATAGTTTTGCAACTTAAATTTTATCAAGAGCTTGTCAACAAACTTCTCTTGATTGATGAAGATTCCATCGTCAGTTTGTTTGACTTGAAGGCCAAGAAAGAAATTAATCTCTCCTATAGAACTCATTTGGAACCGAGATTTCATGATTTCTTCAAATTCATTGCACAATTTTAGACTTTCTTCAAATTCATTGCACAATTTTAGACTAGTAGAACCAAATATGATGTCATCAATGTACACTTGTACACATAAAAGATCATTATTATCCTTCTTTATGAATAAAGTTGGATCAATTTTCCCTCTTGTGTATCCATGTTGGATTAAGTGTTGTGACAATGTCTCATACCAAATTCTAGGGGCTTGATGAAGTCCATATAAAGCTTTACTCAGCTTATATACTCGATGTGGAAATTGTGCAACCTCAAAGCCTGGAGGTCGCTTCACAAACACATCGTCAGTGATAGGACCATATAGAAATGCACCCTTTACATCCATTTGATACACCTTGAATTTCATGAATGAAGCATAAGCCAGAAAAACTCGAATAGATTCAAGTCTTGCAACTGGTGCAAATACTTCATCATAATCTATTCCTTCTTCCTGTGTGTATCCTTGTGCAACAAGTCTCGCTTTGTAGCCATATTGTGCCTATTGCATTTTGTCCTTCAGGTAGATCCACCAAATTCCACACTTCTTGTTTGCGAAATTGAAGTAATTCTTCTTGCATGGCTTCTATCCAACCATTGTCCTTTAATGCTTCGGTAACATTTTTAGGAACAATTTGAGAAAGAAAACAAGAGTATAAGCACACGTTTGCTTGTTCTGATTTACTCCTTGTTGTTCTCTCATTCAATGGACCAATAATCTAAGAAATTGGATGATTCTTGTTTATACGAGATGTTAGAATCTCATCACATTGAACATTAAATCCAGATTTGTTTGGTTCAAGTTGGAAAGCTCATGTATCAAAGTAGAAGAATGTGGATTGAAGTTTGGAACTTGAGTCGGTGAGTTGATAAAGTAATCAAAGTTACTGGTATCAACTGCATCACCAGAGATGGATGATGTTCCAAGCTCAGGTATCACAAACTCATTACCATCACTAGGAATATTTTGTGATCCTTCCTGATCAATTGAAGCTGAATGACCTGAAACTGTATTATCATGATTTTGTATTGTTGAATCCTTGACGAATGATAAAAATGGGTAGTTTGAGCTAGAATCATCTGGGTCATCAGAATCTGAATCCTCACTAAATGATCCAAGATCTCCTCTTGAGTTTTTCTTACCTGTAGAATCAAGAAAATTTGGTTGATTAAATAAGTTAGATTGAAGAGAGTTTGATAATGAATCTAAGTCAAATAACCATGCAGGACCATTTGAAACTGATGGAAAAGAATTTTCTAGAAATTTAACGTTGAATGTTTCAAGAATTATATTTGTCCTAGTGTTGTAAACTCAATAGGCTTTTGAAACAGATGAGTATCCAATGAAAAATCCATTATCAGATTTTGCTTCAAATTTCCCTAATTGATCACTTGAATTAAGAATCATAACAGGACAACCAAATGATTTTAAAAAGTTTATGTTCGGTTTCCTGCCAAACATTAACTCATATGGAGTTTTCATTTTATCTTTCACAATTAAGATTCGATTCTGAACGAAACACACAGTTGATATAGCTTCATCCCAAAAAGTGATCAGAATTTTTGCATCAGCTAACATAGAACGAGCAGCATCAATCAGTGTTCTATTCTTCCTTTCAGCAATTCCATTTTGTTAAGGAGTTCTGGGAGCACTGAACTGATGAGCTATCCCTTTCTGTGCACAAATCATTTCAATGTTAGCATTTTTGAATTCCGTTCCATTATCACTTCTTATTATTTTCACTTTATTTTCTGATTGATTTTCAACTTTAATGATAAATTCTTTTAGTAAATCAGCCGTTTCTGATTTGGCATATAGAAAGAAAACCCATTAAAATCTTGTGTAGTCATCAATGATAACTAAACAATATGATTTTCGTCCAATACTCTTGACGTTTGTTGGTCCAAAAAGGTTCATATATAACATCTGAAGAGGTTTGGATGTTGAGTTTATAGGCTTGGACTTATAAGACGCTCTGTGTTGCTTTCCCTTCAAACATGCTGAGCAGTGATCATTTGTTGCAAACTTCTTAGATAGAAATCCAATGACATGATTCCCTGCTACAAGCTTGTTCATATTCTTGAAATTTGAATGACCGAGACATCTATGCCAAAGCTGGCTTTCATCATTTGATGCCTTTAGCAATTAGGCATGTTGTTTTAGTTGAAGGATCAACTTGAGACATATCCAACTTGTATACATCTCTATCTCTCTCAGCTGTAACAATCACCCAATCTTTGCTTATCTTGAAACCTGGCTTCAAAACATAACAGAATGAATCATCAAATAGAACAGAATATGATTTATTACATATTTGAGATACGCCTAAAAGATTAAAGTTCAACTGTGAACAGAAGTTGACTTTATCAAAGCTTATTATCCCATTTGATACTGTTCCTTCTCCGGTTATTTTTCCTCCAGCATCACCACCAAAGGCGACGTGAGTTCCATCTTTTAACTTAAAGTCTTGTAACAAGGCAGGATTGCCTGTCATGTGTCAGCTACACCCACTATCCACATACCATGTATTGAGTGGTCTTTTTGGGCGTACCTGCACAACAAGAAAATTAAGTTGAGATATCTACCCAAGCCGAGATGGTCTTGGGTTTTCCAAATTTATCAACAATTGTAAATTGTTTGTAATGAAAATTATTCAAATCAGGTTTATTCTTTATGAATTTACCAATTTATTTTGGAAACTGTTTTGTAAATTGTTTGATTTATTTTTGAGAACATTCATATCATTTGATTGATCAACTTTTGAAATGTATTGATGACTAACATTTTTATTAGTCATCCTTACAGATCTTGGTATGAAATGTTCTTGCATGTTTTGTTTTGATCTCATATAATTGTTCTTTGGAAAAGATCTCAAACCTAAAGTAGGTTGATTAATGACTTTTTGAAATCCATTAGTTTGATTTCTCAAATATTGTGGATTAACAAATCATTTGCCCATGTTTGATTTTGCAAAGTTTCTAGTAAGAGATCTATTTCTAAAGGAACAATTTCAGTATTGTTAGTCTTTTCATCACAATTAGTACAATATTTGTTAAAATAACAATCTGCTGTCGAATGATTTCTCATGTCACATATGTGACAGTACTTGTTGAAGTAGCACTCAACAGTATTGTGATTTTTCATATCACAAATTTCACAGTACTTTTGTGGAGTTAAAAACAGCTTTTTGTTCACTTTTGACATTGACACAATGTTTGATTTTGGTGTCAAATAGTTAATCTTTTGTCTTTCATTTTTCACAGTTTGATTTTGTGTCAAATTATTATGCATTTATTTAACATGAACTTCCTTCTTGAATGTATTAGGAACAAATCCTTTTGCTATAGCGAAAGTCTTTGAATCTGAATTTGATTTCAGATGAGAGTGTGATTTGTTCATAATATTTGCTTTATTGTTTTGAATAGAATTCATATTTAACAAACCAACTGACATAAATTTTATTGGTTTAAGTTTTGTTGTTTGATTTGTTGCTTTAATCAAATTTTTTGAACTTTTGTTTTCTTCAGATGTTGCTTTTGATAATTTCTTTCTTCTTCTTTGATTCTTTGATTTAGAAGAACTTGGTTTATTTTCAGATTGAACATCATCAGAAGAAGATTCCTTTTCTGATTGAACTTGTTTCAGATTAATGGTGTTTGAATCTTCTGATGTTCCTACCTGTTGTTTATCTTTGCTTTGAACTTTCACTTCTTCTATTACAACATGAATTTGATCATAAGTGTTTTGTTTTGGTTGTTTTGGTTCATAAGATTTTATCTTGATTGGATGACCATTTTTTATCTTTTCTTGATCTTTTTCAACAAACACTTGAACATTTTCTTTTTCTTCTTCTGAATTCTTGTTTTTGATCTGGAAGGCTTTATGTTTAGCTTTATTCTCAGGAGAATGATCATGAGTATTGAAGTTCTCTGGTAGTGTGTTTGTAATAGATTCAGGCATAGGTTCATGGGTGAAACCTAACCCTGCTTTTTGTTTATCTTTTCTTTCACTTACCAGTTTTCTACTATCATTTTTGAACTTTTTTACATTTGCCAGATCCATTTGAGTAGCAGCATGTGCTATTTTCTCCTGTTCAAGATTCTTGATCATCTCTTCTAGTTGTTTAGAAACAATTTCTAAATCTTTTATGGTTTTGTTCCATGAAGTTTGAACAGAGATAATCTTTTGATCTGCTGTTTTATGATCAGATTTAAGTTTGTTATGCATAGATTCTTCTTGTTTTATATTCTCACAGATTTTGAATGAGTAATTTCTGTAGTATTCAACATGTTCATAGCATGATTTAGTGCAAAGTTTTTCTCTCACTTCAGATGGAATTTCAGGAAATTTTGGAGCTGTGGTTTCAGATTTTGAAGTTGAAGAGTCAACCTTTGGTTGATCAGACTGTACCATTAGAGCTACTTCATCTGTATCCTCCTTAGGATCAGACTTGTCACTCCAATCATAGTCATCTTCTTCTTCATCACTTTCCACTTTTGGATCATTGTTTTCTAACCAATCTTCTCCTTGAATTTCTGCAATAAGAGATAAACTTGATGTTAAATCATTTGTAAACTGATCTGCATATGCACTCCAATCATAACCATATTTTATGCTGACTACTAGAGCTTTCTTTGTTTCATCAGATGATTTAGTTTCATCTTTAAACTCAGGCATAGGAAGACTTTGATAAGGCTTTTGAAAAGTCTTCTGAGCTTGTTGAAACCTTTGATTGCTTGAACTTGATTGAGCATTTCCTCCATTATTCCTTGGAGCTTTGCATTCTCTGGAGAAGTGTCCATAATTGTTACAGTTAAAACATCTAGATTTTGACTTGTCAAATCCAACAGTCTTGTTTGCACTTGGCTTGTATTTCTTGTTGACATAAGAATGTTTTTGAGTCCTGTAGGCAATCATCACCATCTGCCAGTTTAAGTCCATCTCTTCAACATCTTCAGGATCCATCTCAAACAAATCCTGCAAAACAAAATCTAATTGAGTTAAATGGCTACCTTGATATGCTTGGAAACTAGCCATAAATGCAGTAAATGCAGTTTTAGACTCTTCATCCTCTAATAGATGTTAATCACATCTTTAACTTTGCTAGATTTAGCAGAGTTAGATGAAGAAGTCTCTGTTTGAAATTTGATGTTTCGGACTAAGATTTAGCAGGAGATTGAGAATGAGACTGAGTTGTATAAGCAGGTGCACTGGTAAATGATGTGTCAGTGAAAAATCCTGCTCCAACAAACAGATCTCCCTCTTCTTCAGTACTTTTCTCACTCTTTGCCATGAATGCATTCTCTATAGTGGTTGCAGGAGAAGCAACAAACTGATATTGAGACATTGATGCTGCTCTATCATTGTTCCTTGAGCTTTCATCAATCTCTACTGATTCTATTTTTGCAATAAGAAGATCTAGATCCATAGGGAACTTCTCAGTATGGTTTAGTAGGGTTACAGTTTGTTTCCATGATGATGGTAAAGCATTGAGTAGTCTGAGATTTAGATCTTCAAGATCAGGCTTAATACCAGCTGTTGACATCGCAGTGGTAAGTTGAACAAATCTGTTCATCATCTGATTTATTGTTTCTCCAGACAAATGTTGAAACAATTCTAATTGTCTTTTCAGCTTTTGTTTCTTGAGATTTTGAATCTCCTTGCCTCCTTCACAAATGATCTTTAAGGCTTTATATAGAGTGTATCCAGTTTGATATGCATCAAGCCTTGCAAGAACTTCCAAAGGTAGTCCTTTACACATCAATGAATATGCTTTAATATCATTCTTAACTCTTTTCAGATCATCTCCTTGAAGACCATCATCTGGATAAGGTTCTGGAAAATCTTTAGTATACACAAACCCTTTCTCAGGCCCATCAGTGATTATAGGAATGTATGGTCCTTTTTCTATAGATTTCCAAAGATCAGTGTCAATGGAATTAAAATGCTGTTTTATCCTAAGAGACCAACTTTTGAAGTCAGCTCTATTTTTAAGTTTTGGAACTCTATTTTTAGAATCTTTTGATTTCACCATTCTTATATTTTTGTTGTTTTAGATTTTGAATTAAGAAAATAAATGCAAAAGTTTTTGACAAATTTTTTTTTCAAAAAAAAATTCTAAGTGTCAAGGTAATACGCCTGAACAGTGGTTATACTCCCAAAACAGTTGATGCGCCTGAGTTGAGAAACGTCTAAGGGAATGCCTTAGAAAATTGTCAAAACGCCCAAGGTTGATGCGTCTAAACAGTTATAAAACGCCTGAACAGTTGTCAAGCGCCTAAATAGTTGTCAAGCGCCTAAACAGTTTTCAAGCGCCTAAACAGTTTTAAAACGCCTAAACACTTGTAATCTTTCTCAACAAAGATGATACGTCTGGGATTTTTCTCTTCAACAGAAGTCAAACGTCTGAACTAAAAAACGTCCACACAGTGTTAATGCGCCTACACAGTGTTATTGCGCCTAACACTTAGACAAATTTTCCAATCAATCTCAGCTCATGCGCCACATTCATCATGTTCATATGAATGTAACTAACTCAAATCTTCTGAATTCTTCAAATGTTGATGAATTCGATTGAAACTTTCCAATTAAGTGAGTTTTATGCCGTTAATCATTCTTCTAACATCAATTTCTTCCAATTTCAACAACAAATCACTCAATTTTGAGATTTTTAGTCCGAAAACTTCAAACCTTTTTCAAACACAAATTCAACAAATTGACTTTAATTTGATGAATTGAACTGCTAATTGTGATTCAAATCATGTTTCTGATGATGAAACACAACTGAAATTCACAAATTTTCAATTGAATTTTATATCAATCACAGATTCAGTGAGATTTTTGAGTTTTTATAGTTTGATAAACTTCAAAAATCAATCACTAACAGCTCTGATACCATTTGATAGGATCAAATGTACCAATCTGTGATAATTTATGAACACAGTTCAATGAAATTCACTTAAAGTAATCAAATCAAAACAAGATATCAACAAAATTCAAGTTTTCATTAATATCATGCTAAGAAAATTACAAAGTATGAAAGCAGGTTTGAATACAATTCTTCGTTTTCTACTCCTGTAAGTCTAAGCTATTTATAATGAAACAAAAAGTAAAGGAACTAATGTAAGGCCCCGTTCCCGGGAAGCCTCATAGTTGGTTAATCATAGCATAAAATCAGTTTAATAATAAAACATTGCAGCGGAAATAATTAGACATTCATTTAAAACATAGAAATCATATTGTACTCATACACTTGTCCTTTAATTTCAAACAAAACATGCTAATTGTTCTTAAATTACAATAAAGATTTCATAAGTAGGAATGCCATCCATAGCTCCCCAAGTAGCTCCGTGTGCCATCCTCAGCATCAGCACTTACCTGCCAACTATTATGCATAAAAGTCAGCTTCGCTGAGTGAGTTCTAGTTTTAAATAATATAAGAAAATATAAACTTTATCCTTCATATAATGACCATGCATACAACATAGTAAATAACATTACTTGCATCATAATAAGCATGTTCATTATCTTTCATTCTTTCATTATCTTTCACTTTCATCATAAACGAGATTGCACAAAGCAAGAGCTCCATGTTGATTGACAACAAATGCCAATCCCTATCGGTACACATGAAAACAGTAGCTAACCCCCGACAGTTGATCCACACTGCAAGGCACATAGCCCGCTCATGAATACAGATCCATCATCATACATCAGACTCACATAAGTGAAGTCTATCATAGTGCTTGCAAGACTTTTCATCATCAAACGGGCCCGGGGGTAACATTCATTAAGTTTCGCTTTTCATTAATATCATCTTCCACTTTAGTATATAATACTTAATTTATCAAGTACACAACATACCAAGTACTAAACATTTATATAGTACATTTACTTATAGAAAAATCGTTCTTCCTGTTAAAACCCCTTAAAATCTTGGTCATTTAAAAACGTAAATTTAGTATGCATAATAGCCCCAAAACATGGAAAAACTTATAAATAGGGGATCTAGAACTCACCTGGATACCACGAATAACTTCTAAGCTAAGCTTACAAGGCTAGGATCACTCTACACAGCCTGCAGAATAGCTAACACTTAAAGGGGTTAATTTCTGCCTAAATTCGCTGCTAATTTCGCTGCAAGATCAACAATTTCGCAGCTAGGTTCGCCAACAGTTTCGCTGCTAGTTTCACCAGCAGTTTCGCTGCTAGTTTCACCAGCAGTTTCGCTGCTAGTTTCGCTAGCACCTTCACTGGCAGTTTCGCTGGCATCTTCGCTGCCAGCTTTGCTGCCAGTTTCGCCCAACTTTCGTTGGAAAAACATGTCTGCGAAACTACCTGCGAAACTATAGTTTCGCAGGAAGATCCACAGTTTCGCTGGTTGAATATGCAAATTCGCTGGATGAACACACAGTTTCGCAGATCGCATAAAAATCACGAACCAGTCCGTTTTTAACCCAAAATCATAACTTTTTACGTCCAATCTCTTAGTTTATCATCCATGAGGCTAAATCTAAGCTTTATACATGTTTTCATACGTAAAAATGTGACCTTTATGCGATTCTTTGCAACTTTTCAAAACCCAAAACCCTAGAATCCGGGTTTGATCTAAAGAAGGGTTTAGAGGTCGATTCTTACCTGGATTTCTTGCTTCTTTCTTAGATCTTGATGCTCCAACACCCAGATCTTCAATCTCTTCACCTTAGAAGCTTCAAATCTTGAGTTTTCTCCACTTTCTCTCTCTACTTTCTCTCTCTACGAATTTTGGTGGCTAGGGTTGTAATGATGGAGATGGAGGCTGATTTGGGTAGGTTAAGGGCTGATTATGGGCCTTAATCACTTAGGCTCTTGTCCATAAACCCAATTTGGCCCATAACCCATTTCCTTCTTTTATTAAATACCCATTAATTAAGCCCATTATCCTTAATGACTCGTTTCGACTTTTCGGGGTGTTACAAGTCTCCCCCACTTATTTAGGTTTCGTCCTCGAAACCTGTCAGTCATCAAACAACTGAGGATAAAATTTCCTCATCTCCTCCTCAGACTCCCACGTAGATTCTGACCCTTTTCTGTGTCTCCACTGTACCCGTACTAGTGGAACCACTTTATTCCGTAAGTGCTTCTCTTTCCAATCAAGGATGGCCACCGGCTGCTCTACATAATTTAGCCGTTCATCGACTTCAATGTCTTCTAATGGTACAAATGCATCATTATCTGCCAGACATTTCCTGAGATGGGATACGTGGAATGTAGGGTGAATTCCACTCAACTCATCAGGTAATTCTAATCTATAGGCCACTTCTCCTACCCTTGCGATAATACGGAATGGCCCTATGAATCTTGGGCTTAGCTTTCCCCTTTTTCGAAACCTGATGATCCCTTTCCAGGGCGATACCTTGAGCATAACCTTGTCACCAACCTCAAATTCTATCGGCCTACGCCTCTTATCAGCATAAGACTTCTGGCGGTCCTTTGCAGCTTTCATGAACGCCTTAATCTTATCTAACTTCTCAGTTGTGACCTCAATCACATCAAGACTCCCCAACTCCTTCTGCCCGATGTCGCCCCAACACACAGGCGTTCTGCACTTCCTACCGTACAACATCTCGTAAGGTGGCATACCAATGCTGGCATGGTAACTATTATTATATGAGAATTCTGCCAACGGTAAGTGCTCATCCCAACTTCCTCCAAAGTCGATTACACAGGCTCGTAGCATGTCTTCTAAAGTCTGGATCGTCCTTTCCGACTGACCATCTGTCTGGGGATGGTAAGCCGTACTAATATGCAGTCTAGTCCCCATTGAGTCATGAAACCTCTTCCAGAACTTGGACGTAAACCGCGTGTCCCTATCCGAAACGATAGACACTGGCACGCCGTGACGAACCACGATCTCCTTGATAAATAGCTCTGCCAACCTCTCAGAGGAATACGTCTCACGAATTGGTAGGAAATGGGCGCTCTTTGTTAGACGGTCAACAATCACCCAGATTGTGTCGCTTCCCCTTGCCGTGCGAGGTAGCTTCGTGATGAAGTCCATTGTGATGTGTTCCCATTTCCATTCAGGGATATCCAAAGGCTGGATCTTCCCATATGGCTTTTGGTGTTCTGCCTTCACTTGCAAGCAAGTCAGACACTTGCTCACGTACTTAGCCACGTCTCGCTTCATTCCCGGCCACCAGTAATCTTTCTTCATATCCTGATACATTTTCGTGGCACCAGGGTGTATGGAATATCGAGTTTTGTGAGCCTCATCCATGATTTTCTCCCTCAAATCTCCATAGAGAGGGATCCACATTCGCCCAGATCGGGTTCTAACTCCCAAGGTGTTTTCCCCCAAATCTGAAACTTGTCCTTTCATCCTTTCAGAGTTGACTCTGTCCTCTCTTAATGCCTCATCTTGGAACTCCCTCACTTGTTTCATAACATCAGGCATCATGATTATTTGGTAAGCCCTCACCCGAATTGGTTCGGGTCGTCCTTTTCGACTAAGGGCGTCGGCAACCACATTGGCTTTGCCTGGATGATAATGAATTTCGCAGTCATAATCCTTGATCAGTTCCAACCACCTCCTCTGCCTCATATTGAGTTCCTTTTGTTCGAAGAAATACTTCAGGCTTTTATGATCAGTGAAGATGGTGCACTTCACCCCATACAGGTAGTGCCTCCAAATCTTCAATGCAAACACCACCGCGGCCAACTCCAAATCATGGGTGGGATAATTGGCCTCGTGGACCTTTAATTGTCTAGAAGCATAGGCTATCACCTTCCCTCGTTGCATCAACACGCAACCCAATCCTGCATATGAGGCATCCGAGTAAACCACCAGATCCTCGTTCCCTTCAGGTAACGTCAAGACAGGGGCTTGAGTTAACCTCATCTTCAGTTCTAGGAAGGCGTTCTCCTGATCAGTACCCCATTCATACTTCACGTCCTTTCGGGTCAACTTTGTCAAAGGAGAAGCTATCTTGGAGAAATCCTGGATAAACCTCCTATAGTAGCCTGCCAAGCCTAAGAAACTGCGAATTTCGGATGGCGCCTTTGGAGGTTCCCATTGCATTACCGCTTCAACCTTCGCAGGGTCCACCCTGATCCCCTCAGGATTAACCACATGACCCAGAAATTGAACTTCTCGTAGCCAAAATGCGCATTTAGAGAACTTAGCATATAGCTTCTCACTTCTGAGCGTCTCCAATACTTCTCGAATATGATCGGCATGCTCCCCTTCACTTTTTGAATAAATCAAGATGTCATCAATGAACACTATCACCGATTTATCCAACATCGGCCGACATACCCGATTCATAAGATCCATAAAAGCAGCTGGCGCGTTGGTCAAACCAAAGGACATGACGAGGAATTCGTAGTGTCCATAACGCGTACGGAACGCTGTCTTAGGAATGTCTTGTTCTTTCACCTTCAGTTGATGGTAACCAGACCGCAGGTCTATCCTTGAAAACCAGCTGGCACCCTGAAGTTGATCGAACAGGTCGTCGATCCTTGGTAACGGATACCGATTCTTTACAGTCAGCTTATTGAGCTCGCGATAGTCAATGCACATCCGCATGCTACCATCTTTCTTCTTGACGAATAAAACCGGAGCACCCCATGGAGAGATACTCGGTCGGATGAAGCCTTTATCCAATAAATCTTGCAACTGGTCCCTCAGTTCAACCATCTCCGAAGGAGCTAATCGATACGGTGCTTTAGCGACAGGTTGTGCTCCCGGTAGCAAATCAATTTGGAATTCGATTTCGCGGTCAGGCGGCACACCGGTCAGGTCTTCAGGAAAGACGTCAGGAAACTCGCGCACTACTGGCACGTCTGATAATTGTGGCTCTGGCGCATCCACATCTTTTACATAGGCCAAGTAAGCGCTGCACCCACGTCTCAAGTACTTTTCAGCTGTGATCATCGACACGACCTTCGGTACACAGCACACCTTATCTCCACGAACCGTAACAGAACTACCATCGGACGCTGTTAGACGAATTATCTTCTTACTACATACTATATTGGCTTCATAGGTAGCTAACCAATCCATGCCTAACACCACATCGAAACTTCCTAAGGCCATAACATGCAACCTAGCAGGGATCTTACAATCTTCTAACTCAATCAGGCAATCCTCAACCACCTCAGTTACCTTAGTGGACTTACCAATGGCTGTTTCTACATAGAAAGGCTCATCTAACTTTCTACTCTTATCATGCAACAAACGACAAAAGGCAGCAGACACAAAACTCCTACTAGCACCAGAATCAAAGAGCACAAAGCATATTCATGGTCTACTAGAAACATACCTGAAACTACTTCTGGGTCTGCCCTGGCCTCCTCGCGAGTTATGTTGAATGCCCTCGCCTTCGCCTTTGAACCGTCACTTCTTCCCTTATCTCCAGCTTTAACAGTTCCTGATCCTTCTGGTTTTCCTTTCTTACAGTCTCTTCCTGCATGACCCATCTCGCCACACAGGTAACACTTCCCCACCTTGCAATCCCTAGCATAGTGGCCCTCGCCTCCACATTTGAAACATTTTCCCGTCCCAAATCTGCACTCCCCTGAATGACCTTTTCCACATTTTCTACAAGCACCTCCTTCCCCAGTATTTCCCTGTCTCCCAGACTTATCCTCGACTCTCATCCTCTTCTCTCCACTCCGGAAGTTATCACCTCCGAACCTCTTCCCATTTCCATTCCTGTTCCCATTCCATTTCTCCACCTTCTTCTGTATAGGCACTGGGTCTCTCTCATCGTACAACCTCCCAGCTAAATCCACCACAGACCTAAACGTACCCGGTCTGGCTGCAATCATGTGCCTCCTGATGTCCACAGGCAAACCCTGTATGTATCTTTTGATCTTCCTGGACGCAGGCGTCACCATGTCTGCCACAAGTCTTGCAAGTTCATTGAACTTGGAGGTATACTCTTGATGAGTCATGTTCCCAGCCTTCAAATACAAGAACTCCTTTTCAATCTTGTCTAATTCCCGATGGGGACAATACTCCTCCAGCACTAACTCCTTCAACTCAGACCACTTCATCTTGGCTATTGATCGCTTCCCCTCAGGCTGGACAATATTGTCCCACCAGCATAACGCTGAGTCAACGAAGGAATGAGTGGCAAACTTAACTTTTTGATCCTCTCGGCACTCACTAATTTCCAGTACCGCTTCCATCTCTCTGACCCAACGATGAGCGGCAGTAGCAGTGCCGTTACCGTCAAAGGTTGGGGGCTTGCACCTTTGAAATGCCCCATAATTGCACCCTCTAGTAGTTTCTCTCTCGGACTCCTCATCACTGTCGTCATCATGGACTACCACCTTAGGGTTTGATGGCTCCTCTTCGGATTCCTCAGTCCTCCCAGTGGACTTTCCTGAATTCTTATCACTTTCCTTCCCCTTCTTCTCAGCTTTCTCTCCATCCTTGACTGCTTTGATCACCTCGGTCACCACCGAGGGTAAGACATTTTGCATGACATTGTAGACCTCATCAGCGATAGCCTCCTTCACAGTGGGTTTGAGGGTGGCTGATCCCTCCCCCTTCGGGTGACTATGGAGGTCTGACTCCTCATGAACAGTCTCGGGAGCCTTAGCTTTGCTCCGGGTGACACGCGGCTCAGTAGTACGCCCGCCACGAGCACCGCCTCGGGTTGCCTTCCCAGATTTTCTACCAGCCATAACTAATTCCTATAAGATTCAAACACCAAAGTGGTTATTCAAGATAATTGCTCAGATCATTATAAGTATGGTAAGTCCTTAATTACAGTGGCCAAGTGTGATTAACCACTTACCTTACCCTCCTGTCCCAAGCAATCACTATCCTAACACATATCAGTATTCAAATCTACAAGCACATAAAACAAATAGCACACGCACATAATTCCGGTTTTACTTGAAACTTTTACCTGATGGCACGTAGCTACTTGGATTGGCATCCTTCATTCGGTCCCATTTTCAGTTTAAGTTTAGGTTTTGAAAATAGTTTACCCAATTCTCTTAAACTTTGGCTCTGATACCAACTTGTAAGGCCCCGTTCCCGGGAAGCCTCACAGTTGGTTAATCATAGCATAAAATCAGTTTAATAATAAAACATTGCAGCGGAAATAATTAGACATTCATTTAAAACATAGAAATCATATTGTACTCATACACTTGTCCTTTAATTTCAAACAAAACATGCTAATTGTTCTTAAATTACAATAAAGATTTCATAAGTAGGAATGCCATCCATAGCTCCCCAAGTAGCTCCGTGTGCCATCCTCAGCATCAGCACTTACCTGCCAACTATTATGCATAAAAGTCAGCTTCGCTGAGTGAGTTCTAGTTTTAAATAATATAAGAAAATATAAACTTTATCCTTCATATAATGACCATGCATACAACATAGTAAATAACATTACTTGCATCATAATAAGCATGTTCATTATCTTTCATTCTTTCATTATCTTTCACTTTCATCATAAACGAGATTGCACAAAGCAAGAGCTCCATGTTGATTGACAACAAATGCCAATCCCTGTCGGTACACATGAAAACAGTAGCTAACCCCCGACAGTTGATCCACACTGCAAGGCACATAGCCCGCTCATGAATACAGATCCATCATCATACATCAGACTCACATAAGTGAAGTCTATCATAGTGCTTGCAAGACTTTTCATCATCAAACGGGCCCGGGGGTAACATTCATTAAGTTTCGCTTTTCATTAATATCATCTTCCACTTTAGTATATAATACTTAATTTATCTAGTACACAACATACCAAGTACTAAACATTTATATAGCACATTTACTTATAGAAAAATCGTTCTTCCTGTTAAAACCCCTTAAAATCTTGGTCATTTAAAAACGTAAATTTAGTATGCATAATAGCCCCAAAACATGGAAAAACTTATAAATAGGGGATCTAGAACTCACCTGGATACCACGAATAACTTCTAAGCTAAGCTTACAAGGCTAGGATCACTCTACACAGCCTGCAGAATAGCTAACACTTAAAGGGGTTAATTTCTGCCTAAATTCGCTGCTAATTTCGCTGCAAGATCAGCAATTTCGCAGCTAGGTTCGCCAACAGTTTCGCTGCTAGTTTCACCAGCAGTTTCGCTGCTAGTTTCACCAGCAGTTTCGCTGCTAGTTTCGCTAGCACCTTCACTGGCAGTTTCGCTGGCATCTTCGCTGCCAGCTTTGCTACCAGTTTCGCCCAACTTTCGTTGGAAAAACATGTCTGCGAAACTACCTGCGAAACTATAGTTTCGCAGGAAGATCCACAGTTTCGCTGGTTGAATATGCAAATTCGCTGGATGAACACACAGTTTCGCAGATCGCATAAAAATCACGAACCAGTCCGTTTTTAACCCAAAATCATAACTTTTTACGTCCAATCTCTTAGTTTATCATCCATGAGGCTAAATCTAAGCTTTATACATGTTTTCATACGTAAAAATGTGACCTTTATGCGATTCTTTGCAACTTTTCAAAACCCAAAACCCTAGAATCCGGGTTTGATCTACAGAAGGCTTTAGAGGTCGATTCTTACCTGGATTTCTTGCTTCTTTCTTAGATCTTGATGCTCCAACACCCAGATCTTCAATCTCTTCACCTTAGAAGCTTCAAATCTTGAGTTTTCTCCACTTTCTCTCTCTACTTTCTCTCTCTATGAATTTTGGTGGCTAGGGTTGTAATGATGGAGATGGAGGCTGATTTGGGTAGGTTAAGGGCTGATTATGGGCCTTAATCACTTAGGCTCTTGTCCATAAACCCAATTTGGCCCATAACCCATTTCCTTCTTTTATTAAATACCCATTAATTAAGCCCATTATCCTTAATGACTCGTTTCGACTTTTCGGGGTGTTACAACTAACTAATTACAAAACTAGTCCCTATACTATTACAAAATATTAAAAGACAACTAAAGACATCATGTTAATCTTTCTTAGAGCACTAACACTTTTGTTCTTTGAGCACTTGAAGTTCAAGCTGTTTGAGATACTCAAACTCAATGTACTCAAAGGACAAGGGAAGAAGTGCAGATGCCTGGTAGAAACCTATGGCACTCAGGTAGTTCATCATGTTTTGCCTATCTATTTCTTTGTCTACCTGAGGTTCTTGTGGAGCTGCCACAGTCTCTTGCGCAGGGCTTTCTTGTACTGGGGAGAGAGTAGGAACATGCTTGTTCAGTCTTTTCTATCTCTTCTCTTCATTGATTTGGAGGAGCAACCTTGCATCCTCTGCTTCCTTTCTCTCCCTAGACATTTCCATGTCTGCCAATTCATTGAGTTCCTCTAAGGGGAGAGATATAATCTCATCAATGTCATAGTTCATGGTCTGCAGGTAAGTAATCCTGATAGCCCTCAACTCATCATCTTAAGTGTTTGGTCTGGGAGCAGCCTTTGATTGCAGCTTGCATGAAGCCTGAAGACTAAGAGGATCTTTCTCCCTTAGCTTCTTCTTCCTCTTTCTCTCCTCCACTTCAATATACTCATAAGTTAGAATCCTTTTCCCTTTGTCACTCACAAACCATTGTGACACAAGGTGGAGAGAGATTTGGCCTTCATTGCTTGGTGTAGCATCTAAGCTCCGTCCAGATAGAGGCTATGACATATCATAACCAGTAGGTGTTTTACTGAGGGAATGAATTGCTGAAGTAGTTGTTGGTGTGACAGGGCTCTCAGGCTCTATCATTGGGCTTTCAGTCAAGGTTTTCCTTTTGAAGCTAATCTTAGGGTCTGCCTCAATATCCAGTTGACCAATAACATTACCTAATTGCCTTTGCCTCCTTCTTAAGCTAAATTCTTCAGTAATTCTGTCTTGAATCCTTTGTGCCAGCCTACCAGCTTCTCTAGATTGACTTGCGTTGACAAGTGGCATGCTGATGAGGTCAAGACCTTCATAGTAGTTCAAGGTCTGATAGTTGAATACCTGTTGCTGCCCTTGAACTCTTTGAAGAATGAGGTCTCTTCTGTCAGCATCATACCTCCACCTAATGATGTAGTTTGAAGTTCCTTAGGGTGGGGATGACATAGCCCTTGGAATACCTTCCTCAATGTCCATACTCCCTTAATAACTCCCAGGTTCTGTGATTGCAATGACTTTCTCTCCTTTTTGGTAGCATCACTCTCTTGCATAGGTGAGCTAGGAGTTAGGTCAATCACATCCATAGGTTCTTGTGTTCCTGGTTGAGCTCTCCTTAAAGGTCTCCCAACTAGTTTTTCCCTAGATAAGACATCTCAACTTGCTGATCATTGACCCTATTTTGCAGGGTAGTCACCTGAGACTCAAGGTGACTAACCTTAGAGACTAGGTAGGTGTATGTTTTAGACAGTTTTTGCACCTTTAGTCTCAAATTCCCCTCATCTTCATCAGAAGTATCACTGGGGAATGAAAGAATTGGACCAAAGCCCTCACCCTCACCACCAGCTTCATGTTCTTGGCCACTGGATTTCCGCTGCTCATTGATAGCCTCAGTTGAAGTGTCAATGGACTGAGTTGCCATGGTTGAGGTCTTAATGATGTAATCACTTGTAGAAATGAGAGCCTCTTCCATATGGATCTCCTGAACAGGTTCAGAGAGGACCACCTTAGTAATGGGTGACTGATGTGGACTAGACATATGAGACTCATAGCCACTCATCTCTCTTTGAGTAGGGAAAGAGTAGAGAGACTCATGGTACTCACTGAAACCTAAGTCTTCATCGGTATAGAATTCAAGGTTAGGAATGGGTTGGTTTAAATCTAAAGGCTGGGGATGGTAATTGTCCCCAGAAGGTTGTTCACTTGAGTGTTGAGACTCAGAGTGAAGGCTTAAGGCAGTTGGGCTAGTGAGCTCATCAGGCTGAGCATGAGGAGCCTCAACACTGATCCTTGAAGAAATAGAAGTGGTTTGCTCCTCAAGAGAAGTGGGAGCTCTAGTGTCCACTTCCTCCTGTATAGATGAGTATATGGGGGCCTGCACAAGCTCAATAGCTTAAGCAGGGGTTTGTTTGGACTTTCTTTGTTAGGTGAGGGTGATTTGAGACCTTTTTGGTGGTTGAGAGGTAGAAGGTGTGGGTTCAACACTAGCTTGTGTTGCTAGGTTGTCATCTTGAGCAATGAGCTCTAACATTATGGGGACAAGGGCTGTTTCTACCCCTAAGAAGCCTACAGGTTTTTTCTCCATGATTTTAAAGATGTTCGGCTTCATCTATCCCAATTTAAGAATATTACCTGTTTCCTTCAACTATGAGCCCAGTTTACAGTTGAGAATGTATTGAACATATCTAGGAAACATGTAATACTCTAAGGACTCCAAGTTGGCAAGCAAATTTGTATAAACAAACTGAGAGTACCTGAACTTGACTCCTTGAACCATTCCATACACTATGAAGGAGAGATCCTCAGGAATCTAGTCCCACCCTCCATGCCTGTTTCACAAGCTGTGGATAACCACATATAGAAGGTATTTTCACCGGGATGAGACCTTCCTTTTCCTGAAGTTCATTACATAGAAATATTCCTCATAGCCCATTCACTCAAATAAATGATTAACAACTTCCTTTGGAAAGTACAACTCAACTTCTTCATCATCCAGCTGAAGATGAGTGTTAATGATGACCGGAGTGATGAAGATTGTCCTCCCCTGCACTGTGGCAGACAGTGCCTTCTCCCCATCCATGATGACCTCTTGACAAGTCTTCCAAAATTCAAGTAGATGATCCTCATAGAGAGTAGGATAAATGGTTAGGGAGGTGAACTAGTTGGATAGAGCCAAACAACGGCAAACCTCAGAGAAACTATCATCTTTCTCAGAGTTCAACATAGCAACCTGGTTCTGTTGCCTGTGAAGTTGCATGGAGAATCAGGATTGTTTATGTGGTTTAGGTTGGCCATTTTGAGAAGCTTAAGGGTGAAGGAAAGTGAAGAACAAAGGCGTTTGGGTGAATTTAGGTTAGAGGAATAGTTCAGATGAAGAAAATAGTGAAAGAGGGGGGAACCGTTGGGTATATATATGAAATGGATTTGAGACAAAGTTAATGAAAGAGGATAAACTTTGAAATTCGGATGCCGGTCCCACCTCTGAAAAAGTAGTTTAGTTTTGCCCAAAAAATAGTTTTTTTGGAAGTCGAGAAATCTTCTGAAGGTTATTTTGCTTCAGAAGTTCTGAAGAAAAGCTTTTGAAGGCAAATTGGCTTCGGAAGATATTATAAGGGGTTTTGAGAATTTTGCTTCGGAAGAGATTTATTACTCAAAGGTTTTTTTATTCTAAGAAGAATAAAAACTTCCGAAGGTAAATTGCTTTCGGAAGAAAATTGTTCTTTGAAAACATATAAGTACCTAAGTTAATTTTAAGCTTTGGAAGATATTTCAGAAATTTCTTCCAAAGGTAAAGCTACTCAAGTAGTTATTTGTTTTCTAAGACATAAGTTTCTTCCAAAGGTAATTATAAATCTTCCAAAGAATAAAATGATTAAAATTTTCAAAAATCTAAGGAATGTCTTTTTAAAAAAAATTTTCTTCCAAAGAGAACAAGGGCTTATGAATGTGATAAAATAGACAACTTCTGACACATGGGTTTTAGAAATAATATGATTAAGTTTAAAAAAAACTACTCAAAGTTAATCTTCCGAATAGCTGATACAAGATATTTGAATCTCTGTTCACCAAAATCAAAAGCTTTGGTGAACAGATCAGCATATTGTTCATTTGTGTTAACTTTGACTAGTTTGATTAATCCCTTTTCAAAGTTACCTCTAATAAAATGATACATGATGTTGATGTGCTTTGTCCTTTAGTGTTGCACATGATTCTCTGTGATTGAGATAGCACTGTTGTTGTCTATGTGGATGAGAGTCTCCTTGAAATTAAATCTATAGTCCAGCATCTGATTTTGAATCTAAAGGACTTGAGCACAGCAGCTTGTAGCAACAATGTATTCAGCTTTAGCAGTTGATGCAGAAACACATGATTGTTTCTTGCATTGCCAAGAGACTATCCTTCCACCAAGAAATTGACCTCCCCCATATGTATACTTTGCAGTCATGTTGCAACCACCATAGTCACTATCTATATAAGCATACAAATTGAAGTCAGAATTCTTTGGATACCAAAGGCCAAGTGATGGAGCACCTTTGAGATATCTTAAAATTCTCTTGACAGTGATTAGGAGTGACATCTTGGGGTTGGCTTGATATCTTGCACAAATACATGTGGCAAAGATGATATCAGGCCTGCTAGCTGTGAGGTACATAAGAGACCCAATCATTGCCCTGTAGAGATGTTCATCAACACACTTCCCCTCAAGATCAGGTCCAAGGGAGTGGTTTATGGCTATGGGTGTCTTAGCAACCTTACAATCAGTCATGTTGAATCTTTTAAGTATGTCTTGTACATACTTTGACTGACTTATGAAGATGTTATTGTCAACTTGCTTCACTTGAATTCCTAGAAAGAAATTGAGTTCCCCCATGGCACTAATTCCAAACCTATCCCTTATCAGCTTCTCAAAGTCTTTGCAGAGCTTTGGATTAGTTGACCCGAAGATAATGTCATCTACATATACTTGAACTAGCATTATGTCATTTCTTGTTCCTTTGATAAAGAGAGTGACATCAATAGTACCCTTTTGTAGTCATGCTGACAGAGATACTGAGATAGAGTCTCGTACCACTTCCTTGGTGCTTGGTGCAACCCATAAAGAGCTTTATCAAGCCTGCAGACATAATCAGAATGATCAGGATCTGCAAACCTAGGTGGTTGTCTGACATACACCTCTTCATTAATCACCCCATAGAGAAAAGCACACTTGACATCAAGTTGGTAGACCTTGAAGTTCTTGGATGCAGCAAAAGCTAGGAATATCCTAACAGCTTCAAGTCTTGCTACATGAGCAAAAACATCTGTGTAGTCAATTCCTTCTTCTTGAGTATACCCTTGAACAACTAGTATTGCGTTGTTCTTGATGACAAGTCCTCTATCATCCTTTTTATTCTTGAACACCCATTTAGTTCCTATGGTAGTCTTCCCTTGAGGAAGAAGACATAAGTTCCAAACCTTTTGCCTTTTAAATTGAAGCAGCTTCTCTTGCATAGCTCAACCTAACTTGTATCCTATAGAGGCTCATCAATCTTCTTTGGCTCTATCTGGGACAAGAAACAAGAGTGAAGACAAACATTTGCATCATGGGTTTGTCCTCTTGTTCTTACCCCTGAATCAACATCTCCAATGATGTTTGTGGTAGGGTGAGACTTCTGGACCTTAGCTGAGGGATCAAAGCAAGTTGTTTAGACAGATCTAAATTAAGGAAATTCTAATCTGGTAATGAGGATTCACCCTTTACATCAGCACACTTATCAAGATTGACTTGATCCAATGAGTGTGTGACATCATTGATGTTGTCTTCAATGGAGTGGTTGTCAACATCAAGAAATTCTTGATCACTTTCACCACCACCATTTTCTCCAATATTTGAAGCTCCTTCATCTGAGTTTTCTGCCTCTAAGCTAGAATTTGAAGGCACCCCAGAAGTATCAACAGGATTTGTCATTGATGTGCTAGTAGAAACTTCATTTGCAGGGTTAGTTACCACTGTAACTGAAGTTGTGTAGCTTGAAGGTCTTCTCAACTCAAATCTTGGGTCAGGATCACCTGTAGGTAGTATATCTATAGATCCTGAAACATGCTCACAAGATTTGTTAAAACAGTTGGTAACTAAATCAAGATCAAATAGCCAATCAGGACCATAATCTTTCACATTGGGAGTGAGCTCATTGAAAGTCACATTGGCTGACTCCACAAGTACTCTAGTTCTGAGATTGTATACTCTATAAGCCTTAGCTTGAGAAGAGTATCCAATAAAAGTCCATCATCTAATTTCTCAGCAAACTTGGCAATTTAATCTTTGGTATTCAAGATGGTGCAAGGACATCCAAATGATGTGAGAAAACCAATGAAAGGTTCCCTCTTGTGCCAAAGTTCATAAGGAGTCTTACCATGTGTCTTAACTACTAAAACTTTGTTTTGCACATAGCAAGCAGTGTTCACTGCCTCTGCCCAGAAGATGATCGGCAGTTTAGAGTCAGACAACATAGTTCTTGCAGCTTCAATTAGTGTCCTGTTTCTCCTCTCAGCAACACCATTTTGCTAAGGAGTACTGGGAGCACTATATTGTCTTGTAATACCTTTTCATCACAAAATGTATCAAGGACTTGGTTCTTGAATTCAGATCCTTGATCACATCTTATGGTTTTAACCTTGTGATCACATTGATTCTCAATCTTTAAGATGAAATTCGTTAGAATCTCAGGGGTCTCATCCTTAGTTCTAAGAAAGAAGACCCAAGTGAATCTTGTAAAGTCATCTACGATCACCAAACAATAAAAGGTCCTTCCTAGACTCATTACACTGGTGGGGCCAAAGAGATCCATATGTAATAAGTGTAGGGGAGTAGTGATGAAGTTTCTTTCCTTTGGCTTGTGAGATACCTTGTGTTGCTTACTCTTCAGGCATGCAACATAGTGTTCATCACTTGTAAACTCTTTCTTTGGCATTCCAGATACCAAATAATTTTTAATTAATTTATTCATGTTTTTAAAGTTTACATGGCACATTCTTTTATGCTATAGGAAAGACTCATCACTATTTTCTTTAGATAGAAAGCATGAAACATCTCCTGAAGGAGACGTTTCTTGCAAATCCATCTTGTACATGTTCCCTTTCCTGGGGCTCTGAGCAGGATATGCTCATGAGGAATGACCACCCCGGGCTTGAAAACAATGCAATCATGCTCAGTAAATAGCATGTTATCACTCTGATCATAAAATTGGGATACACTCAGAAGATTGTACCCAAGCTCATTGACAAAGTTTACCTTCTCAATTTTGAGCTTACCATTTGTGACCCTGCCCCATTCTGTAATGTAACCTCCTGCATCTTCTCCAAAAGCAACTGGTCCTCCATCAATTCTTTCAATCTTTTGGAGTAGTGGCCTATGGTCTGTCATGTGCCTAGAACACCCACTATCAATGGTCCATACATTTTTGTTTGTCTTGAGCTGTTCCTGCACAAAAGAGATGGTTAGTTACATTAGGAAACTCAAGCCTCATTGGTCTTGGGCTCATCAAAAGAAGTTGAAGACAATGCAACAGTAATTGATCCTATAGTCATTTTTTGAGGATCATTTGCTAATGTTGATGAAGAACATTCAGCCACTTGGTCTTTCTTTGCTTCCACACCACCTTTGGAAGCTTAGACTTGACCTTCAACACTTCAGAAGTTTTGTTGACTTCGGAAGTCTTGATGACTAGACCTTCGGAAGATCTTGCTTTCACTGCAGCAGGCTTCAGTGCTTCGGAAGTATTCCTTTCTTCCGAGACCAAATTTTCTTCCGAATTTATGTTTCCACTTGTCTTCTTCTTCATTTTGGAGCTTCTGAAAGAAAAATATTTTCCTTCTGAAGCTTGCTTCTTCTTCTCCAGACTCTTAGAAGTCTCTTTTTTGGTCATGTGGAGAGTACTCTTTGGATTGTAAACACAATCTTTAGCAAGATATGAAGTACTTCCACACATGACACAGTCCATTTTTTTCCTTCTAAGAGTCTTTTTTTGTGAACAAGGCTGAACTTGATCACTTTCCTTCTCCATCTTCATCTTTGCAGTTGCTATGACAATTCTTGTGGGGTTAGAACTACCTTTGGAGCTAGATGGTTCAGGTTGTACAACAGTGGTACAGAACTGATCAGCCTTCTTCTTGATGATGGGATGATTTGGACAAGAACTAGAACTCTTGTTATTGGAGTTCAAGTTTATGTCTTCAGCCTTAACCACCTCAAATCCTGCAGAGATGAAGACTTGTTTCTATGCAGAGTTGAAGGTGGCCTTGTTCTCTTGAGCCTTCTTGGACTTTCTCTTGGCCTTCTTGATCAAGTTCATTCTCTTGGACTTGGTCATCCTAACAGCTTTACTCTCCTCAGAGGGATGGTGACCCTTCTTGTCACACCCCAACCATGACGGCGGAAACGTCGAGGTGTGAGGGTTAGGATTGTTCACAACCACATAACGCTATATTTATAATGTAAATATTAAAATTATAAGTTTCAAAAGGCATTACAAACATAAGGTCTCAATCATGAAACAAAACCAAACATTACGTAACAAAACATAGTCTTTTATTTTATTAACTAGGTCCACTATTATTGCAAGCTTCAAAAGTTCACTTTAGACTTAGGGATTACCTGAAACATGATAAAAATAAAAGGTCAACTAAAAATAGTTGGTGAGTTTCCAAGGTTTTCATACATAGTATGATAAGGTTACAAGTAGCAATTCATGTCATAGGTCATAAGTTAGTAAGGTTATAGAACACATATCGTTACAACCAAACCTCGACTTGATTACAAGTATATAAGATTGGCTAAGTGTATTTGGTTCCCATGATGAACAAGCATACGTCATCAGGAGCCGGCAATACCTTGGCTTTAGCATCAAATAGGCTTGTCAGGCCCAAAGATCTAAGACGTCGCCAGACTAGAAATAGTTAATGACTGTAAACAAAGTATGTATCTCATATAATCACTTACAACACACAAATAACTATGACAAAATATAAAGATGAATTGCAAGTGATTTACAAGTCTCAAATGTTTATAAGTGTATTATGTATAAGTAATCATGTTTCACCCCAAAATAGTGTGAAAAGATAAAAAGGGGGCAAGGAAACTCACATGGCTAAAAGTATAAGTATGAAGATTAATAAGATTGATAATAAACGTTGTTCCAAGATGAACGTCACAACGAACCTAAATATATATTATAAGATTTAGGTTAATAATAAGGTTTAACGATTAAACGTGAACTAGGGTTTCAATAAGGATTGGGTATTTGGGGTTTTGTCAACAAATTATATTTAACAATATGGAGTCAATTATATTTTTTTTTAAACTCAAAGGGAATTGCTACATGTTATGTAAGATCATATGTCTAAAATATAATATTTAAAACAATTTGTATACATGATTAAATAAAATTTAACAACCCCAATTTAAAACAATAATTTGAAGTTATTGGATGAAATAATATTTATGTGAACAAAATATTATCTACCGTCCACTTTTTAAACTATTTGCATCTCTTTTTAGGATTTTTTAATATAATATAAAAATATTTCTTTTTAAGTAACAATTTACAGAAAAACATTCATATGAATTAAAATGGTCAAAGTGTATAAAATGACTCTTTATAATTTTTAAAAAAAATTTAGTATTTAATTTATAGGCCTAAAAAAATATGTGAGGCTCCCCGAATTCAAACCGGGGACCTCCTAGATGTGAGAGTGAGTGGGTAACCAGTAAACCAAGGCCTAAGCCGTGGTTTATCTGGGTTTCCAAAACTTAAAAATACCAACACAAAACCCCACCCAAATTCTCAAGAACCCTAGGTTCGGATTATGCTAAATTGAAGATCAAATCGATTAGTTTAGAGCTTGGAACTATAGAGCTTTTGATTAGTGGATGAAACCGAGTGAGTGGATGTGTTTAATTACCCTATTGAAGACTGGATTGACGAGGTCGAGTGAGGAAGAACTCGCGATTGAACTCGAACCTGATTGAGATGCAAATGTTGATGGAACCCGAATTAAATTTGAATGTAGCTTCTGAAGAAGGTCGTGATTTAAGATTTCCAATCAATTGCAGGTGAAAGTGTGGAGAAGGAGGGGTTCAGTTGTGTGAGAAAAAGCCACGAGTGTGGTTAGTCGTTTGTGTTGATTTCAGGTGTTTAGGTTATAATTGTACTTAGAAATCGATTAGAAACGTTCAAACAAATGTGTGGGTTCAATTAATTTGATAATTATCAGGTTTTAATGGTCGTACATTGCGGGTTGATGATCGGCCGTTACCCGACCCTGTACCCACTCACATCCGATGTTAAAGACCAATTAAGGTCCTTTAATGGGTTCGAATCATCTCCACGAAGCAATTGAAACATTTGAGGTTGGAAATTGAAGAGAAAGTAACTGTTTGTAGGTGGCCAGAGCCCGGCTGGAGGTGGCCGGAGCTTGCTGCCGGAACCACGGGTTCAAAAATGGGAAAGGGGTGGGTTTTAATAATTACAGAAATGGTCCCTAAAGTTTCAACCTTTGTTATTTTATGCCAAAACATTTATTTTAAAGTTCCAATATTAGCAAATTAACCCCTTAACTTTTAAGTTTCAACCCTTTTTAAGTTTTTTAATTTTTATAAATTGTTATTATTATTATTATTATTATTATTATTATTATTATTATTATTATTATTATTATTATTATTATTATTCTTATAATTAGTTATTATTAGGATTATTGTTATTATTATTATCATTATTGTTATTATTATAATTATTATGATTATAATTTATTTATTAAGTAATAATTAATATTATTAACCTTTATACTAATGGATTAAAAGTAAAAGAATTATAAGCATAAATGGCCCATAATTTACACATATGGCAACAATGGTTCTTACAAAAATTTTAACGATGCAACCTTTTTATTAACTCAAAAATACAGGATGTTACAGTCTCTCCAACTTAAAAGAATTTCGTCCTGAAATTAAGAAAAATGAAACTATACAAATAAGAACGGGTATCTCTTCTTCATGTGCTCTTCACGCTCCCAAGTGAGTTCAGCACCTCGCTTATTCTCCCACCCAACCTTGACAATTGGGGTTGTTGTGGTTCTAGTCTTCTTCATAATGCGGTCCATGATCTCAACAGGCTTCTCAACAAAATGCAAGGACTCGTCGATCTGAATGTCTTCCAGCGGAACATACAGACTTTCGTCAGCCAAGCATTTCCTCAAGTTTGAAACATGGAACACAGGATGAACTCCACTAAGGTCGGAAGGTAGTTGCAGTTTATAAGCCATTTTCCCAATCCTTTTCAGGATTTTGAAAGGTCCTACAAATTTTGAAGCCAGTTTACCCTTCTTTCCAAAGCGAACCACACCTTTCCACAGTGAAACCTTAAGAAGAACCATCTCCCCAACTTGGAATTCCAATGGCTTAAGTCACTTGTCAGCATAGCTCTTTTGAGGACTTCTCCCCACTTCAAGGTTCTTGCGGATGATAGAAACTTTATCGGTCGTCTCTTGTATAAGTTTAGGACCTGTGATGAAGTTTTCACCAATGTCGGTCCAGCAGATCGGTGAACGACTTTTCCAGATCTATTAACTCCTCTAATGGCAGCAGGAGTACATCTTCAGTTACAGCTCCTAGACCAACAAGTCTATCGATAATCTCTACTCTTTTTCTGTTGTTAACTGCCTCCTAGTTGGCTGCATGTGCTTTGGTACTTGCAGCTAGCAGTTTTCCAGTTGGAAGCCTACCTTTTCTTTTGATTTTCTCCAACCTTTCTTGCTCCTGAAGCTCTTCCTAAGTCATCTTCCTCTTTCCTTTGATGTCTTCGGAAGTACTAGACTTTGGGGGTTCTTGAATGGAAGATTCAGGTTGAGTAGTAGAGATGGGAGCTGGAGTTAATGCTGATGTTAGAGCTAAAGGTTGGGTGAGAAAATCCTTCCTATTAACCTCAAATGCAAGTTCCAGGATTGCATCTGTGACTATTAGATCATCGGATAATGAGAATAGTCCTTCCGCAGCAGCAATCTCAGCTTCGGAAGTTTGAAATTGTTCTTCCGAGGCTTTGAAATGTGCTTCGAAAGTCTGTGAAAATGCACTATCTGTCCCAACTGTTTCAGTTGCTGGGCAATTAGTCCTTGTTTCCCCTTCGAAGTTAATCTTAGGTTCCACTTGGACCTTAGGTTGACCAATTTCCTCAATAGTGGTAGAAGGTGCATTTAACCTCTGAAGCTCTTAAGCTTTGAAGTAGATCACAGACATATCAGGGCTTGGCTGTTCTATAAGAGATTCCAATAAGAAGTTGTTAGAGAACCTATTGAGATCTTGGAGCATCCTTTGATCCACTTGAAAAACAACTGGAGGTGGCTCAAGGAAAATTGCAGCTTGTTGCATAGGATACTTTGAGCTCAAGGAAGTGAGAGCTTGACCTTGGGTTTCCTCATGTCTTTGACTTTGTCTCTGAACACTCTCCCCCTTTTTTATAGCATCATCTTGAGAGCTTGATGAGCTAGAGGAAGAGGTCAAGGAGACCTGAGTTGGTACATGCCTAACAGACCTCTCAATCTATTTCTCAGCTAATTTGGCCTAGAGAGTCTCAATCTCAAGTTGCTGAGTGGCAGACCTATCCTCTAAAGTCCTAACCTTAGATTCAAGATTTGAGACTTTAGAAAGTAGGTCTTGAATATTGAGTTGCATTCTTCCCTCATCTTCTTTTGAAGAATCACGGGGAGATGATGTAACATACCTTGTATGTTCATCCTCAGCTTCGGAAGTAAATTGATTATCCTGGGAGAAATTTGCTTCGGAAGATATGCAAAATATCTTCTGAGGGTTAATTTCTCTTCGGAAGAATTCATACTTAGATAAAATTTAGAAAATGATCTTTTGTAACAGGGCTTAGATTTTTTTTGACATGAGACTTTACACATTAAAAGCTTTTCAAATGAGATCAACTAATCAATGTTTATCATCCCAATAGCTGTAATGAGATATTTAAATCTTTGTTCATCAAAGGCTTTGGTGAACAAGTCAGCATATTGTTCATTTGAGTCAACTTTGATTAGCTTGATAAGATTTATCTCATGAATATCTCTAATGAAATGATACCTGATATCAATGTGCTTAGTCTTGGAGTGCTTCACTGGATTTTCAGTAATGGATATAGCATTGTTGTTGTCAATGTGTATAGGAGTGCTCATGAAGTTGAATCCGTAGTCTATCATCTAGTTTTGAATCCACAGCAGCTGAGCACAGCAACTAGCAGCAGCAATGTATTCAGCTTCAGCAGTTGATGTAGAGACACAGGATTGCTTCTTGCATTGCCATGAGATGATCCTTCCACCAACAAATTGACATCCACCAGATGTTGATTTCTTTTTGATGTTGCATCCACCATAATCACTGTCAGAGTAACCATAGAGACTGAAATCACTATTTCAGGGCTTGGCTGTTCTATAAGAGATTCCAATAAGAAGTTGTTAGAGAACTTATTGAGATCTTGGAGCATCCTTTGATCCACTTGAAAAACAACTGGAGGTGGCTCAAGGAAAATTGCAGCTTGTTGCATAGGATACTTTGAGCTCAAGGAAGTGAGAGCTTGACTTTGGGTTTCCTCCTGTCTTTGACTTTGTCTCTGAACAGTCTCCCCCTTTTTTATAGCATCATCCTGAGAGCTTGATGAGCTAGAGGAAGAGGTCAAGGAGACCTGAGTTGGTACATGCCTAACAGACCTCTCAATCTGTTTCTCAGCTAGTTTGGCCTTGAGAGTCTCAATCTCAAGTTGCTGAGTGGCAGACCTATCCTCTAAAGTCCTAACCTTAGATTCAAGATTTGAGACTTTAGAAAGTAGGTCTTGAATAGTGAGTTGCATTCTTCCCTCATCTTCTTTTGAAGAATCACGGGGAGATGATGTAACATACCTTGTATGTTCATCCTCACCACCAGATGTGGTTTCTTGGCGCCCTGGTTTCCCTTGCACAATGATGTCTCTTTTAGAGTCATCAAAGGGCATGGTTGCCGTAGATTCAGTCTTAGTTATGTTACCACTGTCCTGAGGATCCATTGAGGCTCCTTCATTAGTGGCAGCTGAATCTACAGGAGTCCCCTCCACATCAGTGGGACTCACCTCAGTAAAGGTTTGCTGATGGGGGCTAGAGATAAGAGGTCTCTCTAGGCTCTGTTGATCCTTGAGAGGGTGTTGTGGATCAACTTCATTGCCCTTAAGAGACATAATCTCTTCATCAGCTCCAATCAAAAGGTCAGTAAAGGATATGGAAGTGAAACCTAATGACCCGCGACTTTGATCAATGTCTAAAGGCATTGAGCCTGTGATAGGGTTGTCCCGTTTTGGCTGCTCAGGGGAGTATAGAGACTCTTCCTGAGGGCTATCAGCTTGGGTTTCGGGCTCATGGGTCTGAGACTGAGGAGACTCGAGACCCATATTGAGGTCAATTGTGAAGGATGGTTGGACTTCAGGCTGAGTGGGAGCCCTTTGTTCCACTCTAGCATTTTTGGGTAGAACATGAAGAGCTTGTTCAATCAGAGAAGATTGAACAAGGGTTTGTTTGGGACGTCTCTGATAAGTAAAGGTAATGGGTGGAGAAGGTAGATTTGGCAGAGTGAAGGTAGTTGCTGGTGTGGGTTCATCACTTGTGGGGTTAACTGGGATGTCACCAGGAGCCATTGGCTCAATCATACCTGGAAGAAGTGCAGTATCTCTTCCGTTGAAGTTGGTGGACACTCTCTTCAAGGTCTTGAAGATCGGCCTCATTTGAGGAGCAGTCAGAGCAGCTGCACAGACAAGCTTGCCCTGGTCCAGCTCACAGTTGATTATGTGCTGGAGAAACCTAGGATACATGAAGAATGTGTCCCTTTGAAGATTTCCCATGAGGTTAGTGTAACTCCAGGATAATCAAACTTGAATCAAATCATGAAGAATTAGATCAAAATAATGATAAACACAATAAAACCCCTTTGATCTCTATTGATTGCTAATAATATTGTTTACAAGTAAATCCCTCAATCAAGTGGTCATGCAACCATTAACCTAATTCTAATTACAATAAGGCTATTTATAGTCTAGTTTAAGTTTTCATATTTACACATAACCCCTTAGACTATATATTTAGACTAAAACATGACTCAAAGAAAGTAAAATATATTTTGTTCACACAAAATATATTTATTACAATATAACTCCTAGTCATCTAAATCTTCAACGTCTCGTCTCGGTTCCTCGTCTCGAACGTGTCGGGTTTGACTTTTGTTGACTTTGACCATGACGTTGACTTTTGTTGACTTTCACTATGTTGATAATATAGACTATCTTTTACAGCTCCAACAATACTCCCCCTTAGTCTATCATTATCAACGTCTTCAAACGAAATCAGCATCGAGAAGTCAACAGTAGAAAGATCTTCAATTTGAATTTTTTTTTAATATGATGAGAAAGATTTTTCATCTCATAAGCTCCCCCTATTTATATGCTCCCCCTTTTCGAGTGCAAGCTTTACAAAGATATTGGAACAGGTTTCTCAAAACTCTAATCTTGAGTGCTTCAGAAGATGTAGGAGGAGGATTCCTAGCTCGGTATCTTCTGCAAACTTGAGGAACAGGTTCTCTGATCAGGTACACTGCTCAACTGATGATCGGCCATCACCTACAGCAAAAACCTGAAACACATTCACAAACACAATCTCGACATTTCTAATTAGATCATTTCAATTTAACAAAATAAACCCGTGTTTATCTGTGTTTGAAAACAAGCGATCCCGTGTTCATTTGTGCTCAATTTCTATGAAATGCATAAAAAATAATAAAATGTAATCAGCATAATATGGAAGACCTAAAAGAAATTTTGAACTAAAAATTTATTATATTTTTATTTTTATTATATACATTTATTATAACATTTTTTTTAATCTATATTTTTTTTATAACCGAGAATTGAATCGATCATGAGATCACATCCTCAAGATATACTTTAGCACAAAGATGAATTTAATCATCGACAAGCAATGAGATCACACTGATAACTGAATCTAATAACAGTCTTTGAATGATTTTTGAAATTGTCAAACAGATCAATAACGATTGCTGGTATGTTTGTCCACTTAAACTCATGCCCTATCTTTTTCAACAAGCAGAAGATGATTCGTTAAGGTTCGATTAAATGCTTTAGAATCCTAGGACCCCACAATCATTTGGCAAAAACCCTCACCCAAACTCAGGATTTCTTGAATTTTGTAACGATCTTTACAGAGCAAGGCTTGTACATTAGTGTGCAAGTGATTATCGACAGAATATTGCATTCTGTGATGAATTCATCATTTAGATAATTTGACACTACTTAGACCAAAATGGTGAGAGCTCCAGGTCTATACTCACGTATAACAAAGGAGATGACCATTTAATCATGTGCCGATGAGAGCTCCAGGTCAGTACTATCGTACAGCAGAGGAGATCATCACTCCAGGTCAGTACTTCCGTACAGCAGAGGAGATTAGCACAAATACAAGACACATAAATACACTAGACATGACTCAAAGCTATGACATATATGATTTGTATCATGGTGGGTGAAAGATCAATTCTCAATCCAATTTTTGTCGGGACTCAGTTTTTGTGCAGGCCAAAATGATTGCGTAAATCCAGACATCCTTAAGCATGATGTTTTAATTTAAATCATTATGCCGCTGTCTACTTTATTCTTCAGGCTGAGTCTACCAAGCATATCATTAAAGAATCTGTTTGTTTTTCTATTATTTGCAATTAAAAATAAGATGTAAATCAGATAACAGCATCAGTTACTATCATTTCTCATTTTAAAAACGCAAGTCATGCAAAAACAAGCATTGCAAGAAGATATACAATCATTTCTCAATCATCTCAAACTAAGTTCCCAAATCATATATGAAGCAACTATAGGAAGCACTGAAGCTTATGTATGAGGGTCCAATGAAGTTAAGGAGAATAAGAAGGACCCCCTGAAGCAGTAGTTTGAAAACCTCACCTACAAAGTAGGTGAAACCATGACTCAACAATACTTTAGGTATATTGAAATTATGGATACTCTAATGGATGTTGGAGTAACTCTTGAGAACAGGGACATTGTGAGGAAGTTCATGTCCTCTCTTCCTAGACAATGGACACATTATTGTGTTGTTATCAAGAGGACTGAGAACCCTAAGACTCTTACTCTTACAGAATTGTATGGTATTTTAAGTGGATACCAGATGGAGATGAACATGCAAAACTCATCTGGTAACTCCAGCAATCAACTGAGTTCAGCCCTCCACGTGGTTGAAAGGGAAAGCATTGAACCACAACATCATCTTATATGCTACCCTGACAACTCATAAAAGGGTCCTTTCATCACCTTCCCAGATACTCTAAGAGAAAGCTAAGTCCATTCCAAGAGACAAGTTCTTCTCATGCTTTTGTCTCTGCTGATGAGAGCACAGGCAACGTTCTCTTCACCCTTAAAGACTAGGACTGTATCCATCCAGATGATGTGGAGTACATGGAGAGAGTTTAGCGGATGGCTCTTCTCACTCACAAAGCCAAGAAATTCTACAAGAGGATAATGAGGAAGTTTCCAACAAATGCAGCTAGTGGAAAGTTTGGGCTGGATAAAAGCAAAGTGAAGTGTTACAACTGTAACCAGATGGGACACTTTGCAAGGGAGTGTAAGGCACCAAGGACAAATGGAGGCCAAACACAAGCCAGACCAAACTACACTGATAGAGCTCCCTAGAATGAGAAGCCAAAGCAGCATGCTGTAGTTGCTGTTGAAGAAGAAGGCTTTGATTGGAGCTTTCAGGTGTAAGATGCTTCTCCAAACCAAGCAGTCATGGCAGACCACGATGAAGCCAAGGTATTGGAACATCTTTGTACTCCTGAATGCATTGCTAAAGTAAATAGATACAAGTCCTATAACTTAGAGATGAGATCTGATTTTGAGTCCTTAAATATCTTAAAAGCTTATTTTAAAAGAGCTGAAAATGATTATGAACTAAAGATAGAAAACTTAGAGAAAAGCATTTCAACTCTAAAACATGAGCACGCCAACTACAGGAATCAGATCAGAGACCTTATAACTAAGTTGACTGAATGCCAGGATGAGCTTGTGATCAGCAGAGCCAGGGCAGAAAAATGTGTTCTTGAAGAAGAGACCTTTAAGAACATAATATCCTCATCCTTGCATGCAAAATTTTGTTATCAAAATAAGCAGGGACTGGGATCTAGTGAGATAAATCCTCCACACACAATCTTGTCAGTATGATCTCCTAGGTATGGAACTTGTGAAAATGAGCTTTCCCTCATAGACCCCTTGACTGAAGATGATGAAGAGGAGATGGTGAAGAATGGTTTTGAGAAGAGTGAAAAGAGTATGAAGTGTAACATCCTGTATTTTTGAGTTAATAAAAAGGTTGCATCGTTAAAATTTTTGTAAGGACCATTGTTGCCATATGTGAAACTTATGGGCCATTTATGCTTATAATTCTTTTACTTTTAATCCATTAGTATAAAGGTTAATAATATTAATTATTACTTAATAAATAAATTATAATCATAATAATTATAATAATAACAATAATGATAATAATAATAACAATAATCCTAATAATAACTAATTATAAGAATAATAATAATAATAATCATAATAATAATAATAATAATAATAATAATAATAACAATTTATAAAAATTAAAAAACTTAAAAAGGGTTGAAACTTAAAAGTTAAGGGGTTAATTTGCTAATATTGGAACTTTAAAATAAATGTTTTGGCATAAAATAACAAAGGTTGAAACTTTAGGGACCATTTCTGTAATTATTAAAACCCACCTCTTTCCCATTTTTGAACCCGTGGTTCCGGCAGCAAGCTCCGGCCACCTCCGGCCGGGCTCTGGCCACCTACAAACAGTTACTTTCTCTTCGATTTCCAACCTCAAAACTTTCAATTGCTTCGTGGAGATGATTCGAACCCATTAAAGGCCTTAATTGGTCTTTAACATTCTTTTTATACTTACTTTGAGACCTTTGGTCATTTTTGTTGACTTTCACTATGTTGATAATATAGACTATCTTTTACAGCTCCAACAGTTAGTCAGCACAAACCTTGAATAGTTGAAGTGGAGGCTTTTTCCCAACCCATGATTTAGGCACCCAAGTTCATATGGGATTTGATCACATCCCCCAAATTTATTAGACAGGCAATGAAGAACCACATGTAGCAGGAACTTCCATTTGTAAGAGAAGTTGAATTTGTAGACAGTTGACCTGCTGAAATCTCCACCATATCCCATTTGGAGATAAGAATTGTCCAAATCTGCTTTGGGGAATTTCGTTGGAGCGCCCTCATCATGAAGCTCTACATGCTCCCTGATGATCTGTTCAGAAATGACCAACTCCTGGCCACAGATGCTCGATCGAATAACACGAACCCCATTTAGGGTTTCAATCTGACCATTTGCCTAAAATTCAGACATATGGTTTGAGTAAATCGTGGGGTTTACAGTCAGAGTGGTGTAGTAAGAAGATTGGGTCAGAAAGGAGATGATGTCTGAGAAGTCAACATCCCTTGAAGAATCTAGGAGTGCGACTTGGTTGTGTTGAGGGTTTAGCGCCATTGAAGAAAATTACAGAAAGATAGTTCGGAATAGGGTAAATTGAAGATGAAGAAAGCTTTTAGGGCAGTAATTTGGGTAAAAAGGATGTAAGTGATTAACCGGAAGTATTTAAATGGGTGGAATGGCGGTTTAAAGGGGGTTTTGGATATGACGATGTGAGGTTTTAGTGGATGATGTGAAATGGGCGGTAAGGTTAGTCCATTTAAATAATCCGACATCATTAACAAAATCTTTACTTTTTACAGAGTGGGGCCCTATAGATTTCCATTACACAGTAAAATCTTTCTTCCGAGTATAAAGCATTTCCGAAGGTAATGTTCCTCCGAAGGCAAATTTACTTCCGACGGTAAATTGATTACTTCCGAGAGTATATGTTGCTTTTCAAGTGGAGTGTGTTAAAAGCTTTGGAAGTAGAACTGATATGAAATCAATCGCTTCTTCCGAGACTTAACACTCTTCCGAGAAGAAAATTATCCTGGGAGAAATTTGCTTCGGAAGATATGCAAAATATCTTCTGAGGGTTAATTTCTCTTCGGAAGAATTCATACTTAGATAAAATTTAGAAAAAAATCTTTTGTAACAGGGCTTAGATTGTTTTGACATGAGACTTTACACATTAAAAGGTTTTCAAATGAGATCAACTAATCAATGTTTATCATCCCAATAGCTGTAATGAGATATTTAAATCTTTGTTCATCAAAGGCTTTGGTGAACAAGTCAGCATATTGTTCATTTGAGTCAACTTTGATTAGCTTGATAAGATTTTTCTCAAGAATATCTCTAATGAAATGATACCTAATATCAATGTGCTTAGTCTTGGAGTGCTTCACTAGATTTTCAGTAATGGATATAGCACTGTTGTTGTCAATGTGTATAGGAGTGCTCATGAAGTTGAATCCGTAGTCTATCATCTGGTTTTGAATCCACAGCAGCTGAGCACAACAACTAGCAGCAGCAATGTATTCAGCTTCAGCAGTTGATGTAGAGACACAAGATTGCTTCTTGCATTGCCATGAGATGATCCTTCCACCAACAAATTGACATCCACCAGATGTTGATTTCTTGTTGATGTTACAGCCACCATAATCACTGTCAGAGTAACCATAGAGATTGAAATCACTATTTCTTGGATACCAAAGACCTAGTTTAGGTGCTCCTTTGAGGTATCTAAGAATTCTCTTGACAGCTGTTAGGTGAGACACCTTTGGAGCAGCCTGATATCTTGCACAAATGCAAGTTGCAAACTTGATATCAGGTCTACTTGCTGTGAGATACATCAGAGAACCAATATTCACTCTATACTGATGTTGATCAGTATCCTCCCCCTCAGAATCAGGGCAGAGATTTTGGTTTCTGGGTATAGGTGTTTTTGCTGCTTTACAATCTTTCATATCAAATCGTTCTAAGATATCATTGACATACTTAGATTGATTGATAAAGAACCCTTCCTTCATTTGCTTTACCTGAATTCCATGGAAAAAGTCAATTTTTCCCATGGAACTCATCTCGAACTTCTTCTTCATACTGCTCTCAAAGTCTTTACACATTTGGTCATTTGAGGAACCAAATATGATATCATCAACATAGACTTGAACGAGCAAGATGTCTTTCCCAGACTTTCTTATGAAAAGAGTCTTATCAATGGTACCTCTGGTGTAACCATTCTTCAGGAGAAACTGAGACAATGTCTCATACCACAGCCTAGGTGCTTGGTGCAGCCCATATAGAGCTTTATCCAATTTGCACACATAGTTGGCATGTTGTGGATCTTCAAATCCTGGAGGTTGGCATACGTAGACTTCCATATGTATATCCCCATATAGAAAGGCACACTTGACATCAAGCTGGTAGACAGTGAAATTCTTGGATGCGGCATAAGCCAAGATCCTCTTGAGTGTATCCTTGAACCACCAGTCTTGCCTTGTTCTTGATAATCAAGCCTCTATCATCTCTCTTATTTCTGAATACCCATTTAGTGCCTATAGGTACTTGACCAGATGGTAGCGGACATAGGTTCCAAACCTTTTGTCTTTTGAATTGAAGCAGCTCCTCTTGCATTGATTCAACCCAGCTACTATCTTTCAAGGCATCTTCCACCTTCTTGTGTTCCATTTGGGATAAAAAGCATGAGTACAAGCAGACATTCCCACTGTGAGTTTGTCCTCTTGTTCTCACGCCTTCAGAGACTTCCCCTATGATGTTTTCAGCTGGATGAGTGTTATGAATCCTGAGTCTAGGAATCACCTCCAGTTGCAAAGATAAATCCAAATTGGACATATTTTGCTCAGGAGCTTGAATACTTGGTCCAGCTGTTGTTTCAAACTTATTCAATGAGGACTGATTGAATGAAAGAGAAACATCATCATTTGTTTGCTGTAAAGCATCATTATTAGTTGCTTGTTCCTTCAAGATGGTGCTTTCATCAGCCTGGTGTTGTGCTGGGTCACCTGAAGAGATTTGAATGTCAGCAGGTGAATCCCTTGTTGAAGTACCACTATCTCTTGAGATGGTTATACTGTCAGATCTTTCAATAGTGGGAACTTGATTTGCTGTAACTCTTGGAGAACTTGGAATAGGTCTGGGAAGCTCAAACAGTTGATCTTCATCAGAGTCACTTTGAGCACCTGTTACAGCTGAAACATTCTCACAAGATGGTTTAGAATAGTTGGGAAACAATTCTAAATCAAAGATATGATCAGGGCCATTCCCCCTAACACAAGGAGTGTGCTCTGATACCAATTGCAGGATCGGGTTTGTCACTTAAACACTTGGATTTCTCTCAAACTCACTTATGGAAACACTCAAATCAGATGAAGTAATGTCTTTTACAAGAGTTGATAATAATATAATAAGTAGCAAAGGAACACGCAGAAATAAATTTTCAAGGCACTTGTATATATTACTTCTCAACTCAAGATGTTACAAGACTCTTACAAGCATGAAACAAGAGTTACAATGAGAAACTATATATACTAGATCCTACAGCCGGGTATACGTTGATACCAGCTGGAAACCTAAGACTAAAGCATATACTACAATGCTAAAGTTAAGGTATCTTAGATAAAGTATTATCTAAGATATGGTAGTCATGACATGTCCATGACTTACCTTTTGTCACCAACTAAAGATGGCAACTGTACTAACATAAAAAGGTAAACAGTGGATTAAAGTATGGTCAACTACATGCTTTTGAGAAAACGCCATGCAGTATCTCAGAGATTTGCAGCGGAGTGTCAGAGAGACCATACTTATGTCCACTGGACAATAGGAGTGTCTTCCGAAGGTAAGTTGGCTTCGGAAGAACAAGTTCTTCCAAAGCCACTTATACTTCGGAAGAGGCTTCTATACTTCCGAGGCTTGAGGATTTCTGTACTTCGAAAGTTGACTTTAGATCTTTCTTTCTGAGTCTTGATCATCAGAAGTAGGTTCTTTGTCATCGGAAGTTGGAGTTTTCCTTCGGAAGTAAGCTTTACACTTTGTCTTTGGAAGAGCTCCTTCTTCCTTCGGAAGTTCTATACTTAGCTTCGGAAGTCCTTTGTTTGTTGTACCAAAATCTTCTAAGTGACTTGGTTTTGGTTGCACCAGCCTTTCTAGATCCAACAAAGTCCATGGATATGTGTTCCCACTTCCACATAGGAATCTCAGGTTGCTCAAGTAGTCCACTTGGACGTTGATGTTCGGCTTTAACCTTCGTACACATGAGGCACTTAGCTACATAAGTTGCTATATCCTTCTTCATCCCAAGCCACCAATATTGACCACGCAGGTCCATGTACATCTTATCGAAACCAGGATGAATAGAATAACGAGTTTGATGAGCCTCATTCATGATAAAAGTACGAAGATTATCGTGATTTGGAACCCAAATTCGATTTGTGAAGTACATCAAGCCATTGGGTTTCGTTTCCAATCGAGTTAAAAGATTATGTTCCAGCTCATCCTTCATTATTCCTTCTTATTTCACCACTTGTTGAGCCTCCAAGATACTAGACTCGATGTCACTATCTATTCTCAAGTTTTGTAACAGTACGGTAGTCTCGTTGACATCTAGTAGGATCTCAGTATCGAACTCACCCAAAGTGTCAAACCATTGATGTCGATCGCGAATTTCTTGGAATGAGACCATCTTATTGTGAATCTTTCGGCTTAGTGCATCGGCTACAACATTTGCTTTACAAGGATGGTATCGAATGTCACAATCGTAGTCACTAATCAATTCCACCCAACGACGTTGTCTCATATTGAGATCTTTTTGATTAAAGATGTGTTGAAGGCTTTTGTGATCGGTGTAGACTATACATTGCGTACCATACAGGTAGTGCCTCCAAATCTTTAAAGCAAAGACAACAGCACCAAGCTCGAGATCGTATGTTGTGTAATTCACCTCGTGGACCTTCAATTGTCTCGATGCATAAGCTATGACCTTCCCTCGTTGCATGAGAACACAACCAAGGCCTTGTTTAGATGCATCACAATACACGGTGAAGTCGTCATTTCCATCGGGTAGGGTCAAGATAGGAGCATTGCACAACTTGTGCTTTAACGCTTCAAAAGCTTCTTCTTGCTCGGAACCCCACTCGAATGGTTTATTCTTTTGTGTCAAAGAAGTGAGTGGCTTCGCGATCCTCGAGAAGTTGGCAATGAATCGCCGATAATAACCAGTAAGACCAAGAAAAGAACGAACTTTGGTAGGAGTTGTAGGAACACACCAATTCTTCACAGCTTCCACCTTTGCAGGATCAATGTGAATTCCTTGGCTATTCACCACGTGACCTAGAAATTGAACTTCCTCGAGCCAGAAATCACACTTTGAGAACTTCGCGTACAATTGCTCTTTCTTCAACAACTCAAGAACTTGTCGTAAATGTAGCTCGTGATCAGTATGGGACTTGGAATAAATAAGTATGTCATCAATGAAGACGATCATAAACTTGTCTAGATAAGGCTTGCATACTCGGTTCATGAGATCCATGAAGACAGCAGGAGCATTGGTTAAACCAAAAGGCATCACCATAAACTCATAGTGCCCATAACGAGTACGAAATGCGGTATTTGGGATGTCATCATCATGAAGTCGTAATTGATGATATCCAGAACGTAGATCAATCTTCGAGAATATAGCAGCTCCTTGAAGTTGATCAAAGAAGTCATCGATACGAGGAAGAGGGTAACGATTCTTGATGGTAAGCTTGTTAAGCTCACGATAATCGACGCACATACGAAACGATCCATCTTTCTTCTTTACGAAAAGAACAAGTGCACCCCAAGGCGAAGAACTAGGACGGATGAAGCCCTTCTCGAATAGCTCTTGAAGTTGACTAGAGAGTTCTTGCATTTCTGATGGTGCAAGCCGATATGGCGACTTAGCCACGGGGTTTGCTCCCGGTATCAAGTCAATTTTAAACTCGACTTCACGCACGGGAGGTAAACCACTAAGGTCATCGGGAAATACTTCAGGAAAGTCTCGTACGATAGGGACATCCTTAAGTTCTTTCCCTTTGACTTTCGTGTTGACCACGTAAGCCAAGAAGGCCATATACTTCTTGCTTAGCACTTTCGGGCTTGAGTGCAAGACATGAGTTTAAGCCTTTTGGAAGATTTTTCACAGAACACTTTCAAAGTATCCCCAGTAGGTAACGGTATACGGATGCACTTCTCACAAATGATCGCGGCGTGGTGTTTGGCTAACCAATCCATACCAATGATGACGTCAAAGCTTCCAATTTTCATAGGAATAAGATCGATAAGGAAATCGTGTGTGTCAAGACTTAAGATGCAATCATGAATAACGACATCAACGGTGATCGGTTCTCCATCGGCAACTTCAACGGTGAGAGGTCTTTCTAGTTTCGTATGTGGCTTAGCAAGTATGGGTTCAAACTCTAACGAAACAAAACTCTTATCGGCTCCTGAATCAAATAGGACATAGGCATAAGTTTTATTAATAAGAAACATACCTGTTCAATTTTTAAGATATTTAACAATACAGGTAATGTATGAAAAGAATCGGATCACAAAAGTTAAAGGTAAGTTAACATACCATTCACCACATCGTTGTTTGCTTGTGCTTGGTTAGCGTTGATGTTGAAAGCACGTCCTCGGGCTTGTGGAACATTACCCACAAGACGAGGGCATTGTGGGCGGAAATGACCAGGTTCCCCACAGTTGTAGCAAACACGATTTTTGACCACGGTGGCATTGTTAGGTGCACGGTGGCAAGTTGCCACCAAATGACCATATTTACCGCATAGGGTGCAGATACGGCACGGTTGATTCCCCGGATGATGATACCCACAAGTGTTGCACATAGGTTGAGGACCAGCATAGGCCCTAGCCCCAGGCACTTGTGCCACAGGTGCAGCCGCATGTACAAGTTGTCTTTGGGGTTGTTTGGGTGCAGCCACGACATAGTTGCGTGCCGGTGTAAACTTGCGCTTCTTGTTGTTGTTGTTTGTTGTTGTTGTTGTTAGACGGTTCAGCTTTAGTCTCCTTAACACCCTCAGTAGCCATCTTCTCTACCTTCTTTGCACCCTTCACAGACATGGTGCCCGCTCGTATATGGTTCTCAGTGAGTTGAGCGGTGATAGTAATGGCTTCTTCCAAAGTTGAGGGTCGGCTACCCACCACAGCATCTTGAATTTAGGGTGGTACACCCTTGATAAACTTCTCGATGTTGCGGGGGACAGTGTCGACCATGTGAGGCAGCGGTATACTCAACTTATGATGCCTAGTTGAGTAGGCCAAATGATCACCATCATTTTGCTTCAAATTCTAAAATTCTTCTTCCAACTTTTGCAATTCACTTCTCGGGTAGAACTTCGCGATGGCGATGTTCTCTTCTCGCTATTCCACTAGGTAAGTGCCCTTTGTTGGAGCATACTAGTGGCATAACGAACCTTGAGTGTCTCGGGACACTCACAATTGATAAAAGTATTCTCCATGCTCTCGAACCACTCAAGAAGACCAGTGGCTCCTTCCTTGCCACTAAAACTAGTGGGCTTGCAAGAGCTAAAGTGCTTGAAAGTGCAAGTTTGGTTGTTGCGCCCTTGGTTAGCACTATTCTCTCCTTGACCATTTCCATTGTTGCTAGCTTTGGTCATTAAGGTGCTATTGAGTTCAGCAACCATGGTCAGGATGACAACAGCCATTTGTCGAGCAATCATGGCGGCTAGCTTACGATCGGAACTTCCACGCTTTCCATGATGATGAGACATGCTGGAATATACAAAATGAGTTAGACACAAGAAAGAGAATAACAAGAGGTATATTTCAAACACGGATAAGTCAAGAGTTGTAAGGCACATGGAATGGTTCCATTTAGTAATGCATTACCATTTCGAAACGTTAACACGTCAAGGTAAGTTGACCCATTCGCCTTAGAAACTTGTGTATGTTGACCATAGTTTATCACTCATCCCAGAAATCCCCAGGTAAGCATAACTAGTCTCGTAGGATTTATGCGATATGCTTGCCTTAGCCCAAGGGCCTTTTGCCATGAAAATCAGGATACAGGTTTCTATGAGTCACACAAATTTCTTAGGTTCATGAAATCAAAACCTTGATGAGATTTTCATAGATTAGACATAAGTTTAAAGATCCAAGTCATAAGCATAAGTTTACGATTCCACGTCTCGTTGAGAATAAGATTAAGAAGTTCCATTTTTCGGGGAGAGTCAAAGTGTCAAAGGTAAGTTTAGGGAGACAAGTAACAAAGTTTAAACAATTACAAGGCAAACCTATGCTAAGGCATCAAGTTGCACATAAGTATGGCATAGCATTATGTAGCATGCAAAACAATATATTTCTACAAGATCAATAATACTATTCTATAAGTTTCATGCATAAACTATAGTCTAGGTCACCATTTCTAACAACCTAAATCCTATAGTTATGGGCTCTGATACCAATCTGTCACACCCCAACCTTGACGGCGGAAACGTCGAGGTGTGAGGGTTAGGATTGTTCACAACCACATAACACTATATTTAAAATGTAAATATTAAAATTATAAGTTTCAAAAGGCATTACAAACATAAGGTCTCAATCATGAAACAAAACCAAACATTACATAACAAAACATAGTCTTTTATTTCAATAACTAGGTCCACATCCTAGATTATTGCAAGCTTCAAAAGTTCACTTTAGACTTGGGGATTACCTGAAACATGATAAAAATAAAAGGTCAACTAAAAATAGTTGGTGAGTTTCCAAGGTTTTCATACATAATGTGATAAGGTTACAAGTAGCAATTCATGTCATAGGTCATAAGTTAGTAAGGTTATAGAACACATATCGTTACAACCAAACCTCGACTTGATTACAAGTATATAAGATTGGCTAAGTGAATTTGGTTCCCATGATGAACAAGCATACGTCATCAGGAGCCGGCAATACCTCGGCTTTACCACCAAATAGGCTTGTCAGCCCCAAAGATCTAAGACGTCGACAGGCTAGCAATAGTTAATGATTGTAAACAAACTATGTATCTCATGTAATCACTTACAACACACAAATAACCATGACAAAATATAAAGATGAATTGCAAGTGATTTACAAGTCTCAAATGTTTATAAGTGTATTATGTATAAGTAATCATGTTTCACCCCAAAATAGTGTGAAAAGATAAAAAGGGGGCAAGGAAACTCACATGGCTAAAAGAATAAGTATGAAGATTAATAAGATTGATAATAAACGTTGTTCCAAGATGAACGTCACAAGGCACCTAAATATATATTATAAGATTTTAGGTTAATAATAAGGTTTAACGATTAAACGTGAACTAAGGTTTCAATAGGGATTGGGTATTTGGGATTTTGTCAACAAATTATATTTAACAAAATGGAGTCAATTATATTTTTTTAACTCAAAGGGAATTGCTACATGTTATGTAAGATCATATGTCTAAAATATAATATTTAGAACAATTTGTATACATGATTAAATAAAATTTAGTAACAACAATTTAAAAAATAATTTGAAGATATTGGATGAAATAATATTTATGTGAACAAAATATTATCTATCGTCCACTTTTTAAACTATTTGCATCTCTTTTTAGAATTTTTTAATATAATATAAAAGTATTTCTTTTTAAGTAACAATTTACAGAAAAACATTCATATGATTTAAAATGGTCAAAGTGTATAAAATGACTCTTTATAATTTTAAAAAAAATTTAGTATTTAATTTATAGGCCAAAAAGGCCTAAAAAATATGTGAGGCTCCCCGGATTCGAACCGGGGACCTCCTAGATGTGAGGGTGAGTGGGTAACCAGTAAACCAAGGCCTAAGCCGTGGTTTATCTGGGTTTCCAAAACTTAAAAATACCAACACAAAACCCCACCCAAATTCTCAAGAACCCTAGGTTCGGATTATGCTAAATTGAAGATCAAATCGATTAGTTTAGAGCTTGGAACCATAGGGCTTTTGATTAGTGGATGAAACCGAGTGAGTGGATGTGTTTAATTACCCTATTGAAGACTGAATTGACGAGGTCGAGTGTGGAAGAACTCGCGACTAAACTCGAACCTGATTGAGATGCAAATGTTGATGGAACCCGAATTAAATTTGAATGTAGCTTCTGAAGAACGTCTTGATTTAAGATTTCCAATGAATTGCAAGTGAAAGTTTTGCGAAGGAGGGGTTCAGTTGTGTGAGAAAAAGCCGCGAGTGTGGTTAGTCGTTTGTGTTGATTTCAGGTGTTTAGGTTTAAATTGTACTTAGAAATCGATTGGAAACGTTTAAACAATTGTGTGGGTTCAATTAATTTTATAATTATCAGGTTTTAATGGTCGTACGTTGCGGGTTGATGATCGGGCGTTACCCGACCCTGTACCCACTCGCATCCGATGTTAAAGACCAATTAAGGTCCTTTAATGGGTTCGAATCGTCTCCACAAAGCGAAAGAAACGTTTTGAGGTTGGAAATTTAAGAAACAGTAACCGTTTGTAGGTGGCCAGAGCCCGGCCGGAGGTGGCCGGAGCTTGCTGCCGGAACCACGGGTTCAAAAAGGGGAAAGGGGTGGGTTTTAATAATTTACAGAAATGGTCCATGAAGTTTCAACCTTTGTTATTTTATGTCAAAACATTTATTTTAAAGTTCCAAGATTAGCAAATTAACCCCTTAACTTTTAAGTTTCAACCCTTTTTAAGTTTTATAATTTTTATAAATTTTTATTATTATTATTATTATTATTATTATTATTATTATTATTATTATTATTATCATGATTATTATTATTATTATTCTTATAATTAGATATTATTAGGATTATTATTATTATTATTATCATTATTGTTATTATTATAATTATTATGATTATAATTTATTTATTAATTAATAATTAATATTATTAAACTTTAAACTAAAGAATTAAAAGTAAAAAGAATTATTAGCATAAATGGCCCATAAGTTTCAGATATGGCAACAATGGTCCTTACAAAAATTTTAACGATGCAACCTTTTTATTAACTCAAAAATACAGGATGTTACACTTCATACTCTTTTCACTCTTCTCAAAACCATTCTTCACCATCTCCTCTTCATCATCTTCAGTCAAGGGGTCTATGAGGGAAAGCTCATTTTCACAAGTTCCATACCTAGGAGATCATACTGACAAGATTGTGTGTGGAGGATTTATCTCACTAGATCCCAGTCCCTGCTTATTTTGATAACAAAATTTTGCATGCAAGGATGAGGATATTATGTTCTTAAAGGTCTCTTCTTCAAGAACACATTTTTCTGCCCTGGCTCTGCTGATCACAAGCTCATCCTGGCATTCAGTCAACTTAGTTATAAGGTCTCTGATCTGATTCCTGTAGTTGGCGTGCTCATGTTTTGGAGTTGAAATGCTTTTCTCTAAGTTTTCTATCTTTAGTTCATAATCATTTTCAACTCTTTTAAAATAAGCTTTTAAGATATTTAAGGACTCAAAATCAGATCTCATCTCTAAGTTATAGGACCTGTATCTATTTACTTTAGCAATGCATTCAGGAGTACAAAGATGTTCCAATACCTTGGCTTCATCGTGGTCTGCCATGACTGCTTGGTTTGGAGAAGCATCTTACACCTGAAAGCTCCAATCAAAGCCTTCTTCTTCAACAGCAACTACAGCTTGCTGCTTTGGCTTCTCATTCTAGGGAGCTCTATCAGTGTAGTTTGGTCTGGCTTGTGTTTGGCCTCCATTTGTCCTTGGTGCCTTACACTCCCTTGCAAAGTGTCCATCTGGTTACAGTTGTAACACTTCACTTTGCTTTTATCCAGCCCAAACTTTCCACTAGCTGCATTTGTTGGAAACTTCCTCACTATCCTCTTGTAGAATTTCTTGGCTTTGTGAGTGAGAAGAGCCATCCGCTAAACTCTCTCCATGTACTCCACATCATCTGAATGGATACAGTCCTAGTCTTTAAGGGTGAAGAGAACGTTGCCTGTGCTCTCATCAGCAGAGACAAAAGCATGAGAAGAACTTGTCTCTTGGAATGGACTTAGCTTTCTCTTAGAGTCTCTGGGAAGGTGATGAAAGGACCCTTTTATGAGTTGTCAGGGTAGCATATAAGATGATGTTGTGGTTCAATGCTTTCCCTTTCAACCACGTGGAGGGCTGAACTCAGTTGATTGCTGGAGTTACCAGATGAGTTTTGCATGTTCATCTCCATCTGGTATCCACTTAAAATACCATACAATTCTGTAAGAGTAAGAGTCTTAGGGTTCTCAGTCCTCTTGATAACAACACAATAATGTGTCCATTGTGTAGGAAGAGAGGACATGAACTTCCTCACAATGTCCCTGTTCTCAAGAGTTACTCCAACATCCATTAGAGTATCCATAATTTCAATATACCTAAAGTATTGTTGAGTCATGGTTTCACCTACTTTGTAGGTGAGGTTTTCAAACTACTGCTTCAGGGGGTCCTTCTTATTCTCCTTAACTTCATTGGACCCTCATACATAAGCTTCAGTGCTTCCTATAGTTGCTTGGTAGTTTTGCACTTCTTGAAGCCTCTGTAAATGGAGTTTGGAAGAGCAGTTTGAAGGGTTGTCATGGCTTTCTGATCAATCTCTATTCTTTTTCTGTCTTCATCAGAATAGTCAGCCACAACCTTTGAAATCATACCACCACCAGCTGCTGAAGGGATGCTTGGTATGTAAGGTTCTTGAACAACATAGTCCCATATCCTAGAGTCTTGAGACTTGATAAAGCCTTCCATTCTTTGACATCAAGTATCAAAGTCTTCAGGAGTGATCAGTTGAGACTTTGTCATAGTTCCACTTTCCATATCAGCTTTAGTAATAGCTTCCATTTGAGTTGTTAAGTTTTTTTTTGTATGAGGGATCCTAAGATTGTGAGATCTGATAATCAAGAGCCTGGAATGCTCTAATACCAAATGCAGGACCGTTTAAGGGTATGCACTTACAACACAACAATCATAATGAGGAGAGTTTTTTAGAACACTTAACAAATCAAATAGGGAACTAGTAACTTATAAGTAAGATACTAAGAACACAATTAAAATGTGAGACAAAACAAGATAGCAAACAACACTAGTGTATGGTTTTCAAGAATGATGTATATTGCTTCTCAAGTTCTTTTACAAGTGTTACAAAGCATAGAAAGAAAGTTACAAGTACTTGAGATACTTTATACTACATCCTACAGCTGGCCATACTTTGAAGGCCAGCTGGATACATAAGTCTAGACAACTACAAAATCAAATATAGAGTCAAAATGCAGACTGCCTTTTTGACTAGTGACTATGAGATGCCATAGCTCATATCCTAATATATTACAAAAAGGATAAAAGTACATAAAGTAGAAAGCTTAGACTCAAGACCTCAATGTATAGTTATCAAAAGCATGGACCTTTTCACCAACTCATGTAAGTTGGTGATTGAACAAAGTTGCAGCGGAAAGGTTGTGCAGCTTTATTGTAAAGTACATCAGATAAAAGCATGTACATAAAAGTCTTCAGAAGAAATCTGTCTTTAATCTTTGGCTTCGGAAGACTTTGTCTTTAAAGCTTCGAAAGAATTCACTTTTGGCTTCGGAAGATGTTGGTCTTGGCTTCGAAAGACTTTACACTTAGAATATTTTCTAGTGCATGGTGTAAAACTTACGAAGCATTTCTTCTTCTGTACTTCAATGCATGCATGAAGAGAGACTTTGGATGTTTTGGCTGCATCAGACTTATAGGAATGCTTACAAGAAGGTGTATTGTTACTGTTTAATGCTAAAACCCTAGCATTCATTGTAACCGTTCACCTCAATTAATACAAAGAGCATTTATGAGTACTTCTTGCATTCAATGTTCTGTGATTGTATGATTCCGCCATATAATCATTGACTCAATCATCATATTCGATCCTAGTTGATTCATATCAACTGAGAATATCATTCTCACACCCAATCAATTGTTATCAGAGCTTTGTCTGTCGGTTCATCTTCAGATCTGAACTGAAACTCGATTGATCTGGTGATTGAGTTGCTGATAGAGTGTTCAACTACCTCTAATAAGTGTACATGCTGAAACTCTGCTGAAACATCAACAGTCACTGTTCACCAAAAACAATTCTCAAGAACAAATCTATAAACAGCTTGCTCAACCTCACAAAAGTAGAACAAAAACATCATTAACATCTTAATATTCACATATTAAAAACAACAGGAAAGGTACATAACAAGTTCAAACAAATCTTAGTTTATACTCAGTAGATTTTTTCACATAAGACTATTTTTGGACTATCTGGACTATTTAGACCTAACAATTAATCTAATTATTATTCCAACAAGTTAAAAAAAAGCTTATTAAAATGGAATCTCATAATTTTTCTGAACTTGGTCATACTCCTAAACCTCCCATGCTAAAACACAAATCTGAGTTTAAGACTGTAGATCTGGATTATTGGATATCCATATGCAAAGGACCTCACATCCCTGTGACACTCTTGGCTGACCAAGCTGCTTTGTACAAAACATCAAGAATACCCATTGAAGATCTCACTCTTGATGATGATGATTACAAGAAAATAAAGATTGATCTTAAAGCATATTCCATTCTCACACAAGCCTTGAAAATGGATGTGCTCAAAAGACTTGAGAAATATGGAACAACAAAAGCTGTGTGGGATGCACTGCTGATCATGTGTAAAGGGAGCAGTGAAGTAGCTAAAACTAACAAAGATAGGTTGGTCAATCAATATGAAGCCTTCCATCACTCCAAAGGGGAGTCAATTTCAAAACAACTGCATAGATTTGTGTAGTTGGTCAATGACCTTGAGATTATGGGGGTTACATACAAAGTCAAGGAGCTGAACAAGAATATGCTACACAGTCTGCCTAAAAGTTGGAAACAAAACGCGACCATACTGAAAAACACACTTGATCTAGAAAGTACAACTCTAGATATCATGATTGCAAAGATTGAAGCTCTTAAACTTGATGAAAAGAGCAGAAATCTTAGTGGACCTCAAGTCATTGAAGCCTATAAATTTCCTTCGAAAACTCATTCTATAGAAAATGCATTCATCACAGAAGATGATGATTTTCTCTCATCTAGAGATCAAGTGAAATCAACTGGATTCATTGCTTCTCAATCAACCAACAAGCCATCAACCTCATCACAATCTACTACTTTTACTACCACTCCCTCAAGTACACATGGAAACGACAATATCATCACCAACAACAATCTACTGGTTTACATCCCTCAACCTCATCATCACAACCAAGCTCAAGCTTCTAATCCAATGTTAAACAACAATATCATCACCAACAACAACATCAACAACCATACCAGAGTCAGCCACAACTGACTATTTAAGCTCATGGAAACAACCAACCTACCTCTAATGCTCTTGGCATCAGACAAGATGGAGTTTGTAATTGGAGCCTATATGTAGAGGAAGTGAAGCCTCAATTCCAGAATCATGCACTCATGGCTCACATCAATGATGGCCCAACACCTATGCCATCTAAGGTAAAATCTAATCTTTGTAGTGATAAGTGCATTGCTGAACTGTAGAGTTATCATGAGCATAACCATAAATTGGCTGCTAAAATTAAAGAAGAAAAGGTAAAGTCAGAGATGCTTAAAAGTGAACTGAAATCTTTTGAAAATTAAAATCAAATCACTCATCTCTGATATTGAAAACTGCATGGAGAAAAGTATACTCTTGCAGCTGAAAATGAACAGCTAATTGAAAAGTTAGGTCAATCCAAAGCTAAACAATCAGTTACTGAAATGAAACATAAAAAGTTTCAAATGTCTTCAGTCAAGCTGCAAGAGATGCTAGATTCATAAAATGATCCTAAGGATACAACTGGGATTGGGTATAATTCATGTCCCCCACCATACAGTGAGAATTACATTGTCATGCCTGAGTCAGTCACTCTTTATGATCAAAATGAGCCTAAAACTATTGAATCTCAATGAGTAGTAACACAAATCACAAATCCTCAAAACAAACCAAGTGTTTACATTGAAACAAATGAGGAGAAAATGAAGCTAGGTCATCCAATCAAAATCAAAGAGTGTTCAGACAAGTCGGTAAATGTCATTAAACCAAAAAGTCCAGTCAAAGACATAGTGCCATTTGTGAAATTCATTCCTGCAATTTCCAAAGAAAAGAAGAAAATAGATGTTTCTGTTAAACCAACTGCTACAATAAAATCTGATTGTGAGATCACATGTCCTAAAAATTCAAAAAAATCAGACAAAGTTTCACTGAGACGCAAAGGGAAAACCCCTCGGATTCAAAAGATTCAAAGCAAAACAGATTCACCAGCAATAAAACTTAAACAAGGAGTTGGTTTTGACATCTTTAATGAAGGAAACAACGTCAGCCCAAAAGAATGAAAAACAGCAGTATTGTGAAACAAACTGCAAACAAGGCTGATATTGCTTCTTCATCAAAATTAAAGAAAGATGCTCATTTGAGGACTGGTAAACCTACTGAGATATCAAGATCAAGCAAAAAAGACAAACACATATACTGTGAAGTATGTGAGATGTCAAATCACATAACAGATGAGTGCTTTTTCACTCAATACTGTTCAATCTGTGACATGAACAATCATTCCACCAAAAATTGTTATATTAACAAATATTGTTCTGTTTGTGATATGACCAACCACAATACATACAAGCAAAAAGGTTTGAGAATTCCCTAAAACAAACCCATCTCACCAATCTCATCTGTGAAACCCAAAATCAGAAATCATTTCATAATAAACTGTCTAGGACTTCCAGTTCTGATGATGATTTGGGTAACCTGAAAGAGTTGAAGAAAATTCAAAGAAACATAAATCACAACTTTAGACAAAATCATGATTTTCATAAATCAAAATTGAAGTTTGACAATAAAAAACGTGTCCAGTTTCTGAAAAGAAATATAGACCAAAGATTTCAATATTCTACTAAATCTTCAGTTGAAATTGATAAGATGAACCAGACAATATATCAATAGAAATCAACCAGAACCCCACCCTCAAAGTCAGAGTTTAGAGGAAAATACCCTGAAGTTACTCTCATGGATAGGAACAGGAAACCCAAGACCATAATGTCTTGGGTTCCACATTCTAATTAGTTCTTTTTTGTTTCATACAGGTTCAATAGCTTATGGTATGTGGAAAGTGGGTGCTCCGGACACATGATTGGAGATTGTTCCCTCCTTCATGATTTCAAGCATATTCAAGGAATTATTGTGGCATTTGGTGGAGATTTACAAGGTGGCAGAATCACTGGTGAAGGATTTGTGACAAATGGGATGTTGAGTTTTGATAGAGTGAACTACTATGAACAACTCAATTTCAATCTGCTCAGCGTGTCTCAGATCTCAGATCTGTGACAAGAAATATTCAACTTACTTCACTGAAACTTATTGCTTCATTCTGAAACCAGGATTTGAAATTCCCGAAGAATGGGTTGTCTTGGAGACTCCGAGGAAGAATAACACCTATGTCTTAAACCTTAATTCTGCTATAACAAAGAAGAAACGTGTCTTCTGTCAAAAACATATTTTGATGAGTCACAACTTTGGCACAGACGTTTGGGACAAACAAATTTCAAAAACATGAACAAATTGGTAAAGGGAAACCATGTCATTGGTTTACCCCAAAAAGAATTTAACTTTATTGATCATTGTTCATCGTTTCTCAAAGGGAAACAACATAAGTCTTCCCACAGGCCAAAACTGATGAACACAAACAATTCTCCATTAAAGCTACTTCATATAGATCTTTTTGGACTAACTTATGTTATGAGCACTGGAAAGAAATAGTATTGTTTGGTGAACATAGATGTCTTTTCCAGATTTACATGGGTCTTTTTCTTACATCATAAAAAAGAAGCGTCCCAACTAATAAAAGATTTTATCACTAAAATTGAAAATCAACTTGATTATAAAGTCAAAACAATTAGAACTGATAATGGGATAGATTTTAAAATGAAGATGTCAGTTTATTTTGTGCAACCAAAGGCATTGGTCATCAATTTAGTGCAGCTAGAATTTCTCAACAAAATGGGGTAGCTGAAAGGCGAAATAGAACACTAATTGAAGCAGCACGAACTATGCTAGCCGATGCTAAACTGCCAATTACCTTTTGGGCAGAAGCAGTTAACACATCGTGCTTTGTAAAAAATAGAACTTTGATTGTAAAAGAAAGCAACAAGACTCCTTATGAACTTCTCTTTCACAGAAAACCATTTATTGGATTTTTCAAGTCATTTGGTAGTCCTGTCTCAATATTAAACCCCCGAGACCATTTGGGTAAGTATTCATCAAAGTCTGATGAAGGATTCTTTGTAGGATATTCTTCTGTCTCAAAGGCTTATAGAGTGTTTAATCCTAGATTAAACATTATTGATAAATCCACAAATGTTTAATTCAAGGAGCACTCATTTCACAATTCAACAAATGGTCCTGACTGTTGTTTGATGTTCATTCATTTACAAAATCTTTTGATCAATTTCACTTGTCTGATGCAGGAAACCTACAATCAGCTGAATCTTCTCCAGTAGTAGAAAGAAGGGATGACTTTCCAATGGTTCCTCCAACTTCTACTGAGCAACTTTATGAAGATGTCCCACTGCAAGCTGACCCTGTCAGACAACAATCTCAATATCAAAAGGTTTCAACTGAGACTGGTCCTAGAATACTCCCATCTCCTTCAGAAGAACACCCTCAACTGAAGCTAGAAATCAAGATCAAGCTATACCTCCAGTTGAAACTGAAAGAAATTCAAATGATGGAAGTAATCAATGTGCCACAGATGCTGAAGCAGTAACTGGAACAGACTTTGATTATTTCCACAACTCTCCCATAATACAAGATGAAGGTTCCTCTCATTAAGATGATATGAATGTCTCCAATCTCAATGTAACCATTGCTGGGGACTCAATACTAACCACCAGAATACACAAGAATCATCCAGTGGAAAGCATCATTGGTGAACTAAATGAATGGGTGATAAGAAGCAAGTCAAGGATAGCAAACATCTGTTTGTTCTCTTGTTTTATGTGTCAAACAGTACCCAAAAACAGCAAAGAGGTTTTTCAAGAAAATAGTTGGATTGAAGTAATGCAGGAAGAGTTGCTGCAATTTAAGAAACAAGAAGTATGGCAACTGGTAGATCTTCTCGAATGACAGTACCCCATCGGTAGCAGGTGGCTATATAGGAACAAAACTGATGACTGGGGAATTTTCATCAGAAATAAAGCAAGATTAGTGGCTCAGGGGTATACACAAGAAGAAGGAATTGACTATGATGAAGTGTTTTCTCTTGTAGCTAGATTAGAAGCAATAAGACTCTTTTTAGCATATTCAGTATTCATGAAATTCACTGTTTATCAAATGGATGTGAAATGTGCTTTTATGTATGGAAAGATTGCTGAAGAAGTCTATGTGAGTCAACCTCCTAGATTTGAGACCCAAATTTTCCATACAAGGTGTACAAGCTTGACAAAGCCTTGTATGGTCTTCATCAAGCTCCAAAGAAGTGGTACGAGACTCTATCGTCTTTTCTTCTTGAACACGGGTATGAAAGAGGAAAGATTGATCAGACTCTCTTCAGAAAGAGAAATGCAAAAAACATGTTGCTCATTCAGATATATGTGGATGATCTCATTTTTGGCTCAACAAACAAGTTACTCTGTAAAGACTTTGAAGACCTTATGCATTCAAAATTTTAAATAAGTGCTATAGGAGAGCTCACATTCTTTCTAGGAGTGCAAGTCCAACAAACAACAGATGGAATCTTCATCGATCAATCAAAATACATGGAAACAATGCTGAAGAAATTCAAATTTGCTGACTGTCAGTCCATTAGAACTCCTGTTGACACTAAAGTGAAGATTAGTCAAGATCCGGAAGGCAAATCAGTGGATCAGACTCAATATCGATCTATGATAAGTTCACTTATGTATCTAGCAGCCAGTAGGCCTGACATTATATTTGGTGTTTGTGTGTGTGCCAAATATGAAGCTGATCCCAAGGAATCACATGTGAATGCTGTCAAAAGGATATTCAAATATCTTAAGGGCAAGCATGCTCTTGGATTGTGGTATCCAAAGGAAGGAGATTTCAATCTTTATGCCTACACAGAAAGTGATAATGGGGGATGCAACTTCAATAGGAAGTCCACTTCTGGTGGTTGTCAATTTCTTGGTCCCAGACCGGTCTCCTGGCAGTGCAAGAAGAAGACCAATGTATCTATTTTAACAGTAGAAGTCGAGTATATAGCAGCATTAGCTTGTTGCTCTCAAGTTCTCTAGATTCAAAACCAGATGCTTGACTATGGTTTTAACTTCCTGCAACCCCAATTCACATTGACAACACAACAACAATGTTTATCACAAATAATCCAGTTCAGCACTCAAAAACAAAACACATTAAAATCAAAAATCACTTTTTAAGAGATTGTGCTGAAAAAGGGTTAATCAAATTGATCCAAGTTCATACTGATAATCAATTGGCTCATTTATTTACCAAGGCATTTGAACCTAGTAGGTTTGAATTCCTAGTTCAATCAATTGGCATGATTAACCTTGAGTAAAATTCAAAATTACAAAAACATTCAAATATTAACAAGAACTACAAAAACAAGTCATTTTACTGAAGTTTGTGTCTTATACTAATGAGAAATGATATAATTACAGTCGTTATATCATTCACAATTCTTATTTCAAAATCTCAAAAGAATGACGTGACTTACCTGATATGTGGGTAGGCTCAACTTGGAAAAGAAAATACATGTTGTGATGAATTAAAATCTTATTCAACTATGAAGTACTCATCTCAGAGTACGGGTACGTATTGACTTATCTAAGTGTATGTGTGTGTAGTAACCTAAACACACCAAGTAATGATATCCTATGAATCTTTGTTTTTCTAAGCAAAGACCTGGAGAAACAAGCACATAGTTCTGGTGTCATGATCCAAAAGATTCCCAATGTGGAACACATCCAAATTGGATGAATCAACAAAAGAATACATTATTTATGAATGAACAAAAAGAATCCCATCATGGATCACCTTCCAAAGTGAAGTGAAAAAGAATCCCAATGTGGATCAAATCATGAAAAGGATCAAAGAAAATAATCCCGATGAGGATCAGTGAAAATGAGATTTCATACATTAAGTGACCTGATCAAGCAAGTTATGGAAAAGTTCTACCAGTGGTTGATCATACCATTCTTTTGAGTGTGGGGTACATGTTGAATCATTAAATTAATCTTAACATGATAAATATCACATGCATTATAATATTAACTATGTATGAGTTTAAGAGGACAAACATACCTTCACTCAATAAGATCATAAACATATCTTTTTTACTAACAAAATATTACACTTGTGTAATGTAAGATTGATATGATCCCAAGAAAAGTATACTTCCTCTTCTTGTACAGATAAAAAAACAAAACCATTACAAAAATATTTTATGTTCAAAAGTTTTAAATCTTTAAAGTTTTTATCTAGTTATGGATATAAACTTTAGGGGGAGTAATTTAAAATTTTGATGAGTTTGTACAGGTATTTCTTTTATAACAGTAATATTATAAAATCAAAAAGAAATTGATTGTGTTGGTGGTGCAAAAGTTATACTATAGTATCTCAGCTTATGCAGACTTCTGGAAGCATAAAAGTCCAAGATCAGTCAAACAATGGGAAACTTGTATCACATATGATATACAAGTCAATCCAAGCAAGAATTGACAACCCCAACAACAGTCAAAACTTCATAAGAAACAAGTCAAAACCAAAGACAGTTCTTCATAACAATCAATAAATCAGCAGAAAAATAGAAAAAATTTACTCTGCAGAAACATTAATTTTGATCAAGTTCAAATATTAATGCAGGTAACCGCATTGGTTAATACGGGTGAAGGTAACCCATGCATATAACCAATGCGGGTAACTATTTTTATATCATTAAAAACAAAGTGAAACTAATGCGGTCAAGTTAACTCTAACGCATTTGTTTCAAGGAAGTATACATAAAAGGTTTGAAGTGTTGAAAACATATGCAGGCAAATGTATTCAACCGCATTTGTGTATGTGGCAAACTTTTGTTCTACCGCATTTCTTTTTACTCATCCGGATTTCCTAAATGTGGTTGACATCAGCACTAAAATCTTCCTTCTGTATCAAAGTGAATAAACAATGTGATTAATCTCTTCTATCATGATGATGTATGAAAGTCAAGAAATGCGGGCAACTTCATTGTTCTGTCGCATTTGTTGAAGTAAATGTGGACAAAGGAATTTGCTCTACCGCATTTGTTATAGTGAACAAATACTGATCAAATTTGGTCTACCGCATTTGTTACAGTGAACAAATGTTGACTAACATTGTTCTACCACATTTGCTACAGTGAACAAATGCTGAATTACTTTGTTCTACCACATTTGCTATAGTTAACAAATGCTGTTAAGTATTTACACTCCCGCATTTGTAACAGTACACAAATGATGAAGAACAAAATACATCCGCATTTGCTATAGTGAAAATAAAATTTTGACCGCATTTGTTTTAAAACTCGTAACATTAGCAAAAGACATTAAATGGTCTATTTAAACCCACATCAGAAGGTTATTTAATACTTTTCAAATTTGAGAGACTCAAAAGTGCAACAAGTGTTCATCATTGTTCTTCATTCATCATCATCATCATTACTATCACCAAAAACCTGTGTTCTAGATTCATTCACCCTAATATTCCTCAGCTTCGATTCTTTATAAAAGTAGTATCGAATACAAGGTGAAAATCTTCAAAGTTCATAACCTAAAACAGTCGGACATTCGAACTGATGTTGACCTTAGAACTCTAGGTTAAGAAATAATCACCAAAACTAACATCAAACTAAGGTTTGAGATACATTTTCGAGTGCAATGAACTTCACTAACAAGAATTTAACAACATATAAGTGATTTGCAAAAACCTAGTTAATGTCAAGAACAGGGGGTAACCGAATCTGAAAATGTTGATGTCAAAACTTGATGTTAAGGATTAAAAGGTGTTAAAATCAATAAGGATAATCTCTATAAACTTGAAAATCAATATAAAAGTGATTATTCATGACAAAATCAAGTTGGGTATGATTTCTATGAAACAATACATAAGAACACTCAATTTTTACCATTAAAAGTCAAATTGAGAAAACCTCTCTTGATTTATGATTTACATTCTGATGATTATTATCCAAGTTTCTAATTCATATGTCTCTAATGCAGGGTACATGGCAAATCTCACATGGAGTAAGGTCCATAATGTCAGTGGTTATCTTGACCCTGATGTACCTGAGGTAGAAGGTCTCTGAGACATGATCAGATTCATATCTACTACCAGAGTTGCTCATGCTATTACAGTCAGACCAATCATTTATGAGAAATTCATAAGGTCATTTTGGAGCACTGCTGAGGTGACATAGATGGATGGTGTAAGGACTCTATCTGGTAGAATTACTGAAGATCATACATTGGCTATCACTGAACAGACTGTGAGATAGTATCTACAGTTTGGTGATGATGCCAACACTCCTTTCCAATTAGAAGATGATGAAACCATGACTTTCTTTGCAAACATTGGTTATGAAGGAGTTTATGAAGGGAAGCAGATTGTGAAGGGATTAGTTGACTTACAATGGAGGTTCCTCATTTATCTCTACCAACATTGTCTGTCAAAGAGGAAGACTGGATGGAATCATATCCTAGTAACAACCTCTTCTGCGATATGTGCTTTGGGCACAAACAGGCCAATCAACATGTCTGCATATGTGTTTAATGGTCTTGTTTCAAACATTCAAGAAGGAAGAAGGCACTTGTTTCAAACAGGCCTTACAATGCTTTATCAATGAAGCATTCCCAGAGATAGTGCCTGTAGGACCAATGATGGATATTCCTCACTATAATACCAAAACCTAAGTACATAAAGAAGAGAGATCTAAGGAATTTCTATAGTGGAACATTCTTTCCTCTGTTACCATGGATGTTGCAGCAGATCCATCCTGAAGAACAAGAACAAGAGGCTCCTGTTGATGAGCCTGTTCATGAAGAAAAACAACAAGCTACTCATGTCAACAACATGTTGATGAGCATGTTGTGTTAGGTGAAGAAGGACTAAGGCCAGTGTCACCACAGATGGATGTAGGTGGTGATCTTCACACTGGGCCTTCAGTTCAAGAAGCTGAAATAGCCTCACCATTCATGCCTACTCCCATTCCATCACCTCAAAGATCACCAATCCCATCACGACAAACATTACCCATCATCTCACCTCATATATAACCCATCCATTCACCTCATGTTTCACCCATTCACCCTCACCATACATCTCCCATTCCATTCTCACCCTCTACTACTGAGCCTGTTGAGTTTTGTGACTCTGCTAGCTCTTCAGAGCAATCCAAATCATCTTCTGATGAAGAGGATCATCAAATGAAAATGCTTATGAGGCAAGTTACTTTGATACTAGTTCCCTCTGAAAGTTTTGCTGAATCAGAGATGAACAGACCAGATGAGAAGGATGAGATGATCACTAGCTTTTGAAGAAGGTGGCCAAAATGGAAAAACTCTTAGATAGAAGGTCTGGTATCATAAATGACAAACTTCTAGAGTTGGATTAGAACGAGAAGGAGTTGAAAGACATGAAAGAAAGATATGAGGCTGAAAAGGCAGAAAAGGATAAGGAGATAGAAGAACTTAAGGCTTCACTCAAACATTCTAGGGACGAAGTAATTGGTCATGTTGACACTTTAGCCATCTAGACAATTGCCATGGAAGAGCAGGAAGGATTTGTTGAGGAGTAAGCTGACATAATCTCAGATTAGAAAAAACAAATAGAATCTCAGAATAAGAGGATTGCTGAGTTGGAGCTGTTGATTATGATAAAACTAGAAGTTGAAAAAGAAAGAGATGATGAAAGTGATAAGGATGAGATTGAGAAGGAGAAAGATGATAAGAGGGAGCAGGAAAGTGAAGAAAGTTCCTCAGGGGAAGATGATGGTAACACCCCTCCAGCCAAAAAGATGAGATTTCTTAAGTCTATGAAAGAGACTGAATGAAGTGAAGCAAAACATGATGAATCAAGTTTGGCTATGGTGGTTTATACTAGCAAACAAAAGGAAGAATCTCAAACAAAAGAACCAGAGTTTAGTGATATGATCAAAGGTCTAGATATCTTCACAGTTGAGGAATTCATCATTGATGATGAATTTTGGGACTTTATTAGAGAAAGACAACTTGTTGAACCAATAGTGGTTATTCCTCAATCTCCTATCCCAATTGAGAAGGAATTGAGTCTTTAGATTGTAAGGCCCCGTTCCCGGGACGCTTACACTTGGTCAATCATCGCACATAAAACATACATTTACACTTGTATTTGATAAACATCGCAGCGGAACATTAAAATGAGCTTTCATTCTATATAAATGTTTTTGCAAGTGAATACAACATTCATTACAAAAGAGCTTGTTCGCATTACAATGCAAAAACATTAATAAAAAGAATGCCATCCCAAAAAGAGCTGAGTAGCTTCACGATGCCATCCTCAGCAATCATTACCTGCCAACTGGAAAACATATAAAAAGTCAGCGTTGCTGAGTGGGTTCTAGTTTTATTATAAAACATACTTTACTTTCATATAAAACCATTCGTTTCTTTTACATGATCACACATCCATTCATTCATTCTTTCGTTCCATTTAACTTTACTTGCGCATCGGACATCATCCGTACCAATACCATGTGCTACACCCCGATTAGTCTTAGCTACCGGGCCGAAGTCAATAAATGAACAGCTAAACATATGCCATGGTACTAGGAGTAACCATCAGTCATAGCTACTGGGCTGAAGTCATTAAATGAACAGCTAAACGTATGCCACAGTACTAGGGGTGAGCGGTAGAGGTTCTACATTAATGGTCAATCACAAAGAAGGACCCGTTATCCGATGCATGCAAGACGTTTCATTTCTTTCCACTTTACGTTACATAATACTTCATTTCATTCATCATAATACGTAAAGCCATAGGAAAGATAATATACATCATACTAAGGAACATATCATACACATTCATCATCATTATACAGGGCAACATCATACATACAAAACATGCATAAACATACAACATCATCATCATCATGCCCCACATACTCTCTAAGGCCATAACAGTTATCTTACATGCTCTTACGAGAACCTTTACGTCAAAACGTACATCTGCACTTTCCCCGAAAGCCAGAAGTCTAACTACACTTTCCTTCGGGTGCAACAGCTCTATTCGTGCGTATGGACACCCTTCAGTCGCATGGCCTTCATGCGACTGAACATCATGCGATTGGACTCAAGCGGATGAACATCTATGCGAATGGACATCCAGTCGTGCGTATGGACCTCATGCGGATGGAACTAATGCGAATGGGCACCTATGCGATCGATCTAATGCGAATGAACTCATGCGACTAAGCACTTATGCGATTGAACCCTCAGTCGCATGACTCCCCATGCGATTGGACTCCCAGTCGTGCGACTGAAACCTTAGTCGTGCGATTGAACCCTCAATCACGCGAATGAATCCCAATCGTGCGAATGACCCTAAATCGCCTCTCATTCGGCCGTATGGCCTCCATTCGGTCGCCTAGCCCTAGCTGATGCAGAATGGAGTTCATCCCGAACTCAATCTGCCATTTTCGGCCTCCAAGCTCATCCAAACCCATTCTAAGCCTAAATTAACCCTCCTGGACCTTAGGAATGCATACCATAACACCATACAAGCACACACAAGCCCGGAAACATACACGAAACGCATCACACACATCACACCCAAATGGGTCAAACACACCCACATACAAAAACGGGTTTTCTATGCTTTCCAGCCCTAAAATTGGTTGAAAACAAGTAAAAGTGGGGTCCTAGAACTCACACAAACGAGCATAACGTCAAGAGCTTCGATTTGGCTTGCCACACGACGAGTTTGGACACCCTAATCACCCGAAACTCCCCTTTTTCTCTTTTTCTCCTCTTTTCTCTCTTCTCCTCTCTTGACAGCTGAATATTTGAGTATGGGGGAGAGGGTAAGGGCTGCCCTCTCCCTTATATACTCCACTCGCCCGACTTTCTTTCGTTGGCGAGTTTGGTCCCTCGACATTGGACTTTATTTCCTTTTCTTTCTTCGCCGGCTTCAAAATAATAAACATCCGGGTGTTACAAGTCCACCCCCCTTAAATAGGTTTCGTCCCCGAAACCTGTTATTCTTCGAACAAACGTGGATAATGCTGTCTCATTTCTTCCTCGTTCTCCCCTGTGCTTCCACTGTACACGCACAAGAGGAACCACTTTATTCCTTAGCCTTTTCTCCTTTCGGTCGATGATTGCCACTGGTTGCTCCACATAATTGAGCCGTTCGTCTACCTCGATATCCTCCTGTGGAACAATCAGATCTTCATCAGCTAAGCACTTCCTTAGATGAGATACAAGGAATGTCGGGTGAATTCCACTTAACTCATCCGGTAACTCCAGTCTATAGGCCACCTCTCCTACCCGAGCAATGATTCGGAAAGGTCCTATATACCTGGGGCTCAACTTGCCCCGCTTTCGGAAGCATATAATACCGTTCCAAGGTGAGACCTTCAACATAACCCGGTCACCCACCTGGAACTCAATCGGCCTGCGTCGTTTATCAGCATACGACTTTTGTCTATCTTTGGCTGCCTTCATGAAGGCTTTAATCTTCTCAATCTTCTCAGTCGTAGCCTCGATTACCTCGACGCTCCCCAATTCCTTCTGACCAATATCACCCCAACAAACGGGTGTTCTGCATCTCCTACCGTATAGCATCTCATATGGAGGCATACCAATGCTGGCATGATAACTGTTGTTGTATGAGAATTCGGCTAACGGTAGGTGGTCATCCCAACTTCCACCAAAATCAATCACACATGCCCGAAGCATGTCTTCCAGTTTCTAAATGGTCCTTTCTGACTGACCATCAGTCTGGGGATGATAAGTCGTGCTGATATGTAACCTCGTCCCCATAGCGTCGTGGAATTTCTTCCAAAATTTAGATGTAAACCGGGTGTCGCGATCCGACACAATAGACACCGGCACACCATGACGAGTTACAATTTCCTTGATGAACAGATCAGCCAACCTCTCTGATGAATATGTCTCGCGGATCGGTAGGAAGTGAGCACTCTTCGTCAGACGATCAACTATCACCCATATGGCATCATATCCTTTCGGGGTACGCGGCAGATTTGTAATGAAATCCATGGTGATGTGCTCCTACTTCCACTCCGGTATATCCAAGGGTTGTATCTTCCCATACGGCTTTTGATGCTCGGCCTTCACCTGTAAGCAAGTAAGGCACTTACTCACATACTCCACCACATCGCGCTTCATACCCGGCCACCAATAATCTTTCTTCATATCATGGTACATCTTCGTGGCACCAGGATGAATGGAGTACCAAGTCTTGTGAGCTTCATCCATGATCTTCACCCGTAGATCCCCAAAACGAGGAATCCACACGTGACCGAATCGGGTTCTAACACCGAGCGTGTTTTCACCCAACTCCCCAACCAGACCTCTCATTCTTTCAGAGTTAAGATGATCTTCTTTCAATGCCTCATCTTGGAACTCTTTAACCTGCTTCATCACATCGGAGGTCATGATCAACTGATAGGCTTTCACCTGAATCGGCTCGGGCCTCTCTTTCCGTCTAAGGGCATCAGCCACCACGTTGGCCTTGCCCGGATGGTAGTGGATCTCACAATCATAATCCTTTATAAGTTCCAACCACCGTCTCTGCCTCATGTTCAGATCCTTCTGCTCAAAGAAGTACTTCAGACTCTTGTGGTCAGTGAATATGGTGCACTTCGTCCCGTAGAGGTAGTGCCTCCAAATCTTTAATGCAAAGACCACGGCTGCCAGCTCCAAGTCATGAGTAGGATAATTGACCTCATGAACCTTCAACTGTCGGGATGCATAGGCTATAACCTTTCCTCTCTGCATTAACACACACCCCAACCCCGAGTAAGAAGCATCAGAATAAACCACCAGATCTTCACTTCCATCGGGTAATGACAGAACAGGAGCTTGAGTCAATCTCGCCTTCAATTCTTCAAACGCCTTCTCTTGAGCATGACCCCATATGAACTTCACCTCTTTTCGGGTCAACTTAGTTAGTGGAGAAGCAATCTTGGAGAAGTCTTGGATAAATCTTCTATAATAACCCGCCAAACCCAAGAAACTACGAATCTCGGATGGCGTCTTTGGTGACTTCCATTGCATATCCGCCTCCACTTTCGCCGGGTCCACCATTATCCCGTCGGGATTCACCACGTGACCCAAGAACTGAACCTCACGCAACCAGAACGCACACTTAGAGAACTTGGCGTACAACTTCTCCCTCCTCAACGTCTCTAGAACCTCCCGAATGTGACCAGCATGCTCTGTCTCGCTCCTCGAGTAAATCAGGATATCATCAATAAACACGATCACTGATTAATCCAACATCGGTCGACACACTCGATTCATCAGATCCATAAAAGCAGCTGGCGCATTGGTCAAACCAAAAGACATGACGAGGAACTCGTAGTGGCCATAGCATGTATGGAAAGCTGTTTTAGGAATATCTTGATCCTTCACCTTCAACTGATGATAACCAGACCGAAGATCTATTCTCGAAAACTAACTGGCACCCTGAAGCTGATCGAACAAATCATCTATCCTCGGTAAGGGGTATCGGTTCTTCACTGTCAAGTTGTTCAGCTCGCGGTAGTCAATGTACATCCTCATACTACCGTCCTTCTTTTTTATGAACAGGACCGGAGCACCCCAAGGAGAGATACTCGGTCTAATGAACCCCTTATCAAGCAGCTCTTGCAACTGCCCCATCAATTCTTTCATCTCGGTTGGAGCCAACCGATACGATGCTTTGGCGACAGGTTGGGTACCCGGTATCAGATCAATCTGAAACTCGATCTCTCTGTCAGGTGGCACTCCTGATAAGTCTTCTGGGAACACATCTGGAAAGTCACACACAACCGGTACATCGGCTAGTTGTGGTGTTGGCGTATCCACATCCTTTACATAGGCCAAGTAGGCACTACATCCACGCCTCATACACTTCCCCGCCACCGCCATCGAGATCACTTTCGGAATCGTAGTAACACGATCACCATAAACCGTCACTGAACTACCGGCAGGCGCCAACAACCGAATCATCTTCTTGCGACACACAATGTTCGCCTCGAAGTCCGCTAGCCAATCCATCCCAAGAACCAAATCAAAACCACCTAAGGCCATCACGAACGGTCTAACAGGAAACTTATGACCCTCGAGTTCCAAGTCACAATTCTCTATCATCTCAGAAATCCTGGTAGACTTACCTATGGCAGTTTCTACATCAAAGGGTGCATCAACACGTCTACTACTAACAGGCAGCTTAGCACAGAAAGCAGCAGAAATAAAACTCTTACTAGCACCAGAATCAAATAACACAGAAGCTAAAGTTTGGTTCACCAGAAACGTACCGGACACAACGTCAGGGTCCGTCCTAGCCTCCTCCTGTGTCATGGTGAATGCCCTGGCGCTTTCCCTCGGCCCATCACCTCCCGTCCTCTTCGCCCCTGAACTCTCAGCCCTCAGCTTCTTACAATCCCTGCTCATATGACCAGTTTCCCCACAGTTAAAACATTTGCCCGACAGGCAATCCTTTGCCATATGCCCCGTCTTCCCACACATGAAGCACACATTCAAACCCAGCCTGCATTCACCAGCATGCTCCTTTCCACACTTACCACACCTCCTTGACCTCGCTCCCGGTGTGGCCACGCGGCGGTCATCCACCCGTGCCTTTTTGTTACCAGTCGAGGCATCACCCCGACCAAACCTCTTCCCATTCCAGTTCCGATCACCACCACCCTTCCTATTCGCTTCAATCACCACCACTTCCCTCTCATCATAAAGTCTTCCGGCCAAATCGACCGCCGACCTAAACGTACTTGGTCGGGCGGCGATCATATGTCGGCGAACATCCACCGGTAAGCCCTGAATGTACCTCTTGATCTTCCGAGAAAGAGGCGTCACCTGATCCGGCACCAACCGTGCCATCTCGTTGAATTTGGTAGTGTATTGCTGGTGTGTCATGGATCCCGCCTCCAGCTGCAGGAATTCCCTCTCAATCTTATCCATCTCCCTGTGAGGAAAGAACTCCTCAATCACCATCTTTTTCAGTTCGGGCCACCTCATTCTCCCGATTGCCCGATTACCCTCCGCTTGGACAATGTTGTCCCACCAGCATAGTGCCGAGTCCACAAATGAATGGGTGGCAAACTTTACTTTTTGGTCTTCCCGGCACTCGCTGATGTCGAGAACAGCCTCCATTTCTCTCACCCATCGGTGAGCAGCAGCAGCATTGCCATTACTCTCAAAAGTAGGGGGCTTGCATCTCATAAACACCCCATAGTTACAGCCTCGTGCCACTTCTCGCACAGGCTCCTCTTCCTCTTCCTCCTCATTATCGGAGAAAATCGTTTCAGGCTCCGGTTGCTCCCCCGAGGCCCTATTTCTCTCCTTCCTTTCTCCCTTCTTCACAGCTTTGATGACTTCAGTCACCACAGACGGTAAGATTGTCGCATGACCTGATGTACTTCCTCAACAACAGCCTCCTTTACCGAGGCCCTCAAGTTTGCACTCTCATCCCCAGCTTCTGGATGAGGAGTCTCAGGTTCTGCAGGAACCTCTTTCTCATCTCTAGGCCTTCTTCTTTTAGGTCGCGGTTCCGCATCAGGAACACCACGGCCTCCACCCCTAGAAGCTCTAGAAGATCTACCACCAGCCATTCTCTATCACAATGAAAGATTCAAACACCAACACGGTCATTCAAGGAAACAACTCAGTTTATGTCAAGTATAGTAAGTCCCTAATTACAGTAGCCAGTTATGATTAGCCACTTACTTTACTCTTCATACCCCAAGTATTACCTGTCCTGACTACATCAGTATTTAAATCTACATACAACACATAACCACATACCATGCGCACATAAAACCGGTTAACTTTAAGAAAATACCTGATGGCACGCAGCTACTCAGTTTGGCATCCCATTCCCCTTTTGTCCCATTTTCAGTTAAGTTAAGGTTTATTTTGAAAATTTACCCATTTCTCTTAAACTTTGGCTCTGATACCAACTTGCAAGGCCCCGTTACCGGGACGCTTACAGTTGGTCAATCATCGCACATAAAACATACATTTACACTTGTATTTGATAAACATCGTAGCAGAACATTAAAATGAGCTTTCATTCTATATAAATGCTTTTGCAAGTTAATACAACATTCATTACAAAATAGCTTGTTCGCATTACAATGCAAAAACATTAATAAAAAGAATGCCATCCCAAAAAGAGCTGAGTAGCTTCACGGTGCCATCCTCAGCAATCATTACCTGCCAACTGAAAACATATAAAAAGTCAGTGTTGCTGAGTGAGTTCTAGTTTTATTATAAAACATACTTTACTTTCATATAAAACCATTCGTTTCTTTTACATGATCACACATCCATTCATTTATTCTTTCGTTCCATTTAACTTTACTTGCGCATCGGACATCATCCGTACCAATACCATGTGCCACACCCCGATTAGTCTTAGCTACCGGGCCGAAGTCAATAAATGAACAGCTAAACGTATGCCACGGTACTAGGAGTAACCATCAGTCATAGCTACTGGGCCGAAGTCATTAAATGAACAGCTAAACGTATGCCACAGTACTAGGGGTGAGCGGTAGAGGTTCTACATTAATGGTCAATCACAAAGAAGGACCCGTTATATGATGCATGCAAGACGTTTCATTTCTTTCCACTTTACGTTACATAATACTTCATTTCATTCATCATAATACGTAAAGCCATAGGAAAGATAATAAACATCATACTAAGGAACATATCATACACATTCATCATCATTATACAGGGCAACATCATACATACAAAACATGCATAAACATACAACATCATCGTCATCATGCCCCACATACTCTCTAAGACCATAACAGTTATCTTACATGCTCTTACGAGAACCTTTACGTCAAAACTTACATCTGCACTTTCCCCGAAAGCCAGAAGTCTAACTACACTTTCCTTCGGGTGCAACAGCTCTATTCGTGCGTATGGACACCCTTCAGTCGCATGGCCTTCATGCGAGTGAACATCATGCGATTGGACTCAAGCGGATGAACATCTATGCGAATGGACATCCAGTCGTGCGTATGGACCTCATGCGGATGGAACTAATGCGAATGGGCACCTATGCGACTGATCTAATGCGAATGAACTCATGCGACTAAGCACTTATGCGACTGAACCCTCAGTCGCATGACTCCCCATGCGATTGGATTCCCAGTCGTGCGACTGAAACCTTAGTCGTGCGATTGAACCCTCAATCGTGCGAATGAATCCCAATCATGCGAATGACCCTCAATCGCCTCTCATTCGGCCGTATGGCCTCCATTCGGTCGCCTAGCCCTAGCTGATGCAGAATGGAGTTCATCCCGAACCCAATCTGCCATTTTCGGCCTCCGAGCTCATCCAAACCCATTCTAAGCCTAAATTAACCCTCCTGTACCTTAGGAATGCATATCATAACACCATACAAGCACACACAAGCCCGAAAACATACACAAAACGCATCACACACATCACACCCAAATGGGTCAAACACACCCACATACAAAAACGGGCTTTCTATGCTTTCCAGCCCCAAAATCGTTTGAAAACAAGTAAAAGTGGGGTCCTAGAACTCACACAAACAATCACAACGTCAAGAGCTTCGATTTGGCTTGCCACATGACGAGTTTGGACACCCGAATCACCCGAAACTCCCCCTTTTCTCTTTTTCTCCTCTTTTCTCTCTTCTCCTCTCTTGAGAGCTGAATATATGAGTATGGGGGAGAGGGTAAGGGCTGCCCTCTCCCTTATATACTCCGCTCGCCCGACTTTCTTTCGTTGGCGAGTTTGGTCCCTCGACTTTGGACTTTATTTCCTTTTCTTTCTTCGCCGGCTTCAAAATAATAAACATCCGGGTGTTACAAAGATTGTACTGGGTGTGTCATTAACTGATGAGCAAAAAGAGATGATTAGAAAGCTCTGTGAAGAACAACAACATAAAGAAGAATTAGAGGTTAAGCTCAAAGAGAAAGAACAAGCCAAAGCTGAAAAGAAAGAGGCTGAAAGATTGCCCCAAGAAACTGAAATGGGTGAAACCTCTTCTGGTCCAAGCATACAAACATATACCAGAAAGAGGAAATACCTATCTGAATAGGAAAAGAGCAAAAGACCAATAGAAGAAGAAGTGCATGTGAGAAAAAGGAAAAAGATGATCTCCGGAGCCTTACAGCCATTGCTGAATTTTTAGATGAGTATGAAAAGGTTGAGGCACAACTGAAAAAGAAAGCTGAATTTATAGATCTTGAAGAAGGAGATATAGAGGGAGGCTATGTGGTTGATAAACCAATAGCAAGAGAAAGCCCTATGAAGGTTGAGACTTCAGTGCATGAGATGGTGGAGAAAGCTAAAACAAATGACCTTAGGGTGAAGGCTATGTTTCTTATTAATCATGTTTATGACACTGATGAGCTATTTGGGATGACCTATGAGGGTATGATAGCACAAGAAGAAAAGCTAAACAAGCTGCTAGACCTATCATATGAGACTGGGTATGAAAAGACTCAAGCATCCAAATCCCCAGTGGTTAAATTCTTATAAAAAACCAAGCAGACTGAATCTCCTCAATCCTTGTATCCGGATCCCTACAGCATGATTGGAAAGGAAATGAATGACTATCTTTCTAAACAAGGTTTCACCAAAAGAAAGCTTGGTAATATGAAGACAAACTCTCTAAAAGCTGCAATCTTTAGGCTGATGAATGAGAAGAAGGAAAGGCTGAAAAAGCTTGAAAAATAAATTATTAGCAAGAAACCAAGAACCAGGGTATCTGCTTAAGACATCTAGCTCACCCATAGAGATCATGACTCTTTGGCACCTGTACTACATAGAAATCCTGAGTGGTTTGCAGAGCCTTTCTAGTTAAAGCTTCAAGAAGGACTCACCACTGAAAAAATGATCAAGGGTGTATCTACTCCCCAAGATAAGATCAGAAGATAATTACCTGGAAGTATGATAGTGACTGAACATGTTCATGATCAAAAGGATCTCAGGGTTGGTTTAATTCTTCACTGAGTATACTGCTCTAGTGAACTCCTTGCAGATTCAGGATCTGAAAGAAGTAGCCAATCTAGAGTTGAACAATCATAAGTCTATGTTCATGGGTTATGAGTTTGAAGACATTCTAGAGATGTTCAAAAGAACAGACAACTTCAAATCTCTCAAGGCTATCTATATGAGGAAAGATAGGTCCTTTGTCAACCCCCTTGAGAATAAAAAGACCAAGACAGCTGAAGAAGTGGTATTCCCTGAGCTCAAGGTGAAGCCAACTGAAACATTGAAGAGAAACATGCTACCAGGAACTCTCTCCTCCAAACCAATCTCAAACGTCTATTATGATGAGAAGACATATGAGATGGTGATTGAAAGGAGGTGGGGAGGTAAAGAAGGTGTTGAGATAAGGATTTTTTAGTGGATATGAGGTCAGACTGCTAGATGAATCCTATATCCACTACATATACACCAGGCACTTCAAAGAAATAAACAACAAACTGGGAGAAGCAGACATGGCACTTCTTTCTCAAGTGCATAAAGACTCTAAAGATGGCTTATGATGGAATCATAGCCAGGAGAGAGTAGAGGAGGAAGAAGAAGAGTCCTTTGCAACTTGGGAATAATGTGAAGCTAGAGGTAGATGTGGAAGGATCTCTACTGGTTCATAGGGATGGGTTATCAACTATGTCAATATAGGAACCCATATCATTGAAAAAGCTGCCCCATTGAAGCCATCTACAATATGAGTCAAATGAAGATTCATGTGCTAAATAGAGAAAAGATGTCGGAAACCAATGACTTTGTGAATATGATAAAGGCCATTTTGGATCCATCACTTGCAGAACCACTAGCATCCTTTCCTGCTACACAAGACCCAACAGAATCCTCATAACCTCATCCACCATCAAACCCTTGAAGTACATAGGCTGTATAATCCTGAGGGGGGTATTGTAAGACCCTGAAAAGAATCATACATGCCAATTCAAGTGGTGGATTGATGGTTTTCCTGCTGAAGTCCCACAAGTCCAAGAAGATATGCGGATGAAGAATCTGCAACAACAAAAGAAGAAAAGTGTCGGCTATCCGCATTTGTATATGCAGATGGCCACAGAACAAATGTTGATAAGTGTTTGTTCTTCCACATTAACAAATGCCAAAAGCCGAACAAATGCTCACAAGGAAATGTACATCCACATTAACTAATGCGGATGTTCAATAACAATGCGCCAAGTGTTTGTTCATTTGCATTTATCAATGCTGTTGACCAAACACTAATACGATAGAAGAAAACAAATGCTGATGAAGATCAACGCATCTGCATTAGTTAATGCGGATGAACAAAAACACATGGTGATGAAGACTTTTGTACTTAGAATAGTTTATACTGCATGGGGTAGTTTAGTCTTTTTGTAAAGGCTTCCTGTCAACCTATAAATAGAATAGAAATCCTCTTATGTGAGTTGACTGTTGACTAACATTAGACAATCAGAATATTTTATTTAGTCTTATGTTTAGAAGGTGTATTGTTACTGTTTAATACTCAAACCCCATGTAAAACTTGTAAAACCATCAACAATAACAAGGCAATATGATTTTCTTCCAATGCTCATTATACTTGTGGGGACCAAAAAGATCCATGTGCAATAAGTGTAATGGGGTAGTGATAGAGTTAATAACTTTAGATTTATGAGATGCTCTGTGTTGCTTTCCTTTCTGACATGCAATACAATTATCTTTGCAGAAAAATTCCTTTTTAGGCAAACCATGTACCAGGTTATTCTTAACCAATTTATTCATGGTTCTAAAAATTACATTACACATTTGTTTATGCCATAATGTTGACTCATCACCATCAGCTTTGGAATGAAAGCATGAAACTTCACCTAGTGGGGAAGCATTGTTCATATCTAGCTTGTACATATCCCTTTCCTGGGAGATCTAAGAAGCACCAATTCTTGAGGAATTGTCATCCCGGGTTTGAGGATAATGCACTCATGTTCTATAAAAACCATATGGTGCTTTTGAGCATAAAACTGAGAAACACTTAACAAGTTGTGTTCAAGCTGTTTGACAAAGTATACTTTGTCAACTTTTATATTACCATTGGATATACTCCCTCTGCCAGAAATATATCATCCGGCCTGACCTCCAAACTGAACAGGACCTCCATCAAAATGTTGAAATTGTTGTAGAGAGATCTGTACCCTATCAAGTGCCTGAAGCATCCACTATCCACAATCCATACATTGTTGTTCTTGTCATAAGGATGTCCCTACACATAAGGTGAGAAAGATTAGTTTTTATTGGAAACACAAGCCTTGTTGGTCTTGGGTTCTTCTATTGATGATGACATAATTGAACCAAATTTATGTATGGGGGTTCAATGGATGTCTTTAAAGAAGAGGTTTGGGCTTCATCATCTTCTTTGATCTTCCATGCCATCCCTTGGTTGATCATAGTAGACGAGCTTGTTGAAGCTTGAGCAGCATGGCATTCTTCCGAAGGTTCTTTCTTTTCGGAAAAAGCCTTCACCATCTTTTCTTCCAAAGTAGTCTTCTTCTTGGAAGATTTCAAATGAACTCTCTTGTTCTTTTGAATTTTCTTAGCCTTATCTTCCAAAGCAATTTTCCCTTTGGAAGAATGAGTTTCTTTCAAAAGCAACTTTGCTTCCGAGACAAGTTTGCCTTTCTTCATCACTTGGGCCATGTGGTATGGTCCAAATATGAAACCCTCCTTGACTCCTTCTTTTTTAATATTATTTGCATAATGTGTGCTTGCAGGATTAAGGTAACAATCTTTAGCCATGTGGTTTTGCAGACCACACATTATGCATGCAATGTTAACTTTTGAGGAATGTGATTGTTGTTTCTTGCCTTTCTTGCTTTCCTCAACAGTCTTTCCTTTTAACTTCTGCTCCTTTAGTAGGATACGAGTGCTGGTACTACACTCCTATCCTAAATCAGAGTTTCCCACCACCTGGAATCCAGCTGAGATGAAAACACCCTTTTGATTTGGGTCAATCTTTAGCTTCAACTTAGCCAATTTCTTGGCAGTTTTCTGGATGCCTTAGCTTAGTTTCTTCTGGGTTTGGTGGTCAGGGGTTGGTCATCACTGGTAGAAATGGGTAGATTTACCTATTCCTTCCCTGTGTTGGTCTCCATAGTTGCATCACTCTTTGACTCATAGGGAGGTTGGCCAGCAGATGGAACCTCTTGCTCTTCAGTCCGACACCTTGGTTGTCTAACAGACTCATAAGAGTGTGGTGTAGCGATTTCATTAGTTCCCAACCCACCTTTGATTAATAACAAAGTTTTGAGTGAGAGGATGATGCAAGAATGACTTGAAAGTTTTGCTCAAAAATAACATACTTCCTGGTTTGAGCCTTAGCTCTGACAAGCTGGGCTTGAGCCTTAGACAATTTGGGTATTAAATCTTTGATCTGAGTCTTGTAGTTTGTATGTTCATGTTTTCACAAGGACACAATTTTCTCTAACTCTTCAATTTTCTTTTGATAGTCTAATTCAACCCTTCTAAATCAGATTATAAAATATTTAAAGACTCAATATCAAATTTAATTTCCATATTGTAGTCCTGATATAGTTTAACATTAGCAATGCAAGCTGGAGTACAGAGGTGTTCATATACCTTGCTTTCTACAGTTCCAGCCATCAAAGCTTGAGCAGGAGTCACATCAAGTACCATGAAGCTCCAGTCAACTTCTTGAGCCACAGTAGTTGTCTCAGTTGACTTTCCAGTAGCTTTTGGTGTAGAGGGATATGTGGAGGCTTGTGAGGTTCCCGGATATTATTTGGGAGCCTTGCGTTCCGTGGGAAAATGACCAAGTTGGTTATAGTTGTAACATTTGGCCTTTGTCTTGTCAAACCCAAACTTGCTGATAGTTGGGTTATGGGGAAACTGCCTTCCAGTTTTCTTGAAGAACTTCTTTGCTCTATAAGTTATCAGAGCCATCTGTTGGACAATGTCCACATACTCCACATCATATGGGCTGAAACATTCTAGATCATTAAAACAATATTGAAAGTCACTAGAGTGCCCATTTCCCGAGACAAAGGAACAACTATCCTAGAAGGAACTTTGCTGAGCATGTTGAGACCTTGAAGTCTCAGGGAATGTGATGTATGGCCCAAAAGAATAGGATGGTTGATGGGTGTATGTTAGGTACTGCTGAGGTTGGGGGGTCATGTGCCTTCAGAAACCATTAAAGCGTTGGTAGCATGAAGGCTTGAGGGTCTGCTCATCTGGCTGTCTCTCTTGTTCTCCATCTCTAGACGGTATCTATTAAGGATGCCATATAGTTCAGTCATGGTGAGGGAGTTCAGGTTTTCTGTGCTCTTGATAGAGACACAGTAGAACTACCACTTATTTAGGAGTGCACTCATGAAGTTTCTTGAGAGATCTCTAAACTCAAGGGCAATTCCCCCAAACTGAAGGGAGGAAATAAGATCCATGTACATGAAGTATTTTTAGATGAGGGTCTCTCCAGCAATATAAGTGAAGTTCTCAAATTGTTGCTTTAGAGAATCTTTCTTGAAGTTGTTAGAGTTTTAGTACATCTGGGACAAGGCATCAAACAGTTCTTTGGCTGACTTGCAATGCTCAAACCCCCACCATAATGGAGTTGGGTATAGCAGTCATTAGAACAGTAATAGCATTGCTATCAATTTCCAGCATCTTGCGGTCTTCATCGGAGTAGTCTTCTACAGCCTTCTCTATCATGGCGCTATTTCCACCTGGTGCTACCACCTTTGGTTTGTAAGGGTCATTGACGATAGATTACCACAGTTTGCTATCTTGATATCTGATGAAGCCTTCAATGCGTCTGCTCCATGATCTAAAGTTTTCAGGGGTGATGATAGGTGCTTTAGTCATCATCCCCATCTGAACATTAGATTTTTGATTGAGAGCTATTTTTGAGTGTGGTGAAAAAATGAGTGAAGAAAAAGGTTGATTTGGATGGTAATATCACACAATCAAGAGCCTAAGAAGCTATAATACCAATTATAGGATCGGTTTTTTTCACTTGACACTTTTTTTCTCTCAAACTCACTTGATCACACTCGGTTTAGATGATGCGGAATCCCTTCTAAGAGTTGATAATAATATACTAATCAACTGAGATTACAATGTAACTCCAGGATAATCACACTTAGATCAAAATATGATAATCAGAATAAAACCTCGTTGATCTATATTGATTGCATATAATTTGTACAAAGTGGAAACCCAATCAATTGTCATTCAACCATTAGCCTAATCCTAATAACAATTAGGCTATTTATAGTGAATATAATATTCATTAATTACATTTAACCCCCTAGACATAGGCTAATTAATGAAATTACATATACACATAAAAATGACTAAAAACAAGATAAAATATATTTTATTCACACAAAATATATTCAATACAATAAAACTCCTACTCATCTAAATCTTCAACGTCTCATCTCGGTTCTTCGTCTCAAACGTGTCGGGTTTGACTTTTGCGTTTACTTTGACCATGATGTTGACGTTTGTTGACTTTGATTGTGTTGAAAATATAGACTATCTTGTACAGCTCCAACAATACTCTCCCTTAGTCTATCATTATCAACGTCTTCATACGAATTCAGCACCGAGAAGTCAACAGTAGAAAGATATTCAAATTGAAGTTTTTTGAATCTGATGAGAAAAATTATTCATCTCATAAGTTCCCCCTATTTATGTGCTCCCCCTTTTCGAGTGCATCCTTTGTGAGGATATAGGAATAGCTTTCTTGAATCTCTAATCTTGAGTGCTTCATAAGATGTAGGAGGAGGATTCCTAGCTCGGTACCTTCTGCAAACTTAAGGAACAGGTTCTCTGATCAGGTACACTGCTCAAATGATGATCAACCATCACTTACAGCAAAAATCTGAAACACCTTCACAAACACAATCTCGACATTTCTAATTAGATCATTTCATTTTAACAAAATAAACCCATGTTTATCTGTGTCTGAAAATAAACAAACCCGTGTTCGTTTGTGCGCAATTTTTATAAAATGCATGGAAAATAATAAAATGTAATCAGCATAATATGGAAGACCTAAATGAATATTGAAATGAAAATTTATTATAATTATTTTCTATTATACACATATATTATAACATTTTTTATCTATATATTTTTTTATAACCGAGAACTGAATCGATCATGAGATCACAAAGAGATCACACTGATAACTGAATCTAATTACAGTCTTTGAATGAATTTTGAAATTCTCAAACAGATCAATAACGATTGCTGATATGTTTGTCCACTTAAACTCATGCCTTATCTTTTTCAACAAGCAACAGATGATTCGTTAACGTTCGATTAAATACTTTAGAATGCTAGGACCCTACAATCATTTGGCAAAAACCCTCACCCAACCTCAGGATTTTTTGAATTTTGTTACGATCTTTATAGAGTAAGACGTGTGCATTAGTGTGCAAGTGATTATCAACAGAATATTGCATTCTGTGATGAATTAGATGATTTGACACTACTTAGACCAACATAGTGAGAGCTCCAGGTCTATACTCACGTATAACAAAGGAGATGACCATGTAATCATGTGCCGATGAGAGCTCCAGGTCAATACTATCGTACAGCAGAGGAGATCATTACTCTAGGTCAGTACTTCCGTACAGCAGAAGAGATTAGCACAAATACAAGACACATAAATACACATATCATGGCTCAAAGATATGGCTTATATGATTTGTATCATGGTGGGTGAAAGATCAATTTTCAATCTAATTTTTGTCGGGACTCAGTTTTTGTGCAGGCCAAAATGATAGCGTAAATCCAGACATCCTTAAGCATATATTTTAATTTAAATCATTATGCTGCTGTCTACTTTATTCTTCAGGCTGAGTCTACCAAACATATCATTAAAGAATTTGTTTGTTTTTCTATTATTTGCTATTAAAAATAAAATGTAAATCAGATAACAGCATCAGTTACTATCATTTCTCATTTTAAAACGCAAGTCATGCAAAAACAAGCATTTCAAGATGATATCCAATCATTTCTCAGTCATCTCGAATCAAGTTTGCAGTTCTCTTTTTATTATTTTTATTGAGTATTATTATACTCTCCCCATAAATTTTATTTTTGCAAATTCCATGTTTTTTTGTATATTTTTTTTATATTTTTTATATTTCTTTTTTATATTTTTTTTATAAAACTATGCAAAAATAGAAATTTACCAAAGAAGATCTTCCAAATTACACTGATAACAAGATAAGAAATGAATGATCAAGAAATATGTAGTGACTATGAATTGAAAACTGTGATTGTGCGGATAAAAATCCAGATTGTGGATAAATACCATGACCTTAACCTGTTTGTTCCGCCTCAAATTTGAATTAGAAACAATCTCTGTCAGTAAACCGGATTACTAACAGTCCTCCTAAATTGTTCTTGCACTCATTAACAAATTAGTTAGAAAGGGGAACCCAGGCCATCTTAGTCCTGGAAGTTCCTTTTTCTTCAATATAAGAAACCTGCTTCGGCACACAACCGTTTAAATAATCGGGGATTGCTGTATCCTTCTTTTTAATTTTCCAAATTTGTTTCGGTTCAATTAATTTGGATTTGAATGAATTAAATTTGGAAATAACTTTTTGTTTAAGACCGGAAGGAAAAGAATTTGCTTTTGAACCTTTGGTCATTTTCATCTTTGAATAATGTGAAACCGGCTTCACATGAGAAGGTTTGGATGGGGGGTTTTTCATAGAACCATTCAAAGATGTGTGCTTTTTACCTCTTGATCCAGAGAAGCAACTCGTGTTGCCTTTACCGATTGGAACATTCTTTGTAGACTTACATCTAGAGAAGCAATTTGGTTTGCCTTTACCATTCGAAGCAAGTCTTTGATGGCATTTCTTTACTTGATGACCTTCTTTTTTCCACACTCAAAACAAGCCTTGAAAGGCTTTTGATTCTTTGTAGTCCCGTGTTTTGAAGGTGGGGATGATAATTGCTTTGAGCTTGTAGTAGATTCTTGCTTGTTTTGGTGTTTGCTGTGCTGAACAGTGAATGAGATCTTCACTGATTGACTGGGTTGTTTTGTTGTTGGAGTAGAGATCCGTATTTGTCTTGATTCAGCTTTTGGAAGCTTTTGAGACTTGACAATGTCAGGAAATATCTTGATATGTGAGGAACAAACACGCTCCTCTATGTTTGAATCATCATTTGAGCTTATCCAGTCTCGTATACACAGATCTGCTTCCAAAAGATCTTGATTGACACCTCTTATTGTGTCGGCTTCGGTTATAGAATTCTGATTGCCTAACGATTCAACAACAGTTCTTTCTTTGACAAACCTACCAGGAACAAACGAAGGAATGTTACCTGTTTTGAATTTGTTGAAGAAGGTTGGAGAAGTAACTGATATTGGTTTTGGAACACTAGAGGTGGAATCGTCATTAATCTTATCATACCCCTACCCGAGGAATCGCAAACCTATAGGAGAATCCTGTACATCTCTAACCTCTTTAAGATTAACGCTGCTTAAACCTGCATTTAAACTATTAGTTTCAGCAGCTTCAATCAAATCATTAGATGGATGAGGTTGAGGGATAGGAGAGTAACAATGGGTGCTAGGAGGAGGATAGACGTATGGATTTTGACCACAACCCACTGCCGTTTTAATCCTAGCTCCCCTCTGCTTACACACTAGCTCTTCCAGTTTCATTTCGGATATGGTCCATCTTTCAAGAAGAGTTCGTTTTAAATGATCATTTTCTTTTAAAGCTTCATTTAATTTAATGAAATACTTGGATTCATTCTTTTTAAGTTATGCATTTATGGTGGTTAATTCCTTTTGGTTATCTAAAAGTAACCTATTAGCTTTATACACACCAAATAAACAAATTTTGCAAGAAGAAGAACACATATCCTGAACTGTCTCGTATGGAAGATCCAAGATGGCTCTTTCAGCAGTAAAAGCCTTCTCGCAGTTGCAATCTCTAGTATTTCGCTTCCATTCCTCTTCCTTTACCCATTGATGTCTGCTTAAGCACCTCTTGTACCTCTTCAGTTCCAGGTTTCGGTAAACCTTCCAAATTGGTGCCAGAATCTGATCTTTCTTCTGGTTTCTCTTTGGAGTTTGAAGTGATCTTTGGAGTTAGATATGTCACTTCATAGTACTCACGACGTTTGATATCCAACTCAATCTCTTTCAGTTTGTTGATCACATCCATCAGTTTGTAATCCCGAAAGCCTCTATCTCGTTTAATCGACTTGCCGTGTGAGCTCCATTCTGATGGGAGGGAATCAATCAATCTTAGAACTTGTTCATGATTTCCCAATTGGGCATCAAACTTCTTTAGATTGTTTGCCACCAATAGAAAACGATCAAGAAAATCGAACATCCTTTCATTCTTTAAAGCTGCAAGAATATCAAAGCAACATTGTGCAATTGTTAGATTATCAGATTGGAAGGATTTAAACAGTTCTGCAAAGGCCACTTTTGATTTTTATTTTTTTATTGCAATTAACCCCTCCAAAATTATTTTTTCCAAAATTTGTAAAATAATTCTCCCCTGGAAACAATATTATTTTATAAATGTCACGCTAGACAATCTTAGCAACTGGGGTCAAAGTCATCTTTAACATTCTAATTTCGCTGAAGAAATGATAGTTACGCCGAAATTATAGTTTCGCAGAGCTAGTTTCGCTGTGAACTCTAGTTTTGCTGAGCCGACAGTAGTTTCGCTGGCAATTTCAGCAGCAGTTTCGCTAACCAAATGCTTGAGACTGCTTAGATTCGCCGGCAATTTCGCACGAAACAAGATTGAACTTTCGTTCAATGATACTTTCGACAACAATTTCGCTTGTAAAATGCACACAAGCACTGTTGCACTTTAATTCAAGATCCCTACTTTCGCTGAGATGCAGAACTAACTACAAAGTATAAAACACTTGTAATTTCGCTGAAAGAGAATGCAGTTTCGCTGGATGAATATGTAGTTTCGCTGGATGAAACTAGAAGACTTTTTCAACAAGAAATCAATCTGAAATCGCCTAAATCTTAATGGATTTGAGATTTGATGATTAATAGAGCTTTCCCAACCAATAACAAGCAAAATTCAATCAAATTCCATATCAAATACACTCAAATTTGATCCAGATTGATGAAATATTGATATTGAACAAAAAACCCCAATTTCTCTCTCTAAAAATCTTCAAATCTTCAATGAATTTGATCCTAAATGGCTCTGATACCAAATTGTAACTCCAGGATGAACACTTGAATCAAATATTATGAAGATTTGTGAGATCAAACAATGATGAACACAATAAATCCCTTAAAATCGTTGAATATTTTTTCTTCAGGTTAAAAGAAAATGATTTATTTCTTTGATTTTGAATGAGCCCAACTTTGTTATATTTTTTTATTGTTTTTAATGAGTCCACACAATAACATGAGCCCAATCTTTAATTTTCTTCAATGAATTCAGCCCAAATATGCTCATCCAAATTTAGCCCAATTTTTTTGATCCAAACCCAATTTAATACCCAATTGTTAGCCCACTAATTAGTAGCCCACTTTCTTTGAAACCCCATTAACCCATTAACCCATTAACACACATACAAACTAACCCTAACACAAAACACAACACACCACTCAAACAAAACACATGAGAGAAGAGAGAAAGAGGCGGATGAGGGGCAGTGGACCCTCTAGGCTTCCGGCGAACGGCCGCCTTTTCGGCGAGTCTCCGGCGGCGTGTTCTGGCGAGTGAAGGATGTCTCCAGATAGCTCTCGAGCTTCAGAGAATGATGGTGGTGATGGTCGTGGCTAGTTGGTGGTAGGTTTGGGGGCGTCGTTCTCGAAACAGACAGAGAAAACGATGATGAAGGACACGAAGAGGATCAAATTCACAAAGACGACGATGAAGATGATGATGAAATTCGGTTTACAGAAGAACCAGAAGCAAAAAATGTGAATGATTTAGAAAACGACATTGTGGAAAAACCTGATGAAATTGAAGTAAAGGATGCATCATTCTCCGACGAGTTGAAGCGATGAAGGTTCATATAGATCTCGATTCACAATCCAAAAAGCCCTCACGGTCTAGTTTCTGGTCAGCGGCGTCTGTTTTGAGCAAAAAGTGGTATAAATGGAGGAGAAAGCAGAAGAATCGTGTTGTCGGAAGTAATGGCGTTATACTATCGTCAACATTGCCGGTGGACTAGATAGAGAGGTTTCGGAGGACTCAATCGGAGAGGTTGAAGCGCGAGATGTCGGTTAAAGGTCACCGGAAGTTGCAGCGGTCGGCGACGTTGGCGGTGGGGAGGAGGAGGTTGGTGGTGGATTCCGACGACAGGATGTCGACGGCGATGTCACCGGAGACGGTGGAGAAGATGAGTAACGAGGAGTTTCAGGTTGCTGTTGAGAGTTTCAATTCGAAGCAGCAAGCTTCCTCAAGCAAGAAGACATGACCCTTTTTTTCTTTTTTTCTTTTTTTTTAATTTCACTGATTTTTATAATTTCGCCGGAAAATATAATTTCGACGGAGAAGATAGTTTTGCCTGACGAAACTGCACTTTCGCCGGAGCAGTTTCGCCGGAATCTCGTAGTTTCGCCGGAGTTTGCAGTTTCGCTGGAAAAGTACAATTTCACCGGAAAACGAGCTAAACTGCAAGTTTCGGCTATAATTTCGTCGGAAACTTTGAACTTTCGTTTAAAATGATGCTAGTTTCGCTGGATGAAGATGTTGAAGCTCCAAGAACACCAAGAACACACACTAGTGTGTGTGAGAGAAACTATCAGATATGAAGCGAAACTAGCATCATTTTGAACGAAAGTTCAAAGTTTCCGGCGAAATTATAGCCGAAACTTGCAGTTTAGCTCGTTTTTCGGTGAAATTGTACTTTTCCAGCGAAACTGCAAACTCCGGCGAAACTACGAGATTCCGGCGAAACTGCTCCGGCGAAAGTGCAGTTTCGTCCGGCAAAACTATCTTCTCCGGCGAAATTATATTTTCCGGCGAAATTATAAAAATCAGTGAAATTAAAAAAAAAGAAAAAAAGAAAAAAAGGGTCATGCCTTCTTGCTTGAGGAAGCTTGCTGCTTCGAATTGAAACTCTCAACAGCAACCTGAAACTCCTCGTTACTCATCTTCTCCATTTAATATATGTTGATTATAATGATAGATCTAATGTTGTTGTTATTTAATTTGTAGAAATTTAAACTCAGATCTACTTTCTCTCTCTAGAAGACCAGTTTCTCTCTCTAAAAATTGATGAACATCTTCAAAAATCAGCAACAATTTCTTCAATTCTTCAATGCATTTGATCCAATAAGGCTCTGATACCAAATTGTAACTCCAAAATAATCACACTTGAATAAAATCATGAAGAATTAGATCAAAATATGATAATCACATTAAAACCCCTTTGATATATATTGATTGCATATAATTTGTACAAAGTGGAAACCCAATCAATTGGTCATTCAACCATTAGCCTAATCCTAATAACAATTAGGCTATTTATAGTGAATATAATACTCACTAATTACATTAACCCCCTAGACTTAGGCTAATTAATGAAATTACATATAAACAAAAAAATGACTAAAAACAAGATAAAGTATATTTTGTTCACATAAAATATATTTATTACAATAAAACTCCTAGTCATCTAAATCTTCAAAGTCTCGTCTCGGTTCTTCGTCTCAAACGTGTCGAGTTTGACTTTTGCGATGACTTTGACCGTGACATTGACTTTTGTTGACTTTGACTGTGTTGATAATATAGACTATCTTGTACAGCTCCAACACACAAGAAGATGATTTTCAAGGTACTTGTATATATTACTTCTCAACTTAAAGTATTACAAGACTCTTACAAGCATATTACAAGAGTTACAATGAGAAACTATATATACTAGTTCCTACAGTCGGATATACTTTGATACCAACTGGAAACCTATGACTAAAGCATATACTACAATGCTGAAGACAAGATATCTTAGATAAAATATTATCTAAGATATGGTAGTCATGACGTGTCCATGACTTACCTTTTGTCACCAACTAAAGTTGGTAACTGTACCAACTAATAAGGAATGAACAGTGGAATAAAGTATGGTCAACTACATGGGCGTGGGAAAGCACCATGCAGTATCTCAAAGATTTGCAGCAAAGTGTCAAAAGGACCATACTTACGTCCACTGGTTCATAGTAGGTTCTTCCAAAGGTTAACTGGCTTCGGAAGAACAAGTTCTTCCGAAGACACTTATACTTCAAAAAAGGCTACTTCTATCTGAGGCTTGAGACATTCTTCAGGTCTTCATACTTTGGATGTCATTTCTTAAATTCTCTTAAGTGTTGACTTCTGAAGAAAGACTGTGTCTTCGAAAGTTGGAGTTTCTCTTCGTAAGCTCTATCAGACTTAACCTTTGGAAGCTCTGCTTTTGCCTTCGGAAGTTCTTTATAAGTTATACCAAAATTGTCTATGTTTTAGTTTTGGTTGCACTAGCCTTACTTGATCCAAAATAGGCACATCTACATACAAATCTACATACACATCTACATCTCACAACTACATACACATCTACATACACATCTACATATCTACATACACATCTACATACACATCTACATACACATCTACATACACAACTACATACATATCTACATACATATCTACATACACATCAACATACACAAGTACATACATATCTACATAGAAAGAAAGCAAGATTACCGGATCTGCCTCAGGGTCCCGAGGGGGCAGTGCAAAGATCAGGGTCGTGAGGGCGCGGCGAGGGGGCGGTGCAAAGAATAGGGTCTCGAGGTGGCTGCGAGAAGGCGGTGCAAAGGACAAGGTCGGGAGGGGGCGGCGAGGGGTGGTGCAAATATTAGGGTCGCGAATGTGATGGATTTTATGGGGATCTGCCAAGGCCGGCCGAGGGATTGGGGTCAGCAATGGAAGGGGTCGTGCAAAGATCTGGTTATGGAGGCTGGGTCAACATATTTTGATTTCAGGTTTGGGTCAGCAATGGAGACCCAGTCACCTAACCTCGAAGCCGAAATCAATAGATTTCTGCTGACCGATTCAGCCGGGTCAGCCCGGTCAACCGAAAACAAACAACCCCTATGAGTGAGATAAATACATTTTTCAAAACCACCAACCACCCTATTTTGGTAAATAATTTTTAAATCACCCATTTTGATAAATAAATTTTCTATCAACACTCTTTATGGAAAAAAAACTCCAATAATTGCATCTAATCTTCGTACTTAAATAAACTGTTAATGAAAGGTGATACTTGCCAACACCACATAATTTCTAATCAAAACTTTTCCGATTCTCTCTACCATTAAATAAATACATTAACTACTAATAATATTATTATATTACTCTTTTGATTAAAAATAGTTTTTTAATAGAGTATGAAATAGATTTTTTTATTAATGTATTTTCTAGAAATAATTTTGTATAAAAATAATTTTTTTAAAACATTAATACTTTTAAAAGTACAAAATATTTTAAATTTGGTTTTATAAAAAGTAAATTTTTTAACCTAAAATAAGTAAAACTGAGTGTTATAGTATGGAAATCTTTTAAGGTGACACTATTAAAATGGTTTGTTTTTAAATAAAATAGTTACGATCAAATTTAATTTAATTTTAGTTTTTTTTAATTACATACAATTAGTGACCATATTTTTGTGATTGATACAGGTTTGGTTGGTATTTTTGTAACCATTTTGCGACCGAAACAAAATGACTTACTAATTTTGCGACCGCTTATGTTTTTGTCGTTGATTTTGCGACTTGTTTTTTATCTTGGTCATCAATTTTGCGCCTATTTGATTTCGGTCACTTTATGATCGCTAATTTTGCTACTATTTTTGTCGGTCGCAAATTTTGGTCGTTTTTCCCATTTTTGTACTAGTGTGTGTAAGGTTTCATATAAGACTGATGCACTAAAACATTCAAAGTCTTTCCTGCATGCATGCACTGAAGTACAGAGTAGAGATGCTTCGTAAGTTTTACACCATGCACTAGAAAATATTCTATGTGTGATATCTTCCAAAGCCAAGACCAAGATCTTCTGAAGCCAAAAGTGAAGTCTTCCGAAGCTTTAAAGACAAAGTCTTCCGAAGCCAAGAAGTGAAGACAAATTTATTCTGAAGACTTTTGAACACATGCTTTATCTGATGTACTTTACCATAAAGCTGGACCATCTTTCCGTTACGATTCTGTTCAGTCACCAACTTACATAAGTTGGTGAAAAAGTCTATGCTTTTGGAAACTGTACATTGAGATGTTGAGTTTGTGCTTTCTACTTTATGTACTTTTATCTTTTTTGTAATATATTAGGATGTGAGTTATGGCATGTCATAGTCACTAGTCAAAAGGAAATCTGCCTTTTGACTCTATATTTGATTTTGTTGCCTAGTTCAAATGTTTCCAGTTGGCCTTCTAAGTATGGCCGGCTGTAGGATGTAGTATAAAGTATCTCAGGTTCTTGTAACTTTCTTTCATGCTTTGTAAAACTTGTAAAAGAACTTGAGAGCAATATACAACATTCTTGAAAACCATATACTTGTGTTGTTTGCATCTTGTTCTGTCTCATATTTTACTTGTATCCTTAGTATCAAACATATATGTTAGCAGTTCCCTATTTGATCTGTTAAGTGTTTTAAAGCTCTCTTCTCATTGTGTTGTTGTGTTGTAAGTGACCAGCCCTTAAACGGTCCTGCAATTGGTATTAGAGCATATCAGGCTCGTGATTATAAGATCTCACTATCTTAAGATCTCTCACGAAGACAAAATACTTAACAACTCAAATGGCAGCTATTACTAAGGCTGATATGGAAACTAGAACAATGACAAAGTCCCCATTAATCACTCCTGAAGACTTTGATACTTGGTGTCAAAGATAGTAAGGCTTTATCAAGTCTTAAAACTCTAGGATGTGGGAATTATTGTCTCGGGACCTTACATACCAAGCACCTCTTCAACTGCTGCTGGAGGTGGTATGATTCCAAAGGCTATGGCTGACTATTCTGATGAAGATAGAAAAAGAATAGAGATTGATCAGAAAGCAATGACAACACTTCAAACTGCTCTTACAAACATCATATACAGAGACTTCAAGAAGTGCAACACAGCTAAACAGCTATGGGAGGCACTAAAGCTGATGTATGAGGGGTCAACTGAAGCCAAGGAGAACAAGAAGGATCACCTGAAGCAGCAGTTTGAAAACTTCACCTTCAAGTCGGGTGAAACCATGACTTAACAATACTTCAGTTATGTTGAGATTGTGGATAATCTAATGGATGTTGAAGTAACTCTTGGAAATAAGGACATTATAGGAAGTTTATGTCCTCTCTTCCTAGAAAATGGACACATTACTGTGTTGTTATCAAGAGAACTAAGAACCTTAAGACTCTTACCTTGGAAAACTTGTATGGTATTCTTAGTGGCTACCAGATGGAGATGAATATGCAAAATTCATCTGTTAACTCCAGCAATCATTAGAGTTCAGCCCTCCATGTGATTGAAAGGGATAGCATTGAACCACAACATCATGTTATATGCTACCCTGACAACTCACAAAAGGGTCTTTTCATCACCTTCCCGGAGACACCAAGAGAAAGCTACACTCAAGGAAGTCCATTCCTAGAGACAAGCTCTTCACATGCCTTTGTGTCTGCTGATGAAAACACAGACAACTTTCCTTCACCCTTAAAGACCTGGACTGTATCCATCCAGATGACCTAGAATACATGGAGATAGTTCAGCAAATGACTCTCCTCACTCACAGAGCCAAGAAGCTCTACAAGAGAACACGGAGGAAGTTTCCAAGCAATACAACCAGTGGAAATTTTAGGCTGGACAAAAGCAAAGTGAAGTGTTACAACTATAACCAAACGGACCACTTTGCAAGAGAGTGTAAGGCACCAAGGACAAATGATGGCCAAACATAAGCCAGACCAAACTACACTGATAGAGTTCCCTAAAATGAGAAGCCAAAGCAGCAAGCCACAGTTGCTATTTAAGAAGGAGGCTTTGACTGGAGCTTTCAGGTGGAAGATGCTTCTCCAAACCAAGCATTGATGAGGACCATGATGAAGCTAAGGTATTGGAACATCTTTGTACTCCTGAATGATTGCTGAAGTTAACAGATACAAGTCCTACAACATAGAAATGAGATCTGATCTTGAGTCCTTAAATATCTTAAAATCTGATTTTAAAAGAGATGAAAATGATTATAAACTAAAAATAGAGGACTTAGAGAAAACCATTTCAACTCTTAAACATTAACACACCAACTACAGGACTCAGATCAAAGACCTTATAACTAAGTTGACTGAATGCCAAGCTGAGCTTGTGATCAGCAAAGCCAAGGCAGAAAAATGTGTTCTTGAAGAAGAGACCTTCAAGAACATAATATCCTCATCCTTGCATGCAAAAGTTTGTTATCAAAATAAGCAGGACTAGGATCTAGTGAGATAGCTTCTCCACACACAATTTTGTCAGTAAGATCTGCTAGGTGTGGAACTTATGAAGATGAGCTTCCCCTCATAGACCCCATGACTGAAGAGGATGAAAAGGAGATGGTGAAGAATGTCTCTGAGAAGAGTGAAGAAGAGCATTCTAAGAAGGGTCACCATTCCTCTGAGAAGAGTAATATGTTGGGATGACCAAGTCAAGGAGGAAGAACTTGATCAAGAAGGCCAAAAGAGAAAGTCCAAGAAGGCTCAAGAGATCATCCAAGATGAGCTTCAACTCTGCACAAAAACAAGTCTTTATTTCTGCAGGATTTGAGGTGGTTAAGGATGAAGACACAAACTTGAACTCTAGTAATAAGAGTTCTAGTCCATGTCCAAATCATCCCAGCATCAAGAAGAAGGTTGATAAGTTGTGCACCATTGCTGCACAACCTGAACTATCCAGCTCCAAAGGTAGTTATACCCCTAAAAGGATTGCCACAACATCTGCAATGATGAAGATGGAGAAGGAAAGTGATCAAGTTCAGCCTTGTTCACAAAAGAAGACTCTTAGGAAGAAGAAAATGTATTGTGTCATGTTTGGGAGTACCTCTCATCTTGCTAAAGTGTGTTTCTATAATCCAAAGACAGTTGTCCACATGACCAAGAAAGAAACTTCTAAGAGTTTGGAGAAGAAGAAGCAAGCTTTGGAAGGAAAATCTTTTCATTTCGGAAGCTCTAAAATAAAGAAGAAGACAAGTGGAAACTTGCCTTCCGAAGAAAATTTGGTCTCGGAAGAAAGGAATACTTCCGAAGCACTTAAGCCTGCAGCAGTGTTTGCAAGATCTTCCGAAGATCCAGTCATCAGAACTTCCAAAGTCATCAAAACTTCCGAAGTGTTGAAGGTCAAGTATAAGCTTCCAAAGGTGGTGTGGAAGACAAAGAAAGACCAAGTGGCCGAAAGTTCTTCATCAACATCAGCAAATGATCCTTAAAACATGACAATAGGATCAATTATAGTTGCATTGTCTTCAACTTCTTTTGATGAGCCCAAGACCAATAAGGCTTGGGTTTCCAAATGTAACTAACCATCTCTTTTGTGTAGGAACAGCTCAAGACAAACAGAAATGCATGGATCATTGACAGTGGCTGTTCTAAGCACATGACAGACAATAGGTCACTACTTTAAAATATTGAAAGAATTGATGGAGGACAAGTTGCTTTTAGAGGAGATGCTGGAGGTTACATTACAGGAAGGGGCAAGATCACAAATGGTAAGCTCAACATTGAGAACATAAACTTTGTCAAGGAGCTTGGATACAATCTTTTAAGTATATCTTAATTCGGTGATCAGAGTCATAATATGCTCTTTACTAAACATGAGTGCATTGTTCTCATGAGCATATCCTTCTTAGAGCCCCAAGAAAGGGAACATGTACAAGATGAATTTTCAAGAAACATCTACCTCAAGAGAAGTTTCATGCATTCTATCTAAAGGAAATAGTGATGAGTCTTTCCTCTAGGATAAAAGAATGTGCCATGTAATCTTTAAAAACATGAAAAAATTAATTAAAAATGATTTGGTAACTGGAATGCTAAAGAAAGAGTTTACAAGTGATGACCATTGTGTTGCATGCCTGAAAGGGAAGCAACACAAGGTATCTCACAAGCCAAAGGAAAAAAACTCCATCGCTACTCCCCTACACTTATTACATATGGATCTCTTAGGCCCCACCAACGTAATGAGTCTAAGAAGGACATCTTTTTGTTTGGTGATCGCATATGACTTTACATGATTCACTTGGGTCTTCTTTCTTAGAACTAAGGATGAGACGCCTGAGATTCTGAAGAATTTCATCTTAAAGATTGAGAATAAATGTGATCACAAGGTCAAAACCATAAGATGTGATCAAGGAATTTAATTTGAAAACCAAATCCTTGATACATTTTATGATGAAAAGGGTATTCCAAGACAATATAATGATCTCAGGACTCCTCAGCAAAATTGTGTTGCTGAAAGCAAAAACAGGACACTAATTGAATCTGCAAAAACTATGTTGTCTGACTCTAAACTGCCCATCACCTTTTGGGCAGATGTAGTGAACACTGATTGCTATGTACAAAGGAGAGTTTTAGTAATTTTCTTGCACCATCTTGAATACCAAATATCAAATTGCCAAGTTTGCTGAGAAATCAGATGATGGAAATTTTATTGGATACTCTTCCCAAGCTAAGGCTTATAGAGTATACAATCTCAGAACTAGAGTAGTTGAGAAGTCAACTAATTTGACTTTCAATGAGCACACTCCTAGTGTGAAAGGTTATGGTCCTAATTGGCTATTTGATCTTGATTTAGTTAGCAACTATTTTAACAAGTCTTGCGAGCATGTTTCAGGATCCACAGATATGCTACCTACAGGTGATCATGATCCAAGATTTGAGCTGAGAAGACCTTCAAACTATACAACTTCAGCTAAAGTTGTAACTAACCCTGCAAATGTAGTTTCTATCAGCACAACAATGACAAATCCAGCTGATACTTCTGGGATGCCTTCAAATTCCATCTTAGAGGCACAAAACTCAGATGAAGGAGCTTTAAATGTAGGAAGAAATGGTGGTGGTGAAAGGGATCAAGAATTTCTTGATGCTGATAACCACTCCATTGAATACAATATTAATGATGTCACACACTCGTTGGAGCAAGTCACTCTTCATAAGTGTGCTGATGTGGAGGGTGAATTTTCAATGCCAGATCAAAATTTCCCTAATTTAGATCTTTCTAAGCAACTTGCTACAATCCCTCAACTAAGGATCCACAAATCTCATCCTACCACAAAAATCATTGGAGATGTTGATTTAGGGGTAAGAACAAGACGACAAACCCATGATGCAAATGTTTGTCTTCACTCTTGTTTTCTATCCCTGATAGAGCCTAAGAAGATTGATAACGCTTTAAAGGATGAAGTTCGGTTGAAACTATGCAGGAGGCACTGGTTCAATTCAAAAGGCAAAAGGTTTGGAACCTATGTCCTCTTCCTCAAAGGAAGACTACAATAGGAACCAAATGGGTGTTTAGGAATAAGAAGGATGAAGAGGACTTGTCATCAATAATAAGGCAAGACTAGTTGTTCAAAGATACACTCAAGAAGAAGGAATTGACTAAATAGATGTATTTGCTCATGTAGCAAGACTGGAAGCTGTTAGGATATTCCTAACTTTTGCTGCATCCAAGAATTTCAAGGTCTACCAACTTGATGTAAAGTGTGCTTTTCTCTACAGGGTGATTGATGAAGAGGTGTATGTTAGACAACCACCTGGGTTTGCAGATCTTGATCATCCTGATTCTGTCTACAGGCTTGATAAGGCTCTTTATGGGCTGCACCAAGCACCAAAAAGTGTTATGAGACTCTATCTTAGTATCTCTGGTAGCATGGATACAAAAGGGGTGCTATAGATGGAACTCTCTACATCAAAGGAACAAGAAATAACAAATGCTAGTTCAAGTATATGTAGAAGACATTATATTCGGGTCAACTAATCCAAAGCTTTGCAAAGACTTTGAGAAGCTAATGAAGGATAGATTTGAAATGAGTGCCATGGTGGAACTCAATTTCCTTCTAAGAATTCAAGTGAAGCAAGTTGAAAATTGCATCTTCATAAGTCAGTCAAAGTATGTACAAGACGTACTTAAGAGATTCAACATGACTGATTGTAAGGTTACTAAGACACCCATAGCCAGAAACCACTCCCTTGGACCTAATCTTGAAGGGGAGTGTGTACATGAACATCTTTACAGGGCTATGATTGGGTCTCTTATGTACCTCACAGCTAGAATGCGTGATATCATGTTTGCCACATGTATTTGTGCAAGATATCAAGCCAACCCCAAGATGTCAAAACTTGTCAATGTCAAGAGAACTTTAAGATATCTCAAAGTTGCTCCAACACTAGGCCTTTGGTATCCAAAGAATTCTGACATCAATTTGTATGCCTATACAGATAGTGACTATGGTGGCTGCAACATGACTGCAAAGTCCACATCAGGGGGATGTCAATTTCTTGGAAGGATAGACTCTTGGCAATGCAAGAAACATTCATGTGTGTCTGCATCAACTGTTGAAGCTGATTACGTTGCTGCTGCTAGCTGCTGTGCTCAAGTGCTTTGGATTCAGAATCAGATGCTGGACTATGGATTCAACTTTAAGGAGACACCCATCCAAATAGACAACAATAATGCTATTTCTATCACAAAGAATCCTGTGCAGCACTCAAGGACAAAGCACATCAATATTAGGTATCATTTAATAAGAGATAAATTTAAAAAGGGGTTAATCAAACTAGTCAAAGTTAACACAAATAAACAATATGCTGATCTGTTCACCAAAGCTTTTGACGAGCAGAGATTTAAATATCTTGTATCAGCTATTGGGATGATTAAGTTTGAATAGCTTTTCTTAAAACTTAATTATATTATTTCTAAAACATGTGTGTCCTAAGTTGTCTATTTTATCACCTTCATAAGGCCCGTGAGCTTAGAAATTCATTTCGGACAATTGAACCTTCTCGAAATGTTTCTTTTTAAGAACCAAAAATATTTGTGCCAAAAAAACAGATGCGAATAAGAACAAAAGGCCTTGTACACGTAATGGGTCTTGAAGTACTATTTCTGCATCTCCCTGACCAAATCCGCCCACATTAGGATTACTTGTCAACGGTTGATCCAATTTGATAGATTCGCCTTCTGAAACAAGAAGTTCCTTGTTTGCTATGAAAGAAAAATATTTTAAAAGACATTCCTTAGATTTTTGAAAATTTGATTCTTTTATCCTTCGGAAGATATGTTTTTACCTTAGGAGGAAACTTAAGTCTTAGAGAACAAATAACTACTTTAATAGATTTACCTTCAGAAGAAATTTTAGAAATATCTTCTGAAGCTTATATTTTACTTGAGTACTTATATGTTTTTGAAGCACAATTTTCTTCTGATAGCAATTTACTCTCGGAAGTTTTATTGTCCTTAGAATAAAATCTCTGAGTATTAAATCTCTTCCGAAGCAAAATTTTCAAAACTCTTTGGAATATCTTCCGAAGTCATTTTTCCTTCGGAAGCTTTTCATCAACAACTTTTGAAGCTAAAATACCTTCGGAAGCTTTTTCGACTTCCAAGAAAACTACTTTTTAGGCAAAAGTAAACTACTTTCTGAGGTGGGACCGACATCCGGATTTCAAAGTTTATCCTCTTTCATTATCTTTGTCTTAAATCCATTTCATATAAATACCCAACGGTTCCCCCACTCTTTCACTATCTTCTTCATCTGAACTATTCAAAAAACCTAAATGCACCCAAACCGCCTTTGTTCTTCACTTTCTTCGTCCTTAAGCTTTCTGAAATGGACAACCTTACCGTAAAAATAGCCTAGATTTTTCCATGCAACTCAACAGACAACATAACTAAGTTGCTCTATTGGACTCTGAGAAAGATCCATGTTTTTCAAAGGTTTGTCAATTCTCGACTCTATCAAACTACTTCACCTCCCTGACCATTGATCGTACTCTCTATGAGGATCATTTGCTTGAATTCTGGAAGACCTGTCAAGAGGTCATTATGTATGGGGAGAAGGCACTATCTGCCACAGTGCAGAGGAGGACAATCTTCATCACTACGACCATCATCAACACTCATCTTTAGCTGTATGATGAAAAATGTGAGTTATCCTTTCTAAAGGAAGCAGTCAATCATTCCTTTAAGCCATATGGCTATGAGGGAGATTTCTCTATAAAGACCTTCAGGAAAGGGAAGGTCTCATCGCAGTGGAAGTACATGCTTCATGTGGTCATCCACAGCTTGTCCAATATTCATGGGGGGTGGGACCAGATTCCTAAGGATCTCTCCTTCATAGTGCTAATTTGGACTCCTTAGAGTATTACATGTTTCCTAGATATGTTCACATTTTTAACTATGATCTGGATCTCCTGAAGCAGCAGTTTGAAAACTTCACCTTCAAGGTAGGTGAAACCATGACTCAACAATAGTCCAAGTATGTTGAGATTGTGGATACTCTAATAGATGTTGGAGTAACTCTTGAGAAGAGAGACATTGTAAGGAAGTTTTTGTCCTCTCTTCCTAGACAATGGACACATTATTGTGTTGTTATCAAGAGGATTAAGAACCTTAAGACTTTTACTCTCACAGAGTTGTATGGTATTCTTAGTGCCTACCAGATGAAGATGAACATGCAAAACTCATCTGGTAACTCTAGCAATCAACTGAGTTTAGCCCTCCACGTGGTTGAAAGGGAAAGCATTGAACTACAACAGCATCTTATATGCTACCCTGACAACTCACAAAAGGGCCCTTTCATCACCTTCCCGCAGACTCCAAGGGAAAGCTACACTCAATGAAGTCCTTTCCAAGAGACAAGTTCTTCTCATGCTTTTGTCTCTGCTGATGAAACCATAGACAACTTTCACTTCACCCTTGAAGACCTGGACTGTATCCATCCAGATGACCTGGAGTACATGGAGTAGTTCAGCAGATGGCTCTTCTCACTCACAGAGCCAAGAAGTTCTACAAGAGGACAGGGAGAAAGTTTCCAAGCAATGCAGCCAGTGGAAAGTTTGGGCTGGATAAAAGCAAAGTATTGTGTTACAATTGTAACTAGATGGGACACTTTTCAAGAGAGTGCAAGACACCAAGGACAAATGGTGGTTAAGCACAAACCAGACCAAACTACACTGAAAAAGCCCCCCAGAATGAGAAGCCAAAGCAGCAAGCTGCAGTTGCTGTTGAAGAAGGAGGCTTTAACTGGAGCTTTCAGGTAGAAGATTCATCTCCAAACCAAGAACTCATGGCAGACCACGATGAAGCCAAGGTATTGGAACATCTTGTACTCCTAAATGCATTGCTAAAGTCAATAGATACAGGTCGTATAACTTAGAAATGAGATATGATCTTGAGTCCTTAAATATCTTTAAAGCTGATTTTAAAAGAGCTGAAAATGATTATAAACTAAAGATAGAGGACATAGAGAAAACTATTTCAACTCTTAAACATGAGCACACAAACTATAGGACTCAGATCAAAGACCTCATTACTAAGTTAACTGAATGCCAGGCTGAGCTTGTGATCAGCAAAGCAAAGGCAGAAAAATGTGTTCTTGAGAAAGAGACCTTCAAGAACATAATATCCCCATCCTTGCATGCAAAAGTTTGTTATCAAAATAAGCAGGGACTGGGATCTTGTGAAATAGCTCCTCCACACAAAATCTTTTCTATAAGATCTTCTAGGTGTGGAACTTGTGAAGATGAGCTTCTTCTCATAGACCCTATGACTGTAGAGGATGAAGAGAAGATGGTGGAGAATGTCTCTGAGAAGAGTGAAGAAGAGCATTTTAAGAAGGGTCACCATCCCTCTAAGGAGAGCAAAGCTGTTAGGATGACCAAGTCAAGGAGAAAGAACTTGATAGAAAGGCCAAAAGAAAGTCCAAGAAGGCTGAAGAGATCAAGGCCACCTTCAACTCTGCACAGAAACAAGTCTTCATCTCTGCAGGTTATGAAGTGGTGAAGGCTGAAGACAGCAACTTGAACTCCATCAACAAGAGTTCTGGTTCATGTCCAAATCATTCCATCATTAAGAAGAAGGCTGATCAGTTGTGCACCACTACTGTACAACCTGAACCATCCAGCTCCAAAGGTAGTTCTATGCCCACAAGAATTGCTATATCATCTGCAAAGATGAATATGGAGAAGGAAAGTGATCACGTTCAGCCTTGTTCATAAAGGAAAACTCGTAGAAGGAAGAAAATGGACTGTGTTATGTGTGGGAGTACTTCTCATCTTGCTAAGGATTGTGTTTACAATCCAAAGAGTACTCTCCACATGACCAAGAAAACAATTTCTAAGAGTTTGGAGAAGAAGAAGCAAGCTTCGGAAGGAAAATCTCTTTCCTTCGAAAGCTCCTAAATGAAGAAGACGACAAGTGGAAACTTGCCTTCGGAAGAAAATTTGGTCTAGGAAGAAAGGAATACTTCCAAAGAACTAAAGCCTGCTGTAGTGAAAGCAAGATCTTTCGAAGGTCCAGTCATCAAAACTTCTGAAGTATTGAAGGTCAAGTCTAAGCTTCAAAGGTGGTGTGGAAGTCAAAGAAAGACCAAGTGGCTGAAAGTTCTTCATCAACATCAGCAAATGATCCTTCTAGCATGACTATAGGATCAATTACTGTTGCATTGTCTTCAACTTCTTTTGATGAGCCCAAGACCAATAAGGCTTGGGTTTCCACATGTAACTAACCATCTCTTTTGTGCAGGAACAGCTCAAGACAAACAAAAATATATGGATCATTGATAGTGGATGTTCCAGGCACATGACAGGCAATAGGTCACTACTCCAAAAGTTTGAAAGAATTGATGGAGGACCAGTTGCTTTTGGAGCAGGAGGTTACATTACAAGAGAGGGCAAGGTCACAAATGGTAAGCTCAACATTGAGAAGGTAAACTTTGTCAAGGAGCTTTGGTACAATCTTCTGAGTGTATAAAATTTTATGATCAGAGTCATAACATGCTCTTCACTGAGCATGAGTGCATTGTTCTTAGGCCTGGGTTGGTCATTCCTCATGAGCATATACTGCTTAAAGCCCTCAGGAAAGGGAGCATGTACAAGATGGATTTGCAAGAAACATCTCCCTCAAGAGAAGTTTCATGCTTTCTGTCTAAAGCAAATAATGATGAGTTTTTTGTAGCGATTTAACAAGTTTATCAAAGTCCATATAAGCTTGTTTATATGAAAACGCAGCGGATTAAGAGTTTTAAAACTTGTTGATATGTTGATTATTAAACTCTTTAATAAGCAAAACCCAAACCATGGATCCATATACGAAATGCATACAATAAAGACAACCATAGGATGTTTAGAGGACAACCTTTCAAGCTGCTAGAAAACGAGTTTGTTGAGATGCAAAAGATGAATTTTGTGGCTGAATCTTCAAGCAAGAAGACCTTAAGAAGGTGATACCCCAAGCTACCAACAAAACACCCTTTGTTGCTAGGAATCCACAACACCAAGTTCCACCTTTTAAACACTTTAAAAGTGAAAGTTCCAGCCCTTTTCTTTCTTCCTAGCTGCCGAGAACAAGAAGAGGAGAGAAGAGAGGATTTTTTTTTCTAAAACTTTAGAGATTGAAGTGGTTTGCATGTAGATGACTTGTGGGTGCAAAAGGCATCTTTAAATCAATTGGATGGCCTCTCTTTTCAGCCTCTTGGGCCAAGACAATGGCTGCCACCAATGGGTGGTCTAGCTTTTGTCTTTCATCCAATTTGTTTAATTAAACCCCAAAATAAAATGGTAACACTTACATTTTATTTTGTACACTCAACTAGCTCTAACATGACATTAATTAAAACCCAATTTAATTAATTAGTAACACCTTACATGCCACGTTATCTTTATCTTATAACTGTTAATTAACCATTAAATAACAGTTATAAAGTAATCTCTCAAAATAAATAAACACCCATGTTATTTAATAATTTCTTAAGTGTATCTAATTTACAAAACCAATTTCAACTTCTAAATGTTCTTGGTGTTGTTATTTATTTAACTGATCAAATCAATAAATAAATATTGTAGGTGTTTGTCTAGCCTGTTATTGGGTATGAGCCGACTTGGATCATATCACACTAGCCACATCAGTTTAATATGTATCTTGGGCAGATCGAATCCTACAATCTCCCACTTGCACAAGATTCATAGAAAATTGATGCAAGCAGCAAATGACGCCTAGCAACGGTTTGCTACCCCTAGTGTATATGACTAAGTGCCATTCAATAACATCATCCCATTCAAGTACCTTACTTGAATATGATTTAGGTGAATCAATCATTTATCCTTTTGTTGCAGATGTCATGTTAAATCTCAAAGACACGGGATTGTCATTCTCCGATGATTTAACTTTAACAGGCCTTAGACATATAGCTCTCAACGAATAAGAGGAACAAATTCCATCTTGACTACATATATCTCTCACAATCACCTTATATCATACCTGAACCTAGCCATATGTACTGTTAATTTTACATAATAGCAAAGAACTAAGTCAAAGTATAATACTTGGTGAATATCAAGACCCTATATGTATCTCCGGTCTGAGGATAAAATGATATTCGCCTTTACTCAATATCTCTTATGACTTAATCACTAAGATTCCATGCAGAGACAATTGAGAGCGGGTCTGTCCAATATCTATATCCCATAGATATCAATGAACCTTGGTAGCAACAACTTGCTTTATATTCATACCTTATGAATATCAACCAATCCAAGTTCATTATAGTCTTACATTCATAGTTGTTCCCACAAGTATGATCAACCACGGACGTTTAGAATAACTTGCTTATTCACGGATTTAAACATGCTAAAAGGATGAACAAATGAAAATTATAAACATATAATTAAGTTAAATAACATAAGTTCCAATATCCAAATACAAAATTTGATCAAGTCCAATCACTAGAATATCAAAGTCCTAAGGCACAAGTATGACTTTCATGTTTTGACCTATCTAGGAGCTTCGTGAGTGGATCCGCAATGTTTTGGTCGGTGTGAACTTTGCGAATACATATCTTTCCTTTTTCAACTTCATCCCTTATGTAGTTGAATCTCCGTTCAATGTGCCGAGTCTTTTGATGAGCACGAGGTTCCTTGATTTGAGCAATCGCACCCTCGTTGTCACAAAAGATCTCTAGGGGGTCTTGAATGGTAGCAACAACCCCTAGATCAGCAATGAATTTCCTAAGCCACGCAGCTTCTTGAGCTGCCAATGAAGCGGCGATGTATTCTGATTCTGTTGTAGACAGTGCCACCACATCTTGCTTTGAGCTCTTCCAAGAGACTGCTCCTCCATTCATAATGAAGACATATCCCGACTGTGATCGAGAATCATCTCGATCAGTTTGAAACTCGCATCCGTGTAACCCTTTACAACGAGTTCTTCCTCACCAGATCCATATATTAAGAACATGTCCTTAGTATTTCTAAGGTATTTCAAAATACTCTTAACAGCCATCCAATGACTATTACCAGGATTCTGTTGATATCTACTTGTCATGCTTAAAGCACATGACACGTCTGGCCTAGTAAATATCATTGCATACATGATGGATCCTATAGCAGATGCATATGGGACTCCATTCATTCTTTCTTGTTCAACCTTTGAACTAGGACATTGAGATGAGCTCAATATAGTCCCCTTTTGAATAGGTACCAAACCTTTCTTAGAATTCTCCATCTTGAACCTTTTCAAGATCTTTTCAATGTATGCACTTTGGTTTAAACCTATCAACCGCCTTGATCTATCTCTATAGATCTTTATTCCCAAAATATAGGTGGCTTCACCAAGATCTTTAATGGAAAAGCAACTTCCAAGCCAGGTTTTTACACCTTCCAAGGTTGGAATGTCATTTCCAAATAGCAGAATGTCATCGACATATAATACCAGGAAAGTAATAATGCTCCCACTAGCTTTCTTATACACACAAGCTTCATCAGCGTTTTTTATGAAGCCAAATTTCTTTACTTCATCATCAAAATGGTGATTCCAACTTCTTGAAGCTTGTTTCAATCCATAGATTGATTTCTTTAACTTGCATACCTTGTTAGGATGTTTTGGATCGACAAAACCTTCAGGCTGTTTCATATGGACATCTTCCTCAAGATATCCATTAAGGAAAGCGGTTTTGACATCCATTTGCCAAATCTCATAGTCATAATATGCTGCTATGGCAAACAATATCCTAATAGACTTTAGCATTGCCACATGCGAGAAAGTTTCATCATAATCAACCCCTTGAGTTTGAGTGAAACCTTTCGCTACAAGTCTAGCTTTATAAGTATCCAAGTTTCCATGCATATCGGTTTTCTTCTTGAAAACCCACTTACTCCCAACTATCTTGGACTTAAGAGGTGGTGTAACCAATTCCCAAACTTGGTTATCATACATGGATTGCATCTTAACGTTCATGGCTTCTTGCCATTTGTCAAAGTCAGGTTTTGACATTGCATCATGGTATGTGGTTGGTTCATCTGAGTCTACCACATAGCATCCATCCATGAAAAATCCATATATCTCAGGAGGAATACAAGTTCTACCAGATCTGCGAACGTTTTGTGTATCTTGATCATCTATATGATCATTCTCAACATCCTCATGTTGATTGCTAGTTTCAACCAATTGTGTATCGTCTTGTGAATCTTGAACCTCTTCAAGTTCCACTGCTCTTCCACTAGTTTCTTTCGAAAGAAACTTAGTCTCCAAGAACTCTGCCTTTCGAGCAATAAATACTTTGTGCTCTGTTGGATCATAGAAATAATATCCAATACAATCTCTAGGATATCCAATGAAGATACACTTTGTGGATCGGGCTTCCAGTTTGTTTTGAGCGTATTGCTTAGGATAAGCCTCACACCCCCAAACTTTCAAATATGATAGTGATGGAACTCTTCCATGCCAAACTTCAAAAGGTGTCCTTTCCACTTTCTTGGTTGGGGCCATATTTAAAATACGGGCCGCGGAGAGCAATGCGAAACCCCAAAATGATAGAAGTAGTGTACTTCTAGCCATCACAGATCGAACCATATCCAATAGAGTGCGATTCCTCCTCTCAGATACACCATTATGTTGTGGTGTTCCAGGTGGAGTAAGTTGTGAGACAATCCCACAACTTCTAAGATATTCTTGAAATTCACTACTAAGGTATTCACCTCCTCTATCTGTACGAAGAATCTTGACCGTTTTGTTGAGTTGATTTTCAACTTCATTCTTGAAGATTTTGAACATTTCAAAAGATTCATGTTTGTGTCTTAACAAGTACACATACCCATAACGACTATAGTCATCGGTAAAGGTAATGAAGTATCTTTCACCATTCCTAGTTGTTGGTTTAAAAGGTCCACATACATCCGAATGTATGATCCCTAATAAATCCTTTGCCCTTTCATTAGTCCCACTAAAAGAGGCCTTTGTCATTTTACCTTGTAAACAAGACTCGCATACATCAAATGAATCATTTTCATTAGTTTTTAAAAGACCATTCTTTTGGAGTTTTTGCATACGATTCTTGTTAATATGACCAAGGCGACAATGCCAAAGATAGGAATCATTTAAATCTAATTTGAGCCTTTTGGTGGTTGCTTGGTACATTGAGCTATCATATGTTGTGTTATTAGGAACCAATTCATAAATACCATTACAAGGTATAGCCTTAAAATAAAACACATGATTTAAAGAAACATGAATATCATTGTCAACAAACTTGAAATCATAATCATATTGTCTTAAACGGGAAACAGAAATAATGTTCCTAGTTAAACTAGGAGCATACAAAACATTTTTTAAAATAACTTCCAAACCACTTGGAAGCTTCAAAATGTAGTCTCCTTGGGCTTCCACGTGAACCTTTGCACCATTGCCCATGAAGAGACTTATTTCCCCTTTTGCATAATGCTCACTTCTTTTGAACCCCTGCAACAAATTGCAAATATGAGTTCCACATCCAGTATCTAATACCCATGTGTTAGAAGAAATAACATTTAGCTCAACATGTATCATAAACATTGTACCTGAAGTTTGCCCCGCGTCCCTCTTCGATCTCAACGCTTTGAGATAGACCTGACAATTGCGTTTCCAATGGCCTACTTCACCACACTCAAAACACGGGTCATCTTGAGCAACCTTTTGCTTCTTTTCTTTCGGTTTGGGCGGTTCCATTTTTGCTTTACCCTTACCCTTCCCTTTGACGTGCCCCTTCCCTTTGGCAACATTTGCCCTAGGGTCGTGGAGGTGGCTTTTCCTACTACCACCTTCATTGATCGTAAGGACCGGTAGAACCTTTCTACCCATGCCTGCCTCGGCTGTTTTGAGCATTGAATGAAGCTCACCAATACTCTTGTCCCATCCATTCATGTTATAGTTCATAACGAAGCTATCAAACTTCTTGGATAGGGAGTTGAGGATCAAATCCGTTGCCAACTCGTTGGACACACGACAGTTAAGCCTTTCAAGGCGATCAATGTGGCTCTTCATCTTGAGAACGTAAGATGATACCGATTGGGACTCGTCCATTCAACATGCATGAAGTGCTCGAACCGTTTCGAAGCGCTCCACCCTTGATTGTTGTTGGAACATTTCCCTCAACTGGGTGATCATGTCATAGGCATTGTGGTTCTCAAAGTCCTTTTGCAAATCAGGAATCATACTCGCTAGCATGAGACATGAGACTTGCACAGAGTCTTCGGTGTACTTGACCCATTCGACAAAGGCCTCAACGTCATTTTCATCGGGTTGATCGGGAATGGGATCGTCTAACACATAGGACTTATTTTCTTGTTTGAGAACAATTCTCAAATTTTAGTACCAATCCATGAAGTTCCCATGGTTTAGACGTTCCTTTTCAAGGATGGTTCTTAGTGATAGGTTATGGACGGTCGGGATTGCGTTGTTGTTGTTAGCCATCTACAATTCTACAAAGTTCAATTTTTAGTACTTTTAATATCAATGTATTTTGATTATTAATACCCTTTTTGTCTCATAGACAATTAATAGTCAAAATTTTAGAATCAAACGTTACATTTAAATATCGGTTAGGTGACCTTTATCCCTTTATTTAAATTAACAAGGTAGTCAACGTTTGACAATTGTAACCTATTACAATTTCTAGTGTATGGGATCGGTTAAACATCTTATATTTGTTTGGCATGTTTATCCCATCAACACCCTTTGTACGTCATGCTTCGGTGATCCTAATGCATGATTTCCAAATTAAGTCATCCTACTTAGACACACGTGTGGATTTGCTAATATTAGTGGTTAGGTGACCTTTATCCCATAAATATGGCAAACCCACCTCAAAACCATAAGTTCCCTTTAATGTGGTTAGGTGACCTTTATCCCACATTAAATTCTCAAATGATTCGAGTGTTGTATAATAGGATGGTGTTTGACTTGATTTAAAAGGGATTTATGTTTCACAAAATTCTAGTTTGGAAAACAATTTTCATACCTTGCATTTGTATGCATTCAAATGCATGGTAGTTTATTTGAAAACTTATTTCAAAATTCCTTTTATAGCCCAATTAATTATGAAAATAATTTTCATTTGGTAAAACCCATTTTATTACTTATTGATTTCTAAGGAACCAATTTTATGCGAGTTGTTGATTTCGAGTTGTTAACTATCCAATTCCATAATAAGATAAGATGAACATAAATCAACCATACATGCATAATAAAACAACCACAAGTTCATAACCATAGCCAATGGATTTGGCAACACTTGTTGGCCAAAACAAGTGTGCCAAGAGGGTCAATAATAAAGCATAAACATGACACAAGGCATTGAGATGGTGTGCTCCCACTTGATCCCGCATCCTAATGCATCAAGTGTCCATTTTGTGTTGTCACCATTTTGCTTTATTTGGGCTTTCTTTTGGGCTCCAACTTCAGCTCCTAGCTTCCTTGGGCCTTCATGCTTTGGGCTTTGGTTATTGGGCTTAAAACCAATCTTGGGCTATGAGGCCCATTTGGGCCTAAAATGGCCCAAACCAAAAAACGAAAGTCTTCTTGAACTTCTTTTACAAAATATATCCTAATACATTTTTACTAGTAAAAGAAATACAACTAATCTACTTATTATTACAAACCAACATAAATAATAAATCAATTGGATGGCCTCCCTTTTCAGCCTCTTGGGCCAAGACAATGGCTGCCACCAATGGGTGGTCTAGCTTTTGTCTTTCATCCAATTTATTTAATTAAACCCCAAAATAAAATGGTAACACTTACATTTTATTTTGTACACTCAACTAGCTCTAACATGACATTAATTAAAACCTAATTTAATTAATTAGTAACACCTTACATGCCACGTTAGCTTTATCTTATAACTGTTAATTAACCATTAAATAACAGTTATAAAGTAATCTCTCAAAATAAATAAACACCCATGTTATTTAATAATTTCTTAATTGTATCTAATTTAGAAAACCAATTTCAACTTCTAAATGTTCTTGGTGTTGTTATTTATTTAACTGATCAAATCAATAAATAAATATTGTAGGTGTTTGTCTAGCCTGTTATTGGGTATGACCCGACTTGGATCATATCACACTAGCCACATCAATTTAATATGTATCTTGGGCAGATCGAATCCTACATTTTTTTCTTGCATAAAAGATTGTGCCATGTAAACTTTAAAACCATGAATAAACTAATAAAGAATGATTTGGTAACTGGAATACCAAAGAAAGAGTTTACAAGTGATGACCACTGTGTTGCATGCCTGAACGGGAAGCAACACAAGGTATCTCACAAGCCAATGAAAAGAAATTCCATCATTAATCCCATACACTTATTACATATAGATCTCTTTGGCCTACTAGTGTAATGAGTCTAGGAAGGACCTCTTATTGTTTTGTGATCACAAATGACTTTACAAGATTCACTTTGGTTTTCTTTCTTAGAACTAAGGATGAGACCCCTGAGATTCTGAAGAATTTCATCTTAAAGATTGAGAATCAATGTGATCACAAGGTCAAAACCATAAGATGTGATCAAGGAACTGAATTCAAGAATCAAAACATTGATACATTTTGTGATGAAAAAGGTATTACAAGACAATATAATGCTCCTAGGACTCCTCAACAAAATGGTGTTGCTGAGAGGAGAAACAGGACACTAATTTAAGCTGCAAGAACTATGTTGTCTGACTCTAAACTGCCCATCACCTTTTGGGCAGAGGCAGTGAACACTGCTTGCTATGTGCAAAATAGAGTTTTAGTATTTAGGACACATGGTAAGACTCCTTATGAACTTTGGCACAAGAGAAAGCTTTTCTTTGGTTTTATGAGGTCATTTGGATGTCCTTGCACCATCTTGAATACCAAAGATCAAATTGCCAAGTTTACTGAGAAATCAGATGATGGACATTTTATTGGATACTCTTCTCAAGCTAAAGCTTATAGAGTATACAATCTCAGAACTAGAGTAGTTGAGGAGTCAGCCAATGTGGCTTTGAATGAGCATACTCCCACTGTGAAAGGTTCTGGTCTGGATTGGCTATTTGATCTTGATTTAGTTACCAACTATTTTAACAAATCTTGTGAGAATGTTTCAGGGTCCACAGATATACTACCTACACGTGATCCTGACCCAAGATTTGAGATGAGAAGACCTTCAAGTTACACATCTTCAGCTCCAATGGTAACCAATCCTGCAAACGAAGCTTCTACCAGCACATCAATGACAAATCCTGCTGATACTTCTGGGGTGCCTTCAAATTCCAGCTTAGAGGCACAACACTCAGAAGAAGGAGGTTCAAATGTTGGAGAAAATGGTGTTGGTGAAAGTTATCAGGAATTTCTTGATGCTGATAACCACTCTATTGAAGACAATATCAATGATGTCACACACTCATTGGATCAAGTCAATCTTGATAAGTGTGCTGATGTGGAGGGTGAATCTTTCTTGCAGATCAGAATTTCTCAAATTTAGATCTGTCTAAGCAACTTGCTGTGATCCTTCAGCTAAGGATCCACAAGTCTTATCCTACCATAAACATCATTGGGGATGTTGATTCATGGGTGAGAACAAGAGGACAAACCCATGATGCAAATGTTTGTCTTCAGTCTTGTTTCTTGTCCCAGATAGAGCCAAAGAAAATTGTTGAGGCTCTAAAGGATGGAAGTTGGGTTGAAGCTATGCAAGAGGAGCTGCTTCAATTCAAAAGGCAAAGGGTTTGGAACCTATGTCCTCTTCTTAAAAGGAAGACTACCATAGGAACCAAATGGGTTTTCAGAAATTAGAAGGATGATAGAGGACTTGTCATCAAGAACAAGGCAAGACTAGTTGTTCAAAGGTATACTCAAGAAGAAGGAATTGACTACACAGATGTTTTTGCTCTTGTAGCAAGACTTCAAGCAGTTAGGATATTCCTAGCTTTTGCTGCATCCAAAAACTTTAAGGTCTACCAACTTGATGTCAAGTGTGCTTTTCTCTATGGGGTGATTGATGAAGAGGTGTATGTCAGACAACCACCTGGGTTTGTAGATCCAGATCATCTTGATTATGTCTGTAAGCTTGATAAAGCTCTTTATGGGTTGCACCAAGCAAGTGGTATGAGACTCTATCTCAGTATCTCTATCAACATGGCTACAAAAATGGGTACTATAGATAAAAACTGTCTTCATCAAAGGAACATGAAATGACATAATGCTAGTTCAAGTATATGTAGATGACATTATCTTTGGGTCAACTAATACAAAGCTCTGCAAAGACTTTGAGAAGCTGATGAAGGACTAGTTTGAAATGAGTGCCATGGGGGAAATCAATTTCTCTATAGGAATTCAAGTGAAGCAAGTTGACAATGGCATCTTCATAAGTCAGTAAAAGTATGTACAAGACATACTTAAAAGGTCCAACATGACTTCCTTCCCACCGCGTCCTTCCTTGTGTGTCGAAGAGTTCCGAAAAGGGAGATTTCAAGGTTGCTAAGACACCCATAGCCAGAAACCACTCCCTTGCACCTGATCTTGAGGGGGAGTGTGTTGATGAGCATCTCTACAGGGAAATGATTGGGTCACTTATGTACCTCACAGCTAGCAGGCCTGATATCATGTTTGCTACATGCATTTGTGCAAGATATCAAGCAAACCCCAAGATGTCATATCTGGTCACTGTCAAAAGAATTTTAATATATCTCAAAGGTGCTCCATCACTTGGCCTTTAGTATCTAAAGAATTCTGACTTTAATCTGTATGCTTATACAAATAGTGACTATGGTGGTTGCAACATGACTGCAAAGTCTACATAAGGGGGATGTCAATTTCTTGGTGGAAGGGTAGTCTCTTGGCAATGTAAGAAACAATCCTATGTGTCTGCATCAACTGCTGAGGCTGAATACATTGCTGCTGCAAGCTGCTGTGCTCAAGTGCTTTGTGTTCAAAATCAGATGCTTGACTATGGAATCAAGTTCAAAGAGACTCTACTGAAAGGCTTTGCATCCTTCTCCAATTTTGCAGTTGATTTATCCTTTTTCAACTTTTGAGGCTTTGATTTGTTTGCTGCTGATTTTGCCTTCCACAGATCATCTACTGAATCAGTAGATTTGGTTTTCCGAAGATCTCCTACTGAAGAAGGTTTCTTCTGCTGCTAAAATCTGCTGATTGTTTCTTTTTTCCTTTTTCTACGGAAGATGTGTGTACTTCCTCAGTAGATGCACAATTTTCAATTTCTTCATTTGAAGGTTTTTGTTGCTGATGAAGTTCTTACAGACCTTCATTTAGCTGAGCTATTCTCTTGCAAATAGACTTCAATATGTCTCTTTGTTTTTGAGGATATGGCAACTTTGTTTCTTCTAGAACTTTGGGAATGATTGTTTCAAAAGCAATATTCTTACCAATGCCCAGTTGATCATCATCATGTTCATCAGAATCATCCAAGTCATCATACTCATCAAAGTCAAATTCTGAGTCAGTTTGTTTAAAATTTTCTGATTCAGAAGACTCAGTTTCATTCACCTCAGTTTCATTATGATTAACTTGTTGATTAGAGTTTGTTTCAAACTTGGTGCTTGGCACAAAATGATTTGACAAGTTATTTGTCATTGATTCAGGTAAAGGTGAGTAATTCTTGTTTATAGGAGGAGCCACAACATTATAACCCAACCCATACATGTTCTTTGATTCAATATGCAAATTTAATAATTTCTCATATTACTGAGATAAAAGTTGAAACTTCTGAAGTTTCACTTCAGTTGATGCATGATCAGCCATGGATTTAGTTAAGGAAGTGGTTAGATGCTCAACTTGTGCTTTTAAATTGTAGTTTTCTAAAACAAGTTTATCTAAATCCTTTTGTAAAGAGTTAATTTTTATTTGATATAAAATATGTTCTTTTACATGAGATTCATTCAAAATCATTGTTTCTTTAACTTTATCAGCCAGTTGTTGAGCATGGACTCTATATCTTTCAACTTCCTCAACACATATTGATGAACATAACCTATCTCTTACCTCTCTAGCCATGAGTGGAACTTTGTTTTCCATGTGAGCCATTAAAGCTTGATTTTCTTCCAAGACTTCCTTCTCATACATACTCTAGTCATAGGTTGCATCTTGAAGTATGATCAGCCCATTTTCTTTAGAGTTACTTGTTCCTGCTGAAGTATTTGTGGCTAGTGGGGATGAGTTGGTCAGTTGTGGTTGTTTGAAAGATCTTTGAGATGATGATGGTTGGTGAGACTAGTGTTACTGATGTTGTGTCAAGTCAGTATTTGATTGTTCATTACATTCTCTAGAGAAATATCCATAGAGATTGCATTTGAAACATCATACCTTTGACTTATCCATACCAATATTTGATGATTTACTAGCTGCTACCAAATTTTTATTTCTCCTTGGGTACTGTTTGGCTCTATAGGCAATCATTGTCATTTGCCATTGTAGATCCATCTCTTCTACTACATCTGGATGTAGTTCTTCAAAGTCTTGCTTGCAAATGTTGGAAGATGTTAAGGAGCTTCCCAGGTAAGCTTGAAAACTAGAACTGAAAGCTGCAAAGGCTGCTTTTTGTTCTTCAGAGTCCAGAATGATAGTGATGGGCTCTGTTTGGTTGTTATTTGATGAAGACTTTGTTGATGATGTAGATGTATCTCTTCTATCATCAGTCCTTCCTTTTCCTTTTCTTGACTTACTTTGAGATGATTTCTTTGAAGGCTTTGATGCATAGAAACTTACTTCCTCTTTATCTTCACTCAAAGTACAAGAGTTATCACTATCATTGTTGGAAATGAAGGCACTTCCAGCACATTTTGTTTCTTTAAAGTGATAGGGTGAGACATGTGTTCTCACACTCTATTTTTCATCCATTTCAAGAGCCTCAACTTAGCTACCAATGTATCTAAATCAGTTGCTTTGAGGTCAATGGTGTTCTTGAACATGGAAACAGTTTGCATCCAACTTTCAGGCAAAGTATGGAGCATCTTTTTGTTTAATTGCTCATTTGTATATTTCAATTCCAAGATATTCATCTCTGTTACAAGTTGCATCTATGGAGTTGTTGAGGAATTGATTCACCCTCAATATGATGAAAGGTTTCATATTGTGAACGAAGGTTATCCTTTCTAATGCTTCTGATTTCATCACTCCTTTCATATAGGCTATGAAGTATCTTCCACAAGGAATTTGTTGTTTTATAATTCTCACACCTGATTAATATTTCTTCAGGTAAAGCCATACTAAGCAAGTTGTATGCTTTAATATCAACTTTGACCTTTTTAATATTATTAGGTAACAGATGCTTTGTACTTATGGGTTGATTATTGTCATTATAATCCGGCCCAAAAGTGGGTGGAATGTAAGAACCTTTAGTTATTGATACCCATAAGTCAGAATTTGTATAATTCACATGATTCCTGAACTTGATTCTACAAGATTTAAAATCTGATTTTGTTTTTAACTTTGGATGTTGGTATATGATCCACCAAAGTTACTCATGTTTATTTAAAGTCTGGAGATTTTAACTATTGCGGAGTATATTTAGGTAATGAACTAATTAGTGACAAAACTTAATAAAACAAATTAAGCAATTGTGGTCACGAATCGTCAATTTTTTTAATGATAATTAATTATCAAATCAAGGATTTTGTAATGTTTTTGTTCAAATAAACTTGAACAATTGATGAATGTCAATCAATAACCCAGATCTACTATTCAATTGATTTAAATATTGATCTAAGTTAATCAAGCAATAAAATGGTACTTGCTGAAAGACAATTCACTGTATTAATTGATTCACACAAAAACAATCTGCTTAAAAACAGTAGTTCTAACCAGCAAAAACTGACAAATCTAGTGAAACAGGCAAACAATTAAACACTATTAACACTGATAGAACAATCGATCTAAATTAATGAGCACTTGGCTCTGATACCACCTGTGAATTCAAGGATCGCAATCACGAATTATCACTGTTAGTAGGGAATCAAGTTATTGTTTACGGAATCAACATTAACCGTGTTTAATTGTTTAATAAATAAATATCAAATATAATGAATAATGATTATGACAAACACAATTATATGAGCACAATTACTAAGCAAACATGATTTGATTCAAACATATTTCATTAAAATTGATTAATGATTACAGATGAATAAATAATGAATGATATAAACAATAAATGCTTTGAATATGTTGATGTTGATGTGACGGCTGCTGGGGTTTATGTTTGTGTGAACTGATGTGATGTTTGGTTTGCCGTTTGGTTGCTCGTGTGTTCGTGTTCTTCTTTTTGATGTGAAACCTAGGATCCATATTTATAGGCACACGTGTTTTAGTTGACTTGTAACACTTGTATTATTTAAATACAAGTGTTTGGACTCCGCAGCTACATGGTCTTCCGTACGTGTTTGTTCTTCCGAAGGTACTTTGTTCTTCTAAAGCTTTCATGTTTTTCCGAAGGTTCTTGATCTTCTGAAGGCATTTTATTCTTCCGCAGAAGATATTCGGATGATTGTTTTTGTAAGAAACATATCTACGGAAGAACAAAAATGTTCATTCGTAGATGTGTCTTACGATCAATTTCACAAATTGACCAAGTATAATGTTTTACCAGCAATCATACATAAATCAACACAAATATGGGTTAACCTATATACATAATGCATACATCAAAATAATGAATTATATCATTCATTACAAGTATTGATTAAAGTTCTAAGCCTATACAAAATGATCTAGATCTATTGTTTCCTAGATCTAACAACTTTGTCTTCGGAAGCTAGAGTTCCTATTTAGAAGCTCTTTCAGACTTGATATTCGAAAGCTCAACATTTGCCTTCGGAATTTCCTTTGTCAGTTGCACCAAAAATGTTCTAAGTGTTTGTTTTGGTTGCACCAGCCTTACTTTATCCAACATTTGGAAGTGTGAGTACCTGCCACCATCTTCCTTTTGAGAGACTCTGTAGGCTTCACCTTTAGCTCAGGGAACACTACATCTTCAGCCTCTTTTGTCTTTTCTTCTTGTCTAGAGGGTTTTGAAAAGATCTGTCTTTCCTCATACAGATAGCTTGAATGATTTGAAGTTGTCAGTCCTTTTAAACATCTTCAAAATATCTTTAAACTCATACCCTTTGAACATAGCTTTATGGTTGATCAGTTCCAAGTTAGCCAATTCCTTCAAGTCATGTATCTACAGGGAGTTCACCAAATCAGTGTACTCTATGAAGAACTAAACTAGCCCTGAGATTCTCTTGATCATAAACATGTTCCAGTCACTATCATACTTCTAGGAAATGATTTTCTGATCAACTTTTCCTTGGGGAGTAGATACAGCTTTTATCATCTCTGCAGTGGTGAGTCCTTCTTGAAGCTTTAATTGTGAAGACTTTGCACACCACTCAAGGTTCCGAAGAAGTACAGGTGCAAGAGAGTCATGATCTTTGTGGGTGAGTTGGATGTCTTGGGATTAAATCCTTGATCCTGGTTTCTTACTCACTATCTCTTCTTCAAGCCTTCTTAATCTTTCCTTCTTTTCATTAATCAATTTCAACATTGCAGCCCTCAGTGAGTTAGTTTTCGTATTGCCCAACTTCCTTTTAGAGTATCCTTGCTCAGATAGATAATCCTTTATCTCCCAGTCAGTCATGTTGTAGGGATCAAGAATAATGATTGGGGAGCTTTAGTCTTTTTGGTTTTGGAGATGGAAGGAACCATAGGTGAGTTGGTTGTTTGAGCCTTTTCATACTCAGTCACATAAGAGAGATCCAACATCTTGTTTAACTTTTCTTCCTCTTCAACTATTCCCTCATAAGTCATCCTGCATACTTCATCAGCATCATAACCATGATTGATAAGAAACATTGCCTTGACCATTAAATCATCGGTTTGAGCTTTCACAACCATCTCTTGAACTGAAGTTTCAGCCTTCTCAGGACTTTGTTTTGCTATTGATTCATCAACCACATAGCGTCCTTCAATCTCTCTTTCTTTTAAGTCTACAAACTTAACCCTTTTCTTTAATTGTTCCTCAGCCTTCTCATGTTCTTCAAGAAATTCAACAATAGCTGCTAAGCTTTGAGGATCAACCTTTTGTTTTTTAATCACTAGTTCTTCTTTCTCAATTGTTCTATTTTGCTTTTGCTTTTTCTACCAAATACTTTCTCTTTCTGGTGTAAGTTTGCAGTGATAGAGCAGAAGAGTATTCTACTATTTCAGCTTCTTTTCTTTCTATTTCAGCAGCTTTGATTTTGGATTCAGCTTGTTCTCTTTCTTTGTTCTTTAAAGTTGTTTCTTCTTGTTTCTGTTGTTCTACACAAAGTCTTCTAATAACTTCCTTTTGTTCATCAGAAGAGTGATAGCTGGTACAATCTGCAATCTCAACTCCCTTTCCAAAGGCACAGGAGATTGAGGGATCAGAACAATAGGCTCAGCAGGTTGTCTTTGATCTCAAATGAAATCCCAGAATTCATCATCAATAATGAATTCCTCTGCTGTGAAGCTATCAAGAGCTTTAATCATATCAATGAATTCTATTTCTTCATCTTGGGATTCTTCAGATTGTTTGCTTGTGTATAACACCATAGCCAAACTTTGTTATTCATGTTTTGTTCCACTAGATTCAGCTTCTTTCACAGTCTCAGTGGTTTTCATCTTTTTGATAGGAGGAGAGTCATCATCACTCTCTCTAGAAGAACTTTCATTACCCACATCCTTATCACTATCTCTTGTATTCTCCACTTCATCCTTATCACTCTTATCATTTTTTTCTTTCTCTATTTCTTGTTTAATCATCATCAGAAGCTCCAACTCAGAAACTCTCTTGTTTAGAGTTTCTATCTGTTTTTGCAGATCCGTGATTATAGCAGATTGTTCTTCCAATAGCCCTTCTTGTTCTTCCATGGCAATGGTTTGGATGGTCAAAGTGTCCACACGCCCACTGACTTCATCCCTTGAGTGTTGAAGAGCAGCCTTTAATTCCTTTATCTTATTGTCTTTTTCTTTCTTTTCAGCTTCATATCTCCTTGAGATCTTTCAATCCCTTCTCTTTTTCATCTAACTTCAGAAGTCTATCCTTGATAATACCATATCTTCTATCCAGGAGTTTTTCCATCCTTGATTCTTTCTGCAAGAGCTCAGAAATCATCTCATCCTTCTCATTAGGTCTGTTCACCTCTAACTCAGCAAAATTTTCAGAGGGAACTGCTTTAGAAGTAACTTATCTCACAAGCATTCTCAGTTGATGATCATCCTCATTAGAAGATGATTTGGAATCGTCTGAAGAGCTGGTAGATTCACTAAACTCAACAGGATAGTAGTAGGAGATAATGGAACATGAGAGATATGTTGATGATGAATGGGTGAAACATGAGGTGAGTGAACATGTGATACATGTTATGAGATAATGGGTAATATATGTGGTGATGGAATTAGTGATCTATGAGGTGATGGAATGGATGTTGGCATAAATGGTGATGCTATCTCAGCTTCTTGAACAGAAGGCCTAGGGTGAGGATCACCACCTACATCCATTTGTGGTGACACTGGCCTTTGTCCTTCTTCAACCATGTCTGCATGCTCATCAACATGGTGTTGATCATGAGCAGCTTGTTGTTTTTCTTCTTGATCTTGCACATCATTATGAGCTTCTACTTCTTGGTTGATCTGCTGCAACATCCTAGGAAGCAGAGGGAAGAAAGTTCCACTTTAGTAGTTTCTAGGATCTCTCTTCTTGATGTACTTGAAGGACTTGGCATTGTAGTGAGGAATGTCCATCACTGGTCCTTCAGGCACAATCTGTGGAATTGCCTCATTGATCAAGCATTGCAAAAATCTAGGATACATTAGGAACATGTGCCTTCTTCCTTCTTGGATGTCTAAAACAAGACCATTGAACACATAAGCAGACATGTTAAATGGTCTGTTTGTACATAATGCACAGATAGCAGATGATGTGGTCACTGGGATATCCTTCCATTTAGTCTTCCCCTTTGACAAACAATGTTAGAATATGTGAATGAGAAACCTCCATTGTAAATCAACCAATCCTTTGACTATTGTTTTCCTTCATAATGACCTTCATACCCAATGTTGGCAAAGAAGGTCATAATGTCATCATCTTCTAATTCCAAAGGAGTGTTTGCATCATCACCAAACTGAAGACACTATCTCACAGTCTGTTTAGTGATGGCTAATGTATGATCTTCAGAGATTCTTCCAAGTCTTAACATCATCAATCTCAGCTACTTCACCAGTGCTAAAGAATGACCTTATGAATTTCTCATAGATGATAGGTCTAACTGTAATAGCATCAGCAACTCTGGTGGTAGAGATGAATCTGATCATATCTCCAAGTCTTTCAGCCTCAGGTACATCAGGGTCAAGATAACCACTAACATTGTGAAGCTTGCTCCACGTGAGATTAGCCATTGTACCCTGCATTAGATACATATAATTAGAACAATGCATAATGATTATCAGATTGTAAACCATAAATCAAGTTGAGTTTTCTTAGTTTGAGTTTTGTTGGTCAAAATTGAGTGTTCATAGGTAATGTTCCATAGGAATTATACCTAACTTGATTTTGTGATGAATGGCCACTTTTATTGTGTTTTTCATGTTTTTAGATGCGGGAACGTTTAAGGGTGGTCACTTACAACACAACAACACAATGAGGAGAGTTCTTTAAAACACTTTATAAATCAAATAGGCAACTGGTAACTTATATGTAAGATACTAAGAACACAAGTAAAGTATGAGACAGAACAAGATTTCAGACAACACAAGTGTATGGTTTTCAAGAATGCTATATATTGCTTTGAAGTTCTTTTACAAGTATTACAAAGCATAGAAAGAAAGTTACAAGTACTTGAGATACTTTATACTACATCCTACAGCCGGCCATACTTTGAAGGCCAGCATGATACATAAGACTAGACAACTACAAAATCAAATGTTGAGTCAAAAGGTAGATTGCCTTTTGACTAGTGACGATGACATGCCATTGCTCACATCCTAATATATTACAAAAAAGATACAAGTACATAAAGTAGAAAACTCAGACTCAAAACCTCAATGTATAGTTACCAAAAGCATGGACCTTTTCACCAACTCATGTAAGTTGGTGACTGAACAGAGTTGTAGCGGAAAGGTGGTCAAACTTTAGGGTAAAGTACATTAGATAAAAACATGTATCTAACAGTCTTCGGAAGAAATATGTCTTCACTCTTTGGCTTTGGAAGACTTTGTCTTTGTAGCTTCGGAAGACTTCACTTTTGGCTTCGGAAGATGTTGGTCTTGGCTTCGGAAGATTTTACACTTAGAATATTTTCTAGTGCATGGTGTAAAACTTCCAAAGGATTTCTACTTCTGTACTTCAGTGCATGCATGAAGAGAGACTTTGGATGTTTTGGTTGCATCAGACTTATAGGAATCCTTACAAACTCCCCCTAGGCTGATGCTAGCAAAACATTTGAAGATCTTTATATGTTGACAGTCCTCATCATGATGATGACCATACCTTTCTTCATTAGATGGTCGGGATCACTCAAACTCTCATAATATCTTCTCATATCAAAGAGATTATGCAGAGGTAGATTGAATAAGTCTTGCCATGTGTAGACGTCTTCACCACCTTGATCTCTGATCACATGCTATCTTTCTGGATTAGTTGTGAGGGTCTAGGAAAATATGGGTCTCTCAAATGCAAGAGGAGTCACTTCCTTAATTTGATCTGATTCATCCTAAGGCTTGGAGGTGGATGATTCAGACTTCTTCTTCTTTGACTTTGGTTTAGAAGTCATCCTCTTCCTCCTCTTTGAAGATTTTAATTGAGAAGACTAGCCTGTAGCACCTTGTTGATCAGTATTGTCTTGCTTAGTTGGGTGTTCCTCCTTCATAGGTTTAGAAGGAGAGGGAGTTGACCCTGCTGTGGATAAGAAGATGAAGCTTGCTGAGACTCAGCAGGAGGTCTAGGTTGTGTTGTCTCAGGTTGTTCAACCTTAACCTCTACTTCAGGAGGAGCTTGACTTATAGGTGAGTGTAAGTCAATGAGCTCTCCCTTTTTGATTTTTTGCTTGATTACCCTAATGTGCTCATCCATTGTAGATAGAGACATAGGGCCAAGTCTCCTTCCGGAGAATTCATACAGCTTTAAGAAGCTCATCATCCTTTGTCTGTTAGCATACTTCTTCATACTCTTTTGGATGATGGCTCTTGACTTTGCAGCCTCTTCCCTCATCTTTCTCTTTGTTGCTTTTTGTTCTTTGAGCACTTGAAGTTAAAGTTGTTTGAGATACTCAAACTCAATGTACTCAAAGGACAATGGAAGAAATGCAGATGCCTGGTAGAGACTTGTGGCACTCAGGTAGTTGATCATATTTTGCCTATCTGCTTCTTTGTCTACCTGAGGTTCTTGTGGAGCTACCACAGTCTCTTGTACAAGACTTTCTTGAACTTGGGAGAGAGTACGAACATGCTTGTACAGTCTTTTCTGTCTCTTCTCTTTTTTGATTTGGAGGAGCAACCTTGCATCCTCTGCTTCCTTTCTCTCCCTATACATTTCTATGTCTGCCAGTTCATTAAGTTTCTTTAAGGGAGAGATATATACTCATCAATGTCAAGTACCTGGTCTGCAGGTAAGTAATACTGACTGCCCTCAACTCATTATCTTGAGTGTTTTGTCTAGGGGCAGCCCTAATTGCAGCTTGGATGAAGCCTGATGACCCAGTGGAACTATCTCCCTTTAGTTTCCACTTCTTCTCTCTCTTCCTCCTCAATCTATTTAGGAGCTAAAATTGTTTTCCCTTTGTTACCCACAAACCTTTGTAACACAGGGTGGAGAGAGCTTTTGCCTTCATTGCTTGGCGTAGCATCCAAGCTCTGGCTAGAGAGAGGCTGTGACACACCTTCACTAACAGGTGTTTCACTAAGGGAATGAATTCATGAAGTAGTTGTTGGTGTGATAGGGCTCTCAGGCTCTATCACTGGGCTTTCAGTCAAGGTTTTCCCTTTGAATCTAATCTTAGGGTCTGCCTCAACATCCAGTTGACCAATGACATTACCTAATTGTCTTTGTCTTCTTCTTAGGCTGAACTCTTCAGTAATTCTATCTTGAGTCCTTTGTGCCAGCCTGCCAGCTTGTCTAGATTGACTTGGGTTAACAAGTAGCATGTTGATCAGGTCAAGACCTTCATAGTAGTTCAAGGTTTGAAAGTCGAATACCTCTTGCTACCCTTGAACTCTATGAAGAATGAGGGCTCTTCTGTCTGCATTTAACCTCCACCCAATGATTAGTTTGAAGTTCCTTGGGGTGGGGATGACTTAGCTCTTGGAATGCCTTCCTCAATGTGACTCTGAATTAGCGAGTCTAGAGAGTCCACATCAAAGTGAACTTGAGGAAGTTGCTAAGTATGCATAATTGCAAGTGAGGATGGTGAGTCCTCAATGTCCATACTCCCTGAACAACTCCCAGGTTCTGTGATTGTAATGACTTTCTCCCCATTTTTGGTAGCATCACCCTGTTGCATAGGTGAGCTAGGAGTTAGGTCAATCACATCCATAAGTTCTTGTGTTCCTGGTTGAGCTCTCCTTAAAGGTCTTCTAGCTAGTTTTTCCCAGATAAGATATCTCAAGTTGCTGATCATTGACCCTGTTTTGCAGGATAGTAACTTGAAATTCAAGGTGACTAACCTTAGAGACTAGGTAGGTGCATTTTTAGATAGTTTTTGCACCTTTAGTCTCATATTCCTCTCATCTTCATCAGAAGAATAACTAGGGATGAGAGAATTTGACCAAAGTCCGCACTCTCATCACAAGCTTCATGTTCTTGGTTGCTAGATTTCCTCTACTCATTGACAGCCTCAGTTGAAGTGTCACTGGGCTGAGTTACCATGGTTGAGGTCCTAATGATGTAATCATTTGCAGAACTGAGAGCCTCTTCCATATGGATCTTCTGAACAGGTTCAGAGAGGTCCACTCAGTAATGGGTGACTGATGTGGGATAGACATAGAAGACTTAGGAGCACTCATCTCTCTTTGAGTAGAGAAGAGTAAAGAGACTCATGGTACTTACTAAAGCCTATGTCTTCATTAGTATAGAATTCAGGGTTAGGATTGGGTTGGTTTAAGTCTAAAGGCTGTGGATTGTAACTGTCCACTGAAGGTTGTTCACTTGAGTGTTGAGACTCAGAGTGAAGGCTTAAGGCAGTGGGGCTAGTGAGCTCATCAGGCTGAGCATGAGGAATCTCAGCACTGATCCTTGAAGAAATGGGAGTGGTTTGCTCCTCAGGATTGCTCCTTAGGAGAAGTAGGAGCTCTTGTCTCCAGTTCCTCCTGTATGGTTGAGTATAAGGGGGCCTGCACAATCTCAATAGCTTGAGTAGGGGTTCGTTTGGAATTTCTTTGGTAGGTGAGGGTGATTTGAGGCCTTTTTGGTGGTTGAGAGATAGAAGGTGTAGGTTCGACACTAGCTTGTGTTGCTAGGTTGTCACCTTGAGCAATGAGCTCTAACATTTTTGGGACAATGGTTGTTTCTACCTTAAAGAAGCCTACAATTGGCTTCTTCATGATTTTAAAGATGTCGGACTTCATCTGTCCAAATATAAGAATATTACCTGTTTCCCTCAACTGTGAGCCCAATTCACAGTTGAGAATGTGTTGAACATATCTAGGAAACATGTAATACTCTAAGGAGTCCAAGTTTGCAAGCAAATTTGTATATACAAACTGAGAGTACCTGACTTGACCCCTTGAACTATTCCATGTGCTATAAAAGAGAGATCCTCAGGAATCTGGTCACACCCTCCATGCTTGTTTGACAAGCTGTGGATGACCACATATAGCAGGTACTTCCACTAGGATTAGACCTTCCCTCTCCTGAAGGTCTCATAGCCCATCTGCTCAAAGGGATGATTAAAAGCTTCCTTTGGAAAGGACAACTCACCTTCTTCATCATCCAGCTGAAGATGAGTGTTGATGATGGATGGAGTGATGAAGATTATCCTTCCCTGCACTGTGGCAGACAGTGCCTTCTCCCCATCCATGATGACCTCTTGAGAGGTCTTCTCAAATTCAAGCAGATGATCCTTATAGAGAGTAGGATCAATGGTTAAGGAGGTGAAGTAGTTGGATAGAGCCAGAAAATGGCAAACCTCTGAGAAACTATCATATTTCTCATAGTTCAATAGAGTAACTTGGTTATGTTGCCTGTGAAGTTGCATGTAGAAATCAGGATTGTTTCTGCGGTTTAGATTGGCCATTTTTAAAAAGTTTATAGGTGAAGGAAGGTGAAGAACAAAGGAGGTTTGGGTGAATTTAGTTTAGAGGAATAGTTCAGATGAAGAAGATAATGAAAGAGGGGGAACAGTTGGGTATATATATGAAATGGATTTAAGAAAAAGTTAATGAAAGAGGATAAACTTTGAAATCCGGATGTCGGTCCCACCTCTGAAAAAGAAGTTTACTTTTGCCCAAAAAGTAGTTTTCTTGGAAGTCGAGAAATCTTCCGAAGGTTATTTTGCTTTGGATGTTCTGAAGGAAAGCTTCCGAATGCAAAATGGCTTTGGAAGATATTCAAGAGAGTTTTGATAATTTTGCTTCGGAAGAGATTTATTACGTATAGTTTTTATTTTAAGAAGAATAAAAAACTTCCGAAGGTAAGTTGCTTTCGAAAGTAATTTGTTCTTTGAAAACATATAAATACTTAAGTTAATTTTAAGCTTCGGAAGATATTTTAAAAATTTCTTTTGAAGGTAAATCTACTGAAGTAGTTATTTGTTTTCTAAAACCTAAGTTTCTTCCGAAGGTAATCATAAATCTTCCGAAGGATAAAAAGATCAAAATTTTTAAAAATATAAGGAATGTCTTTTAAAAAGATTTTTCTTCTAGAGTAAACAAGGGATTATGAAGGTTATAAAATAGACAACTTAGGACACACAGGTTTTAGAAATAATATGATTAAGTTTTAAGAAAAGCTACTCAAAGTTAATCATCCCAATAACTGATACAAGATATTTGAATCTCTGTTTATCAAAAGCTTTGGTGAACAAAGCAGCATACTGTTCATTTGTGTTAACTTTGACTAGTTTGATTAATCCCTTTTCAAAGTTATCTCTAATCAAATGATACCAGATGTTGATGTGCTTTGCCCTTTGGTGCGCCATAGGATTCTCTGTTATAGAGATAGCACTTTGTTGTCTATGTGGATGGGAGTATCCTTGAAGTTAAATCCATAGTCCAGCATATGATTATGAATCCAAAGCACTTAAGTATAACAGCTTACAGCAACAATGTATTCAGGTTCAGCAGTTGATGCAGACACACATGATTGTTTCATGCATTGCCAAAAGACTATCCTTCCACCAAGAAATTGACATCCCCAGATGTAGACTTTGCAGTCATGTTGCAACCACCATAGTCACTATTTGTATAAGCATACTGATTGAAGTCAGAATTCTTTGGACACCAAAGACCAAGTGATGGAACACCTTTCAGATATCTTAGAATTCTCTTGACAGTGACCAGGTGTGACATCTTGGGGTTGGCTTGATATCCTGCACAAATACATGTGGCAAACATGATATCAGTCCTGCTAGTTGTGAGGTACATAAGAGACCCAATCATTGCCCTGTAGAGATGTTCATCAACACACTCCACCTCAAGATCAGGTCCAAGGGAGTGGTTTCTGGCTATGGGTGTCTTAGCAACCTTACAAGCAGTCGTGTTAAATCTTTTAAGTATGTCTTGTAAATAATTTGACTGACTTTTGAAGGTGCCATTGTCAACTTGCTTCACTTGAATTCCTAGAAAGAAATTGAGTTCCCCCATGGCACTCATTTCAAACCTATCTTTCATCAGCTTCTCAAAGTCTTTGCAGAGCTTGGGATTAGTTGACCCGAAGATAATGTCATCTACATATACTTGAACTAGCATTATGTCATTTCCTTTTACTTTGACGAAGAGAGTTTCATCAATAGTACCCCTTTTGTAGCCATGCTGGCAGAGATACTGAGATAGAGTCTCACTACTTCCTTGGTGCTTGGTGCTGCCCATAAAGAGCTTTATCAAGCCTGTAGACATAATCAGGATGATCAGGATTTACAAAGCCAGGTGGTTGTCTGACATAAACCTCTTCATCAATCACCCCATAGAGAAAAGCACACTTGACATCAAGTTGGTAGACCTTGAAATTCTTGGATGCAGCAAAAGCTAGAAATATCCTGACAACTTCATGTCATGCTACAAGAGCAAAAACATCTGTGTAGTCAATTCCTTCTTCTTGAGTATACCCTTGAACAACTAGTCTTGCCTTGTTCTTAATGACAAGTCCTCTATCAATTTTATTATTCCTGAACACCCATTTGGTTCCTATGGTAGTCTTCCCTTGAGGAAGAGGACATAGGTTCCAAACGTTTTGCCTTTTGAATTAAAGTAGCTCCTCCTGCATAGCTTTAACCCAACATCCATCCTTTAGAGCCTCATCAATCTTCTTTGGCTCTATCTGGGATAAGAAACAAGAGTGAAGAGAAACATTTGATTCATGGGTTTGTCCTCTTGTTCTTACCCCTGAATCAACATCTCCAATGATATTTGTGGTAGGGTGAGACTTGTGGATCCTTAGCTGAGGGATCACATCAAGTTGCTTAGACAAATCTATATTAGAGAAATTTTGATCTCGCAATGAGGATTCACCCTCCACATCAGCACACTTATCAAGATTGACTTGATCCAACGAGTGTGTGACATCATTGATGTTGTCTTCAACGGAGTGGTTGTCAGCATCAAAAGTTCTTGATCAATTTCACCACCCCCATTTTCTCCTACATCTGAAGCTCCTTCATCTGAGTTTTGTGCCTCTAAGCTAGAATTTGAAGGCACCCCAGAAGTATCAGCAAGATTTGTCATTGATGTGCTGGTGAAAACATAATTTGTAGGGTTAGTTACCACTGGAGCTGAAGTTGTGTAGCTTGAAGGTGTTCTCAGCTTAAATCTTGAGCCAGGATTACCTATAGGTAGTATATTTGTAGATCCTGAAGCATACTCACAAGATTTGTTATAACAGTTGGTAACTAAATCAAGATCAAATAACCAATCACCAGAACTTTTCACACTGGGAATATGCTCATTGAAAGTCACATTGGCTGACTCCTCGACTACTCTAGTTCTGAGATTGTATACTGTATAAGCCTTAGATTGAGAAGAGTATCCAATAAAATGTCCATCATTTGATTTCTTAGCAAACTTGGCAATTTGATCTTTGGTATTCAAGATAGTGCAAGGATGTCCAAATGACCTGAGAAAACCAATGAAATGTTTCCTCTTGTGCCAAAGTTCAAAAGGAGTCTTACCATGTGTCTTAACTACTAAAACTTTGTTTTGCACATAGCAAGCAGTGTTCACTGGACAATGGGAGTGTGCCCATTGAAAGTTACATTGGCTGACTCCTCCACTACTCTAGTTCTGAGATTGTATACCCTATAAGCTTTAGCTTGAGAAAAGTATCCAATGAAGTGTCCATCTTCTGATATCTCGGCAAACTTGGCAATTTGATTTTTGTTATTCAAGATGGTGCAAGGACATCCAAATGACCTGAGAAAACCAATGAAAGGTTTTCTCTTCTGCCAAAGTTCATAAGAAGTCTTACCATGTGTCTTAACCACTAAAACTCTGTTTTGCATATAGCAGGCAGTGTTCACTGCCTCTGCCCAGAAGGTGATGGGTAGTTTAGAGTAAGACAACATAGTTCTTGCAGCTTCAATTAGTGTTTTGTTTCTCCTCTCAGCAACCCCATTTTGCTGAGGAGTCCTGGGAGCACTATATTGTCGGGCAATCCCTTTTGAGTTATAGAATGAGTCAAGAGCGTGGTTTTTAAACTCAGTCCCTTGATCACTTCTAAATATTTTAACCTTGTGATCAATTTGATTTTCTATTTTAAGAATAAAAAATTTTAAAGTTTCAGTAGTTCATCTTTGATTCTTAAAAAGAATACCCATGTAAATCTAGTAAAATCATCAACAATCACAAGGCAATATGATTTCCTTCCAATGCTCATTATACTTAAAGTTTCAGTAGTTCATCTTTGATTCTTAAAAAGAATACCCATGTAAATCTACTGAAACTTTGAAAAAAATGTTGAACTTCACAAGTATAATGAGCATTGGAAGGAAATCATATTGCCTTGTGATTGTTGATGATTTTACTAGATTTACATGGGTATTCTTTTTAAGAATCAAAGATGAACTACTGAAACTTTAAAAATTTTTATTCTTAAAATAGAAAATCAAATTGATCACAAGGTTAAAATATTTAGAAGTGATCAAGGGACTGAGTTTTAAACCATGTTCTTGACTCATTCTATAACTCAAAAGGGATTGCCCGACAATATAGTGCTCCTAGAACTCCTCAACAAAATGGTGTTGCTAAGAGGAGGAACATGACACTTATTGAGGCTGCTCGGACTAAGTTAGCTGACTCAAAGCTGCCTCCAACATTCTGGGAAGAGGCAGTCAGCACTGCATGCTATGTGCAAAATATGGTTCTTGTAGTTAAGCCACATGGAAAAACCCCTTATGAGCTATGGAACAAGAGGCCACCGTTCATTGGCTTTATAAAGTCCTTTGGCAGTAGGTGTACCATACTTAACACAAAAGATAATTTGGCAAATTTTGCTGAAAAGTCGGATGATGCTAGCTTTGTTTGATATTCCTCTAACTCTAAAGCTTACAGAGTTTATAACATTACAAATCAACAATTTGAGGAATCTTTCAACATTGTAGTTAATGAGCACACTCCTTGTGTTAGGGGGAATGACCCTTATCATATCATTGATTTAGAATTGTTTCCAAACTATTCTAAACCATCTTTTTCAAATGTTTCAGCTGGAACAGGTGCTCAAAGTGATTTTGATGAAGACCAACTGTTTGAGCTACCCAGACCTATTCCAAGTTCTCCAAGAGCTGCAACAAATCAAGCTCCTACTATTGGCAGATCTGATAGTATAACTATCTCAAGGGATAGTGGAGCTTCAACCAGCGGTTCACCTTTTGACCCTCAAACTTCATCAGGTGACACTGCATAACACCAAGTTGATGGAAGCAACATCTTGAAGGAACATGCAACTGTTAAGGCTGCTTCACAACAAACAATTGATAATGATGTTTCCAATTCATTCAATCAGTCCTCATTGAATGAGTTTGAAACAGCAGCTGGAGCAAGTGTTCAAGCTCTTGAGCAAAATATGTCCAATCTGGATCTATCTTTGCAAATGGAGATAATTCCTAGACTTAGGATTCACAACACTCATCCAGCTGAGAATATCATAAGGGAAGTCTCGGAAGGTGTGAGAACAAGAGGACAAACTCACAATGGGAATGTTTGCTTGTACTCATGCTTTTTATCCCAAATGGAACCCAAGAAGGTGGAAGATGCCTTGAAAGATAGTAGTTGGGTTGAATCAATACAAGAGGAGTTGCTTCAATTTAAAAGACAAAAGGTTTGGAACCTATGTCCGCTACCATCTGGTCAAGTACCTATAGGCACTAAATGGGATTTCAAAAATAAGAGAGATGATAGAGGCTTGATCATCAAGAAAAAAGCAAGACTGGTGGTTCAAGGATACACTCAAGAGGAAGGAATCGATTATACTGATGTCTTTGCACCTGTGGCAAGACTTGAGGCAGTTATGAGCTTCCTTGCTTATGCTGCATCCAAGAACTTCACTGTCTACCAACTTGATGTCAAGTGTGCCTTTCTATATGGGGATATAGATAGGGAAGTCTATGTATGCCAACCTCCAGGATTTGAAGACTCACAGCTTCCCAACTATGTGTGCAAATTGGATAAAGCTCTATATGGGCTGCAACAAGCACCTAGGCTGTGGTATGAGACATTGTCTCAATTTCTCCTGAAGAATGGTTACACTAGAGGTACCATTGATAAGACTTTTTTCATAAGGAAGTCTGGGAAAGACATCTTGCTCGTTCAAGTCTATGTTGATGACATCATATTGGTTCCTCAAATGACCAAATGTGTAAAGACTTTGAGAGCATCATGAAGAAGAAGTTTAAGATGAGTTCCATGGGAAAAATGGACTTTTCCCTTGGAATTCAGGTGAAGCAAATGAAGGAAGGTTTCTTCATCTGTCAATCTAAGTATGTTAATGACATCTTAGAAAGATTTGACATGAAAGATTATAAGGCATCCAAAACACCTATACCCAGAAACCATAATCTCTGTCCTGACTCTGAGGGGGAGGATACTGATAAACATCAGTATAGAGCAATTCTTGGTTCTTTGATGTATCTAACAGCAAGTAGACCTAATATCATGTTTGCAACTTGTATATGTGCAAGATATCAGGTGGCTCCTAAGGTTTCTCACCTAGTTGCTGCCAAGAGAATCCTCAGATACCTCAAAGGGGCACCTAGAAGGTCTCTTGTATCCAAGGAATAATGATTTCAATCTCTATGGTTACTCTGACAGTGATTATGGTGGCTGCCATATCAACAAGAAATCAACATCTGGTGGATGTCAATTTCTTGGTGGAAGGATCATCTCATGGCAATGCAAAAAGCAATTTTGTGTCTCTACATCAACTGCTGAAGCTGAATACATTGCTGCTGCTAGTTGTTGTGCTCAGCTGCTATGGATTCAGAACCAGATGATAGACTACGGATTCAAATTAATGAGCACTCTTATCCACATTGACAATAACAGTGCTATTTCCATTACTGAAAATCCAGTGAAGCACTCCAAGACTAAGCACATTGATATTAGGTACCATTTCATTAGAGATATTCATGAGAAAAATCTAATCAAGCTAATCAAAGTTGACTCAAATGAACAATATGCTGACTTGTTCACCAAAGCCTTTGATGAACAAAGATTCAAATATCTCATTACAGCTATTGGGATGATAAACCTTGATTAGTCTATCTCATTTGAAAACCTTTTAATGTGTAAAGTCTTGTGTCAAAACAATCTAAGCACTCTTACAAAAAGTCCTTCTCTGAAATTCTCTCTGAGTATAAATTCTTCCGAAGAGGAGTTAACCCTTGGAAGATATTTTACATATGTTCCAAAGCAAATTCCTCCCAGGAAAACTTTCTTCTCGGAAGAGTTGTTTAGTCTTGGAAGAAGCGATTGATTTCATATCAGATCTACTTCCGAAGCTTATAACACTCTCCATTTGGAAAGCAATATTTACTCTCGGAAGTAAAAACTTTACCTTCGGAAGTAAATTTGCCTTCGGAAGAACGTTACCTTCGGAAATGCTTTATACTTGGAAGAAAGACTTTACTGAGTAGCGAAAATCTTTTGGGCCCCACTCTGTAAAAAGTAAAGATTTTGTTAATGATGTCGGATTATTTAAATGGACTAAACCTTACCGCCCCTGTCACATCCTCCACTGAAACGTCCCATCATCTTATCCAAACCCCTTAAACCGCCATTTCACCCATTTAAATAACCCCGGCTAATCACTTTCATCTTTTAACAAATTTACTGCCCTAAAAGCTTCCTTCATCCCCAATTCACCTAATTCCAAACTATCTTCCTGCAACTTTCTCAAATGGCACTTAACCCTCATCACAACCAAGTCGCACTTGTTGATTCTTCAAGGGATGCCGACTTCTCAAATATCATCTCCTTTCTTACCCAATCATCTTATAACACTGCTCTGACTGTTAACCCCATAGTTTACTCAAATCACATGGCTGAATTTTGAGCAAATGGTCAGATTGAAACCCTAAATGGGGTTAGGGTAATAAGATCGAGCATCTGTGGCCATGAGTTGGTCATTTCTGAACAACTCATCAGGGAGCATCTCGAGCTTCATGATGAGGGCGCTCCTACAAAGTTCCCCAAAACAGATTTGGACAACACCTATATCCAAATGGGATATGGTGGAGATGTAAGCAGGTCAACCGTTTACAAGTTTAACTTCTCTTACAACTGGAAGTTCCTGCTGCATGTTGTTTATCATTGCTTGTCCAACAAATCTAGGGGATGGGATCAAATCTCATATGAACTAGTGTGCCTAGTTCATGGTTTGGTGAGAAGCCTCCGCTTTAACTGCTCAAGATTTGTGCTAACCAATCTTATGGGAAACCTTCAACGGGACACATTCTTCATGTATCCCAGGTTTCTTCAGCATATAATCAATTGTGAGCTGGACCAGAGTAAGCTTGTCTGTGCAGCTGCTCTGATTGTTCCTCAAATGAGGCCAACCATCTTCAAGACTTTGTAGAGAGTGTCCACCAACTTCACCAGAAGTTATACTACACTTCTTCCAGGTATGACTGAGACAATGGCTCCTGGAGACATCCTTGTTAAACCCACAGGTGATGAACCCACACCAGCAACTTCCCTCACACTGCCAAATCTACCTTCTCACCCCATAACTATCACTTATCAAAGACGTCCCAAACAAACCCTTGTTCAATCTTCTCTGATTGAATAAGCTCCTCCTGTTCTATCCAAAAAGACTAGAGTGGAACAATGGGCTCCCACTCAGTTTGAGGTCCAACCATCCTTCACAATTGACCTCAATATGGGTTTTAAGTCTCCTCAGTTTTAGACCCATGAGCCCGAAAGCCAAGCTGAAAACCCTCAGGGAGAGTCTTTATACTCCCCTGAGCAGCCAAAAAGGGACAGCCCCACCATAGGCTCAATGCCTCTAGACATTGATCTAAGTCCCGGTCATTAGGCTTCACCTCTATATCCTTTACTGGCCTACTAATAGGAGCTGATGAAGAGATTATGTCTCTTCAGGGCAATGAAGTTGATCCACAACACCCTCTCAAGGATCAACAGAGCCCAGAGAGATCTCTTATCTCTAGCCCATATCAGCAAGCCTTTACTGAGGTGAGTCCCACTGATGTGGAGGGGACTCATGTAGATTCAGCTGCCACTACTGAAGGAGCCTCAATGGACCCTCAGGATAGTGGTAACATACTGAGATTGAATCTACGGCAACCATGCCCTTTGATGACTCTGAAAGAGACATCATTTAGCAAGGGAAACCAGGGCGCCAAGAAACCACATCTGGTGGTGAGGATGAACATACTAGGTATGTTACCTCATCTCCCCGTGATTCTTCAAAAGAAGACGAGGGAAGACTGCAACTCACCATTGAAGACCTACTTCCTAAAGTCTCAAATCTTAAATCTAAGATTAGGATTTAGAGGATAGGTCCGCCACTCAGCAAATTGAGATTGAAAATCTCAAGGCCAAACTAGCTGAGAAACAGATTGAGAGGTCTGTTAGGCATGTACTAATTCAGGTCTCATTGACCTCTTCCTCCAGCTCATCAAGCTCTCAAGCTCTGAAGATGATGCTACCAAAAAGGGGGAGAGTGTTTAGGGACAAAGCCAAAGACAAGAGGAACCACAAGTATGTGTTATGCACTAATCTGTAATTAAAACATTTTAATTAAAGAGCACTAACATTGCATTATCTTATGTTATGTTAACCCTTGAATAACAAGGACGCTGATTAATAAAACCATCAACAAAAGCAATCCTTAGGAGGCAGACCCATTTCACATACAATTATTTAGAAAACCAAAGATCTCAATTTGGTGTAAATAAGTTACAGGAGCAGAGCATCAATAAAATCACTTATTTAAATGTTAGGTGTTTGCTAAGCTTGTTATTGGGTATAACCCGACTTGGATCATAACGTACTAACCACATCAATATTCTAAGTGTCTTGGCACATAGAATCCTACACTCACAAACTTCCGAAGCACAAGTCAAAGCCTCGGAAGAACAATTTCTATCTTTCGAAGATAAGATTGCAGCTGTGCAAGGACTATTCTCTTTATCCGATGATCTAATAGTCACAGAAGCAATCCTAGAACTTGCATATGAGGTTAATAGGGAGGAGTTTCTCACCCAACCCGTAGCTCTAACATCAGCATTAACTCCAGCTCTCATTTCCACCACTCAACCTGAACCTTCCATTCAAGAACCCCCAAAGTCTAGCACTTCCGAAGACATCAAAGGAAAAAGGAAGATGACTAAGGAAGAGCTTCCAGAGGAAGAAAGGTTAGAAAAGCTCAAAAGAAAAGGTAGACTTTCAACTGGAAAACTGCTAGCTGTCAGTAGCAAAGGAGTTGCAGCCAACCAGGAGGCTGTCAACAATAAAAGAAGGGTGGAAATCATGGACAGACTTGTCAATCTAGGAGCCGTGAGTGAAGATGTACTCCTGCTACCACTAGAGGAATTAGTTGAGTTGGAAAAGGCAACTTTTCTGCAAAAACAACAAAAAGAAGAAGCAGCAAGGTTGGCCTTAGAGGAAGAAAGGGAGAGGAAAGAAAGAGAAGCTGATCAGCAGCTCAGGAGGGAAAGGATAACTTTCATAACCTCCAGGGGTTTCTCTATAGAAGAACTATATCCACACAACAATGATATGATCTTATGGCTCTTCAACAAAGAGCAAGATCAAATGGAGGAGAGAAAGAGGGCTGCCAAGGAGAAATTGATGTTGAAAAGGAAGAAGGAAGAGGAAGCAGGACTAGCTGATGTCAAGAAGATAGGTGAAAAGGCCTGGGGTGAATGACTATCATCGGGCTCATGGCTTCTCTAGCAGGCAGGTGGGTCCTATGTCTGAGAAGACCCTCCAGCGACATTTCAGTAACATAAAGGCTGACATTCATGGGGAAGAGGAAGGAGATGTATAGAATGGGACAGGGGATGATCTTCAAACCAACCACTCAACCCCAACCTCAAACCCAACCACAACCTAAACCAATTCCTTTTCCATTCCCCATCAAAACTTAACCAACCACTGAACCTTACACCCCTGAACGTACACAATCACCCTTACCAACCTCCTCACCTCAACTACCTAAACTACCTATCCTCCAACACAAAAACACTAGCCAGAACCCAAACACCACAACCTACCCAACAACCTCTCAAACCATCTCCTCAGCCTTCTAAACATCTCCCCTTAGAGGAGTTCAAGGCAATCAAGACAAAGCTCATCAACTGCACAACCTTGAGCGACATCTCCTATGAGGAGGATTCAGTCAAACTAACTTATGTTGATGGATCCTCATGTTCCCTTACTAGAGATCAACTTCTTGATTTGCCCAGAGGAACATTGGACCAAGCTGCAAATCTCCTTGGCCTTAATTCAGATACTTTTAATGAGGTAGAAGAGAAGTTAAGGAGAAGGCTGGTGACTCTGCTGGATACCAAGAAAGGTGACCGGGTGCAAAGACAACCCCTTGTGCCTAGGAAAAAGATCATCCAGTGGACGTTCGAAGACTCTTCTCACAATTTGTTGTTGAGAGAGAGAGAGAGAGTGGAGAGCTCAACAGGCTAAATGCCTCATCTCTGCTACACTTAAGCAGATTTGATATTGCTGAGTTAGCAGAGAAGCCACTCTCCAACCCCTCCAACTAAAGGTCGCTGCTCACATAAGAAATCACCTGGGCAGTCTTCATCTAGCTGAGCTGACTGCTAGCATCAAGATTGAAGAAGAGTTGAAACTGAGAGAGAAGGAGAAAAAGAAGGGATCAACAACCAAAGGCAAAGCCTTTCTATAAATGGTTGAGGGTCCTGAACTTGAGTCCATTGTTAGATGGGAGTATGACTATAACTCCCGTCTACTAACTCTTTTCAGAGGGGCACAATAGAGGGTACATGTCATTCAGAGTGATAGATTGGATCTCCTATCCATTAATGACTTGTACAAGCTTCTCAGCACTACTTCAGGGAAGAACAAGGACATAGACAAATATCTTCTATCCCTGGTGCTGAAAGCTTTGAGAGGCAGAAACAAGTGAGGTTTTGGTAGCATCAGCCTATGGGGAGTTTGTTGGATCTAGAAAGGCTGGTGCAACCAAAACCAAATCAGTTAGACTATTTTGGTGCAACTAATAAAGGACTTCCGAAGCTATGTGTTGAACTTCCAAAGGAAAAGGAGCTCTTCCGAAGACAAAATGTAAGACCAACTTCCGAAGGAAAACTCCAACTTTCGAAGACAAAGTATTCCCTTCCGAAGATCAAGACTTAGAGTGAAAGATCAGAAGTCAACTTCCCAAGTATGAAAGAAGTCCTCAAGCCTCAGAAGTATAGAAGCCTCTTCCAAAGTATAAGTGTCTTCGAAAGAACTTGTTCTTCCGAAGCCAACTTACCTTCGGAAGACACTACTATTATCCAGTGGACATAAGTATGGTCTCCCTGACACTCTGTTGCAGACATCAGAGATACTGTATGGCGTTTTCTCAAAAGCCATGTAGTTGACCATACTTTATTCCACTGTTTACCTTTATCAGTTAGTACAGTTGCCAACTTCAGTTGGTGATAAAAGGTAAGTCATGGACATGTCATGACTACCATATCTTAGATAATACTTTATCTAAGATACCTTAACTTTAGCATTGTGGTATATGCTTTAGTCTTAGGTTTCCAGCTAGTATCAAAGTATATCCGGCTGTAGGATTTAGTATATATAGTTTCTCATTGTAAGTCATGTTTTATGCTTGTAAGAGTCTTGTAATACTTTGAGTTTAGAAGTAATATATACAAGTACCTTAAAAATTATTTCTTTGTGTTCTTTGCTACTTATTATATTATTATCAACTCTTAGAAGAGATTCTACTTCATCTGATCTGAGTGTAGTATAAGTGAGTTTGAGAGAAATTCAAGTGTTAAGTGACAAAACCTGGTCCTGCGATAACCATGACAAAAATAAGTAAGAATTGCATGTGCTTTACAAGTATAAAAAGTTTACAGGTGTAAGTTGATAGGTTTAACATGTTTCACCCCAAAAAGGTGTGAAACAATATAAAAATGGTGCATGAAAACGCATAATATCAATAAGTATATATATGATGATTAATAAGAATAATAATCGACGTTCCAACAAAATCCTTCACAAGGTACCTAAACATATATATATATTTACAAGAGTTAAGTCTAATAATAAGTTTAACGATTTAACGAGAACTAGGGTTTCAATTTGGTATTTGGGGCTTTGTCAAATAATTAAATTTACAAAATGAGATCAATTATATTTTCTTGGAATAAATGAAAAGAAGTATACTATATATCTATATAAAGATATGAAAAAGAAAAAAAAAATATTTGTAATAATTTGTAAGGTTTATATATAAAGTTTAAATAAAGTTTTATAATCAAATGAAATAATCATGATTTAAACAATAATAATTTTTGTGGTTTAAACTATTATTTAAAGTCTTATTTTATTATAATAAACTAATTATATCATTAGTTTAGAATATTTAATAAAAAATATGATAGTATTTTTAAGAAATAATTTACAGAAAATAATTAAGTGTCTTTAAAATAAACAAAGTTTATAAAATGGTTTTTTAATAATTTTTAAGAAATTTTTTGTATTTATTTTAAAGGCCAAAAAGCCCAAAAAACAAAATATGAGGTTCCCAGGATTCGAACCGGGGACCTCCCGCTTGTAACATGTGTATGTAACCAGTGAACTAAGGGTCGTGGCGGTGTTAAGAGTTGGTTTTAATATTTTAAAAACACTTGATACAAAATAGCCCCAAATCGTATGAACCCTAGTTTGATCAATCCCAAAATTAAACATTGATTCGAGTGTTTCAACCTGATTAACCTTAGGGCTTTTGATCTCTAAGTGTAGTCCGGTAGAATGATGTATTATACTTACTTGATTAAGATCGATTTGTAGAGTTTAGGCTCGGTTAACTTGCGATGAACAGGGGCTTAGAATTTGATTGATTGAGTGTGTATCACAAATTTGTAATTACGGAGAGTTGAAAGGGATTGAAGGGGACAATTGCCCTCTGTTATATAGGTTCGATTTGTGCGTTAAGGTGTCGAACAAACTTCGGTTTCCATTCGACTATTTCGCTTACAGATTATTATTTAATGATTGTTTAACTCACATTAAACGATGTATTAAGTCTGGAAATGATTATTTGAACGTTTCTGATCGTTTAATTTGATTACTCATCACAATCTATACGTTGAACGATCATGGATCGATTGAGTTATTTGATTTCGGTTCAATCCATTTAATTCTGAATGAAATGGTTCAATTAATTATGGGTTCGAGTTCGCGGTGCTACCCCGAGTAGATTGGTACCTTTAGCATGTTATAAAAAGGATTAATTTCGGTGTTCGATGGTCACCGGAGCTCGGCCGGAGGTTGGCCGGCCGGTTACCGGAATGTCGGGGGAAGAAAAGGAGAGTGGGTTTTGATTTTTAAATTTACACAAATAACCCCTCAATTTTGAATGTTTATTATTTTATGTTTAAAATTTCTTTTAAAGTTTATAAATTGACAAATAAACCCCCTAACTTACTTAATTTAAGTTTTAAATATTTTTAAGTTTAATAACTTTATAAATTGTTATAAGTATTATTATTACTAATATTATCATTATTGTTACCATTACTATTATTTTTGACATTATTATTATTATTGCTATTTATTATTATTATTATTATTATTATTATTATTATTATTATTATTATTATTATTATTATTATTATTATTATTATTATTATTATTATTATTATTATTACTACTATTATCATAGTTGTTATTATTGTTATTATTATTATTATTATTATTATTATTATTATTATTATTATTATTATTATTATTATTATTATTATTATTATTATTATTATTATTATTATTATTATTAGTAATATTATTATTATTTATTATTATGTTTAATTTAATAATCAAACTATTAACTTTAAAATTAAAGAATTAAAGACAAACTAATAAATAAGCATAAGTAACCCATAAGTTTCATAATTGACAACAATGATCCTTACAAAAATAAACGACGTTAACTTTTAAGTTAACGAAAAATACGAGATGTTACAATAAAATTGGGATACACTCAAAAGATTGTACGCAAGCTTCTTAACAAAATGTACCTTCTCAATGCTGAGCTTACCATTTGTGACCCTGCCCTTCCTCTAATGTAACCTCCTGTATCTCCTCTAAAAGCAACTGGTCCTCCATCAATTCTTTCAAACTTTTGGAGTAGTAACCTATTGCATGTCATGTGCCTCGAACAACCTTTGTCAATGATCTATATGCAGGACCGGTGAAGAGTATGTACTTACAACACAAAAACACAATGCTGAGAGTTACTTAGAACACTTAACAGATCAAATAGGGAACTGGTTAACTTGTTAATGAAGGATGCTAAGAACACAAGTAAAAGTGAGACAAAACAAGATTGCAAACAACACAAGCATTTGGTTTTCAAGAATGTTGTATATTGCTTCTCAAGTTTTACTACAAGTTACAAAGCATCAATAGAAAGTAACAAGTACTTGAGATATTTTATACGACATCCTACAGCCGGCCATACTTTGAAGGCCAGGTGGATACAATTGACTAGACAACTACAAAATCAAATGTAGAGTCAAAAGGCATATCTGCCTTTTGACTTGTGACTATAACATGCCATAGCTCACATCCTAATATATTACAAAAAGGATAGAAGTACATAAAGTAGAAAGCATGGACTCAAGACCTTAATGTACAGTTACCAAAAGCATGGACCTTTCACCAACTCATGTAAGTTGGTGACTTTACAGAGTTGCAGCGGAAAGGTGGTCCAGCTTTATTGTAAAGTACATTAGATAAAGGCATATCTCTAAAAGTCTTCGGAAGAAATCTGTCTTCACTCTTTGGCTTCGGAAGACTTTGTCTTTGAAGCTTCGAAAGACTTTTGGCTTCGGAAGATATTGGTCTTGACTTTGGAAGATTTTACACTTAGAATCTTTCTAGTGCATGGTGTAAAACTTCCAAAACATTTCTACTTCAGTTCTTTAGTGCATGCTTGCAGAGAGACTTTGGATGTTTTGACTGCATCAGACTTATAGGAATCCTTACACCATACATTTTAGAAACCCAAGCTTCATTGGTATTGGGCTCATTAAAAAAAGTTGAAGACAATACAACAGTAATTGATACTATAGTCATGTTGATGAAGAACTTTTAGCGACTTGGTCTTTCTTTGTCTTCCATACCACTTTTGAAAGCTTAGACTTGACCTTCAATACTTTGGAGTTTAGTTGACTTCCGAAGTTTTGAAGACTGGACCTTCGGAAAATCTGACTTTCACTGCAGCAGGCTTTAGTGCTTCGGAAGTATTCCTTTCTTCCGAGACCAAATTTTCTTCCGAAGGCAAGTTTCTACTTGTCTTCTTCTTCATTTTGGTGCTTCCGAAGGGAAAATATTTTCCTTCCGAAGCTTGCTTCTTCTTCTCCAAACTCTTAGAAGTTTCTTTCTTGGCCATGTGAAGAGTACTCTTTGGATTGTAAACACAATCTTTAGCATGATGAGAAGTACTACCACACATGACATAATCCATTTTCTTCCTTATATGAGTCTTCTTTTGTGTACAAGGCTGAACTTGATCACTTTCCTTCTCCATCTTCATCTTTGCAGATGTTGTGGCAATTCTTGTGGGGATAGAAAAACCTTTGGAGCTGGATGGTTAAGGTTGTACAACAGTGGTGCACAACTGATCAGCCTTCTTCTTGATGATGGGATGATTTGGACAAGAAGTAGAACTCTTTTTATTGGAGTTCAAGTTTGTGTCTTCAGCCTTAACCACCTCAAATCCTACAGAGATGAAGACTTGTTTCTGTGCAAAGTTTAAGGTGGCCTTGATCTCTTTAGCCTTCTTGGACTTTCTCTTGGCCTTCCTGATCAAGTTTTTTCTTTTGGACTTGGTCATCCCAACAGCTTTACTCTCCTTAGTGAAATGGGGATCCTTCTTAGAATGCTCTTCTTTACTCTTCTCAGAGCCATTCTTCACCATCTCCTCTTCATCCTCTTCAGTCAAGGGGTCTATAAGGGGAAGCTCATCTTTACAAGTTCCACACCTAGGAGATCTTATTGACCAGAATATGTGTGGAGGAGCTATCTCACTAGATCCCAATCCCTGCTTATTTTGATAACAAACTTTTGCATACAAGGATGAGGATATTATGTTCTTGAAGGTCTCTTCTTTAAGAACATATTTTTCTGCCCTGGCTTTGTTGATCACAAGCTCAGCCCGGCATTCAGTCAACTTAGTTATGAGGTCTTTGATCTAAGTCCTGTAGTTAGTGTGCTTATGTTTAAGAATTGAAATGGTTTTCTCTAACTCCTCTATTTTTAATTTATAATCATTTCCGGCTCTTTTAAAGTCAGTTTTTAAGATATTTAAGGACTCAAGATCAGATCTCATCGCTAAGTTATAGGACCTGTATCTATTTACTTTAGCAATGCATTCAGGAGTACAAAGATGTTCCAATACCTTTGCTTCATCGTGGTCTACCATGAGTGCTTGGTTTGGAGATGCATCTTCCACTTGAAAGCTCCAGTCAAAGCCTCCTTCTTTAATAGCAACTGCAACTTGTTGCTTTGGCTTCTCATTTTGGGGAGCTCTATCAGTGTAGTTTGGTCTCGCTTGAGTTTGGCCACCATTGGTTCTTGGTGCCTTACACTCCCTTGCAAAGTGTCCATCTGGTTACAGTTGTAACACTACACTTTGCTTTTGTCCAACCCAAATTTTCCACTGGCTGCGTTGCTTGGAAACTTCCTCCTTGTCCTCTTGTAGAACTTCTTGGCTATGTGAGTGAGAAGAGCCATCTGCTGAACTATCTCCATGTACTCCAGATCATCTGGATGGATACAATCCAGGTCTTCAAGGGTGAAGAGAAAGTTGCATGTGCTCTCATCAGCGAAGACAAAAGCATGAGAAGAACTTGTCTCTTGGAATGGACTTCCTTGAGTGTAGCTTTCTTTTGGAGTCTATGGGAAGGTGATGAAAGCACCCTTTTATGAGTTTTCAGGGTAGCATATAAGATGATGTTGTGGTTCAATGCTTTCCCCTTCAACCACATGGAGGGCTGAACTCAGTTGATTGCTGGAGTTAGCATATGAGTTTTGCATGTTCATCTCTATCTGGTATCCACTAAGAACACCATACAACTCTATAAGAGTAAGAGTCTTAAGGTTTGTGGTTCAATGCTTTCCCCTTCAACCACATGGAGGGCTGAACTCAGTTGATTGCTGGAGTTACCAAATGAGTTTTGCATGTTCATCTCTATCTGGTATCCACTAAGAATACCATACAACTCTATAAGAGTAAGAGTCTTAAGGTTATCAGTCCTTTTGATAACAACACAGTAATGTGTCCATTGTCTAGGAAGAGAGGACATGAACTTCCTCACAATGTCCCTGTTCTCAAGAGTTACTCCAACATCCATTAGAGTATCCATAATTTCAACATACCTGAAGTATTGTTGAGTCATGGTTTCACCTGCGTTTCACCTGCTTTGAAAGTGAAATTTTCAAACTGCTACTTCAGGAGGTCCTTCTTGTTCTCCTTAGCTTCATTGGACCCCTCATACATGAGCTTCAGTGCTTCTCATAGTTGCTTGGTAGTTTTGCACTTTTTGAAGCCTCTGTAGATGGAGTTTAGAAGAGCAGGTTGAAGGGCTGTCATGGCTTTCTGATCAAATCTATTCTTTTTCTGTCTTCATCAGAATAGTCAGCCAAAGCCTTTGGAATCATAGCACCTCCAGCAGCTGAAAAGGTGCTTGGTATGCAAGGTCCTTGAACAATAGAGTGCCACATCCTGGAGTCTTGAGACTTGATAAAGCCTTCCATTCTTTGACACCATGTATCAAAGTCTTAAGAAGTGATTAATGGAGACTTTGTCATAGTTCTAGTTTCCATATCAGCTTTAGTAATAGCTGCCATTTGAGTTGTTATTTGTGTGTGTGAGGGATCTTTAAGATGGTGAGATCATATAATCAAGAGCCTGGAATGCTCTGAGACCAAATGCAGGACTGTTTAAGGGTGGTCACTTAATTTACAACAACACAATGAGGAGAGTTCTTTAGAACACTTAACAGATCAAATAGGGAACTGGTAACTTATAAGTAAGATACTAAAAACACAAGTAAAGTATGAGACAAAACAAGATTGCAAACAACACAAGTGTATGGTTTTCAAGAATGTTGTATATTCCTCTCAAGTTCTTTTACAAGTTACAAAGCATAGAAAGAAAGTTACAAGTACCTGAATTACAAGTCTCTATGTCATTCTCAATCCTCAAATTTTGTAGCAGCACCGTAGTCTCATTAATATCCAAACCAATCTCCATGTCGAACTCTCCCAAGGTATCAAACCATTGTCGTCGATCGCAAATTTCTTGAAGCGATACCATCGTGTTATGAACCTTACAACTTAGTGTAGGATTCTATGTGCCCAAGACACTTAGAATATTGATGTGGTTAGTACGTTATGATCCAAGTCGGGTTATACCCAAATAACAAGCTTTGCAAACACAAACGATTATTTAATTGATGATGTGATCATGCAATTGAATAATAACACACAAAATTTAGAAAATTGGTTTTCTAAACAATTATATGTGAAATGGGTGAAATCATAAGGATGATTTGTTGATGGGTTTTATTAATCACATTGTTATTTAAAAGGGTTTAAATAACATAAGATAATGTAATGTTAGTGATCTTTAATTAAAATGTTTAATTAAAGATTAGTGCATAAAACATATTAGTATGGTTATTGCACTTGTCACACATTAAAAATCCAAGAGGGTCCATGAACTTTTAATGTGTCAACAAGACATAAAAATGAGAGGGAATCCCAGCCACATTTTATGAATTTCGGCCAGCCCATGGGCCAATGGGGTTCCTTCTTTTGCCTTGGTAACACACACTCTTTATGAAAGAGTGTTGGACTCTCTAAGACTCAATTCACTTCACATGCAAAACACAAAACTAAACTCTCTCTCTTTCTCTCAAAAGCTACGGCCAGGCATCAGCATTTTGGGAGTTTTAGGAGTGCAATGTTGTGTCTTTTGGTGTTCATTCTCCCTAACAAGAGTTGTTCGCTTCAAGGGCTTGGGGTATACAAGCTTGAGGGGTCCTATTCTTGGAGCCTTGGCCGATTTTCAGCATCCTTTCCTCCTTTCTTTGGTCGTTTTTACTGCTGCTGAAAGGTAGTTATCACAGCTCAATGTAGCGGTGATTTTATGTTCTTTTACATGTGTTCATAGCATGCTTATTCACATATAATGATCCTTTGATATATGGGTTTGTTTTAAACTTTAATATGGTCACCTAATGAACATATTTTCAGCTTAAGTTTATAAAGTTGTAATTCCGCTGCGTTTTCAGTAAGTTTAAGAGGTTAAACTATGTTTTGTGTTCTTACAAACCCTTTAATGGCATCAACAGCCGGTTATGTGGATAGCTTGCTTGTTGTTCTCCTTTAAAATTGGTTTTAAAGGATGATTATCAACTCATAATAGGCTGATTTTGTTTGATTCAATAAACCCCATGTCTTTTAAAGTTATATCTTCATGCTTATGATTAAACTTTGAAAGATAGAAATGTCAATTGGTTGATATGTTTGGTTGTTGTTTGTTTGGACAAACAAACCCAAATTTTCAGTTTATGTTGGCTGAAAATTTGGGGTTTGATGGGGTTTATTTTGTTTGTTGAATGATGTTTATGATTGTTCATATGATAGTGCATAACCTAGCTTAGACCTTGTGTTGTTTGGTTTGGATTGAATGTATTTATTTGATTATATTCATTCAATGGGGTTGTATATTAATTTGTGCTTTGTTTAAAATGTATTTTGTCTATTTATTCATTGGGATGTAATAATAGATTAGGAGTAATTTCCTTTTACTAGAAAATATGTATTAGGATATATATTTTGTAAAAGAAGATGCTCGGGAAGGAAGCACAAGAGGAAGGCACAAATGAAGGACTTGAAGCATATGGATGCAAGTTCAAGTGGGGGTCTATGAAGACCTCATTTTTGTGTTGTATTCAACCCTTAAGAAAGACCGAATGACCACACTTGTGATGGCAAACAAGTGTGGTCACAATAGTAGCTATGGTTATGCACATTGTGGTTGTTTATATTATGCTTGTTTGATTGTGATTTTATGAATGATTGTATGATATTTGGATATGATGGACAATCTTAATATAAATGATCTTAACAAGCTAATACAAAATGGTTCTTAATCACTAAGTGTTAATAAATGGTTATTAAAAGGATTAATGATTTCGTAATAAAATGGGTTTTATTAAAAGGACCATAGGGTATTTTGTATTTGAAAGCATGCAAATACAAGTACATAGAGTTTTCTAACTAGAATTATGAAATCTCTAAACTTTTGTCAAACAAGTTTAACACCGTCCTTTTGCACAACACTTGAGTCATTTGGAAACTCTTAATGGGATAAAGGTCACCTAACCATTTAGAGGGAACTTGTGATTTAAGGTGGGGATACCACATTGGTGGGATAAAGGTCACCTAACCACTTATGTGGGTAAACTCACATGTGTGTGCAAGTACGGTAACTTGATTTGCAAACCATGTTAAATGGATCACCTAAATATGGTTTCCAAATGGTGTTGATGGGATTAACATGCCGACTTTACATATGATGTTTAAAGTAGATCCCATACCTCTAGAAGTTGCAAATGGTTGCAACCGTCAATCGTTGACCACCTTATTAATTTAAATCGTGGGATAAAGGTCACCTAACCACAATTTAAATGTAATGTTGGGTTCTAGATTTTAATATAAAATGACCTAAAAAGGCATTAATTATTAAAAATAGCAATATCGAAAAATACTAAATAGATCTTTGTTAAATTTTGTAGATGGCCACCAATAATGACAATCATGATAACTCATCCGCGTCCACCCAATCATTACGAGCGATCCTCCAAAAGGAACGTCTAAATCATAATAATTTCATTGATTGGTATCGAAACTTGAGAATCGTTCTCAAGCAAGAGAGAAGATCATATGTTTTAGACGACCCTATCCCCGATCAGCCTACTAAGGATGATGAGGAGGCCTACAACGATTGGCTGAAGTACACTGAGGACTCCGTCCAAGTGTCTTGTATCATGCTAGCGAGCATGACTCCGGATCTCCAAAAGGAGTATGAACATCACGGAGCTTATGACATGATAACCCAGCTGAAGGAAACATTCCAACAGCAAGCAAGGGTTGAGCGCTTCGAAACGGTTCGAGCACTCCATGCATGTCGTATGGACGACAACCAATCTGTTTCATCTTATGTACTTAAGATGAAAAGTCATATTGACCGCCTTGAGAGGCTTAATTGTCCCGTCTCGAAGGAATTGGCCACGGATTTGATCCTTAATGGCCTTACCAAGAAGTTCGAGACATTTGTGTTGAATTACATCATGAATGCATGGGACAAGAGCATTGGTGAGCTTCACTCAATGCTTAAAACGGCCGAGGCGGCCATGGGTAAAAGGGTTTTACCCGTTCTCACCATCCATGAAGGTGGGAACAAGAAAAGGCCTCATCCCGCACCCAAGGCAAAGGTTGCCAAGGGTAAAGGACCCGTATGGGGAAAAGGGAAAGGGGTGGCAAGGGTGCCACCCAAACCACAAGATAAGAAGCAAAAGGTTGCTACCAATGACCCATGCTTCAAGTGTGGGGAGATTGGACATTGGGCAAGAAGTTGTCCTGTCCATCTCCAAGAGTTGAAAGCAAAGAGGGATGCCGGGCAGACCTCAGGTACAATATACATGATTCATATTGATCTTATTGTTACATCTTCTAACACATGGGTATTAGATACCGGATGTGGAACTCATATTTGCAATTTGTTGAAGGGGTTCAAAAGAAGTAGGGACTTCAATCAAGGGGATGTTAGTCTCTTCATGGGCAATGGAACCAAAGTCCAAGTTGAAGCTCGTGGGGACTACATCCTAAAACTTCCAAGTGGCTTGGATGTTATTTTGAAGAATGTTTTGGATCCTCCTAGTCTGACTAGAAACATTATTTCTGTATCCCAATTAAGACATTATGATATTCATGTTTCTTTAAATGATATGTTCTATTTTAAAGCAATTCCCATTAATGGTATTTATGAAATGGTTCATGAAAATGCTTTAAATAGTTCATTGTACCAAACTAACACCAAGAAACTCAAGTTGGATTTGAATGATACCTATCTTTGGCATTGTCGTCTTGGTCATATAAACAAGAAACGTATACAAACACTTCAAAAGAATGGTCTTTTAAAAACGAATGAATGTGATTCATTTGATGTATGTGAATCTTGTTTACAAGGTAAAATGACTAAGGCACCCTTTAGTGGAACTAACGAAAGGGCAAAAGATTTATTAGGAATCATACATTCGGATGTATGTGGTCCGTTTAAGCCAATGACTAGGAATGGTGAAAAATACTTCATTACCTTTACCGACGATTATAGTCGCTATGGGTATGTGTACTTATTAAGGCACAAAGATGAAGCTTTTGAAATGTTCAAAATCTTCAAGAATGAAGTGGAAAATCAACTCAACAAGTCAATTAAAGTTCTTCGTACCGATAGAGGAGGTGAATACCTAAGTGATGCTTTTCAAGATCATCTTAGGAGTTGTGGGATTGTCTCACAACTCACTCCACCTGGAACACCACAACACAATGGTGTGTCTGAGAGGAGGAATCGAACCTTATTGGATATGGTCCGATCTATGATGGCTAGAAGCACATTGCCTCTATCATTTTGGGGTTTCGCTTTGCTCTTTGCGGCCCGTATTCTAAATATGGCCCCAACCAAAAAGGTGGAAAGGACACCTTTGAGACATGGCATTGAAGAGTTCCATCCCTATCATACTTAAGGGTCTGGGGTTGTGAGGCTTATGTTAAGACTCCCACCCCAAACAAATTGGAAGTCCGATCCACCAAGTGTATCTTTATTGGATATCCTAGAGGTTCTATGGGATATTATTTCTATGATCCACTGGAACAAAAGGTGTTTGTTACCAGAAAGGGTGAGTTCTTAGAAGCAAAGTTCCTTATGGAAGGAACTAGCAGTAGAACAGTGGATCTTGAGGAGGATCAAGAACCACAACCCGATGCACGTTTGGTTGAAACTAGCACTCAACATGAGGATGTTGAGGTTGATCAAGTGGTTGATCAATACACACAAAACGTTCGTAGAAGTGGTAGAACTAGTAATCCACCTGAAAGATACGGATTTTTCATGGATGGATGCTATGTGGTAGATTCAGATGAACCAACCACATACCATGATGCAGTGTCCGATTTGGATTGTGACAAATGGCTTGAGGCCATGAACGTTGAGATGTAATCCATGTATGACAATCAAGTTTGGGAACTTGTTGTAACACCTCTTAATTTCAAGGTAGTTGGAAGTAAGTGGGTTTACAAGAAGAAAACCGATATGCATAGAAACTTGGATACTTATAAAGCTAGACTTGTAGCAAAAGGTTTCACTCAAACTCAAGGGGTTGATTATGATGAAACCTTCTCACCTGTTGCGATGCTAAAGTCTATAAGGATATTGTTTGCCATAGCTGCTCATTATGATTATGAGATTTGGCAAATGGATGTCAAAACGGCTTTCCTAAATGGATATCTTGAGGAAGATGTCTATATGGTTCAGCCTGAAGGTTTTGTCGATCCAAAACATCCTAATAAAGTATGCAAGTTAAAGAAATCAATCTATGGATTGAAACAAGCATCTAGAAGCTAGAATCATCGTTTAGATGAGGAGGTAAAGAAATTTGGCTTCATCAAAAACGCTGATGAGGCTTGTGTGTATAAGAAGGCTAGTGGGAGCACAATAACTTTCCTGGTATTGTATGTTGATGACATACTACTATTTGGAAATGACATTCCAACCTTGGAAGGTGTAAAAACCTGGCTTGGAAGTTGTTTTTCCATTAAGGATCTTGGAGAAGCCGCCTATATTTTGGGAATAAAGATCTATAGGGATAGATCAAGGCGGTTGATTGGTTTGAATCAAAGTGCATACATTGATAAGATCTTGAAAAGGTTCAAGATGGAGAACTCTAAGAAAGGTACCGTACCTATTCAAAGAGGAACGATATTGAGTACGACTCAATGTCCTAGCTCAAAGGATGACCAAGATAAAATGAAGGCAGTCCCATACGCATCTGCTATTGGATCCATCATGTATGCAATGATATGCACTCGACCGGACGTGTCATGCGCCTTAAGCATGACAAGTCGTTACCAGCAAAATCTTGGAAACAGTCATTGGATGGCTGTTAAGAACATACTTAAGTACCTAAGGAGGACAAGAGATATGTTCCTAATCTATGGATCTGGTGATGAGGAACTTGTTGTAAAAGGTTACACGGATACGAGTTTCCAAACCGATCGTGATGATTCTCGGTCACAATCGGGATATATTTTCATTCTGAATGGAGGAGCTGTCTCATGGAAGAGCTCCAAACAGGATGTGGTGGCTCTATCAACTACAGAATCAGAATATGTCGCCGCCTCATTGGCAGCTCAAGAAGCTGCATGGTTGAAGAAATTCATTGCCGATCTAGGGGTTGTCCCTTCCATTCAGGAACCCCTAGAGATCTTTTGTGATAACGAGGGTGCGATTGCTCAAATCAAGGAACCTCGTGCTCATCAAAAGACTAGGCACATTGAGCGAAGATTCAACTACATACGAGATGAAGTTGAAAAGGGAAAGATATATATTCGCAAAGTTCACACGGATCAAAACATTGCGGATCCTCTCACGAAGCTCCTTGAAAAGGCAAAGCATGAAAGTCATACTTGTGCCATGGGACTTTGATATTATAGTGATTGGATTTGATCTGTAAATTTTGTATTCGGATATGTGGAACTCTTTATTATTTGAATAAAATTATTTGGTTATAATGTTTCAATTAATGTTCCAATTTAGCATGTTTAATCCATGAGTAAATTGTTTACTCTAAATGTCCGTAGTCGTTCATACTTGTGGGAACAAGTGTGAGGGTAAGATTATTATGACTTGGATTGGTTGATATTCATAAGGATGAATATAGAGCAATGGGTTGCTACCAAAGTTCATAGATATTTGTGGGATACAAATATTGGACTAACCCGCATCTCAAATTTTACTACATAGAATCTTATTGATTGATCATAAGTAAATTTGAGTAAAGGCGAATATCATTTGGTATCCTCCAACCTGAGATACATATTGGGTTTTGATATTCACCAAGTATTATACCTTGAGCTTATTCTTCACTGTCCTGAAATAGTGGATAGTACATAAGGGTATATTCAGGTATGACACGAGGTGTTTGTGAGAAACGTATGTAGTCAAGATGGAATTTGTTCCTCTTATTCGTTGAGAGCAAGATGTCTAAGGCCTGATTAAGTTAAATCAACAAGGAATGATCATTCTGTGTCCTTGGATTTAACATGACATCTGTAACAAAAGGATAGATGATTAATTCACCTAAATAATTTCAAGTAGGATACTTGAATGGGATGATGTTGTTGAATGGCTATAAGTCATGCGTATTAAGGGTAGTAAACCGTTGTTAGGCGGTATTTACTGCTTGCATCAATCTTCTATGAATCTTGGGCAAGTGGGAGATTGTAGGATTCTATGTGCCCAAGACACTTAGAATATTGATGTGGTTAGTACGTTATGATCCAAGTCGGGTTATACCCAAATAACAAGCTTTGCAAACACAAACGATTATTTAATTGATGATGTGATCATGCAATTGAATAATAACACATCAAATTTAGAAAATTGGTTTTCTAAACAATTATATGTGAAATGGGTCAAATCATAAGGATGATTTGTTGATGGGTTTTATTAATCACATTGTTATTTAAAAGGGTTTAAATAACATAAGATAATGTAATGTTAGTGATCTTTAATTAAAATGTTTAATTAAAGATTAGTGCATAAAACATATTAGTATGGTTCTTGCACTTGTTACACATTAAAAATCCAAGAGGGTCCATGAACTTTTAATGTGTCAACAAGACATAAAAATGAGAGGGAATCCCAGCCACATTTTATGAATTTCGGCCACCCCATGGGCCAATGGGGTTCCTTCTTTTGCCTTGGTAACACACACTCTTTATGAAAGAGTGTTGGACTCTCTAAGACTCAATTCACTTCACATGCAAAACACAAAAATAAACTCTCTCTCTTTCTCTCAAAAGCTACGGCCAAGCATCAGCATTTTGGGAGTTTTAGGAGTGCAATTTTGTGTCTTTTGGTGTTCATTCTCCCTAACAAGAGTTGTTTGCTTCAAGGGCTTGGGGTATACAAGCTTGAGGGGTCCTATTCTTGGAGCCTTGGCCGATTTTCAGCATCCTTTCCTCCTTTCTTTGGTCGTTTTTACTGCTGCTGAAAGGTAGTTATCACAGCTCAATGTAGCGGTGATTTTATGTTCTTTTACATGTGTTCATAGCATGCTTATTCACATATAATGATCCTTTGATATATGGGTTTGTTTTAAACATTAATATGGTCACCTAATGAACATATTTTCAGCTTATAAATAAGTTTATAAAGTTGTAATTCCGCTGCGTTTTCAGTAAGTTTAAGAGGTTAAACTATGTTTTGTGTTCTTACAAACCCTTCACTTAGTGCATCGGCTATGACATTCGTCTTTTCAGGGTGGTAACAAATATCACAGTCATAATCACTAATCAACTCGATCGAACGACGATGTCTCATGTTTAGATCCTTTTGATTGAAAACATGTTGAAGGCTTTTGTGATCAGTGTAGACTATACATTGCGTTCCATAAAGGTAATGCCTCCAAATTTTTAAGTCAAAAACCACCGCACCAAGTTCAAGATCATGGGTCGTGTAATTCACCTCATACCTTCAATTGTCTTGATGCATATGCTATTACCTTTCCTCATTGCATAAGAACGCAACCAAGTTCTTGCCTAATGCATCACAATATACGGTGAAATCATTATTACCATCAGGAAGGGTTAAGATAGGGGCATTACACAACTTGTATTTTAACGCCTCAAAAGCTTCTTCTTGCTCAGACCCCCACTCGAATGGTTTATTCTTTTGAGTTAGGTAAGTAAGCGGCTTCGCAATTCTATAGAAATTGGCAATGAAACGCTGGTAGTAACCCGCTAGACCAAGAAAAGAACGAACTTCGCTTGGGGTTTTGGGAACACACCAATTTTTCACAGCTTCCACCTTTGCAGGGTCAACATGAATTCCTTGCCTATTCACCATGTGTCCTAGAAATTGGACCTCCTCAAGCCAGAATTCACACTTTGAGAACTTTGTGTATAGTTGTTCTTTCTTTAACAGCTCAAGAACTTGTCGCTAGTGAAGTTCATGATCAGTTTTTGACTTTAAATAGATAAGTATGTTGTCTATGAACACAATTACAAACTTGTCCAGATACGGCTTGCATACTCGATTCATGAGATCCATAAAGATGGCAGGAGCATTTGTTAACCCAAAGGACATAACCATAAACTCATAGTGTCCATATCGAGTACGGAACACAGTTTTTGGGATGTCATCATCGTGAACTCGCAGTTGATGATAACCAGAACGTAAATTGATTTTTGAGTATATAGCAGCTCCTTGAAGTTGATCAAAAAGGTCATCAATACGAGGAAGAGGGTCTCAGTCCTTGATAGTGAGTTTGTTGAGCTCACGCTAATCAATGCACATACGGAACGATCTATCTTTCTTATTCACGAACAGTACAGGTGCACCCCATGGTGAAGAGCTAGGACGAATAAAGCCCTTATTAGACAGTTCTTGAAGTTGACTGGCTAACTCTTGGATTTCCAATGGTGCAAGTTGATAAGGTGACTTAGCCACAGGGTTCGCTCCCGGAATCAAGTCGATCTAAAACTCGACTTCATACACAGGAGGTATACCACTAAGGTCATCGGGGAACACTTCCGGAAATTCTCGTACAATCTGAACTTCCTTAAGGTCTTTCCCTTTGATTTTCGCGTTGACAACATAGGCCAAGAAAGCCATGTGATTCTTACTTTGACATTTTTAGACTTGAGTACACAACATAAGCTTGAGTCCTTTGGAGGATTTTAAACCGAACACTTTCAATGTATCCCCCGAATGAAAAGGAATTCGAATGCACTTCTCGAAACAAATGATTTCCGCATGATGTTTGGCTAACCAATCCATGCCGATGATGACGTCAAAACATCCAAGTTTCATGGGAATAAGATCGATAGAAAAATCATGCTCGTTTAGGTTCAAGATAAAATCACGAATAATGATGTCTACGGAGTTGGGTTTAACATAGGCGACTTCAACGGTGAGAGGCTTTTCTAATTTTGTATGCGACTTAGCAAGTATCGGTTCGAATTCTAAAGAGACAAAACTCTTGTCGGCTCCCGAATAAAACAAGATGTAAGCATAGGAATTTGTTAATCCAGGGATCGCAATCACGAATTATCAATGTTAGATTGGGATCGAGTTAATGATTGCGGAATGATCATTAATCATTGTTTAACTGATTAATTATTAAAAATCAATGACAATGAATATTAACTATAAAGAACTCAATGATATTAACAGGATAAATAAACAAACAAGATTTGATTCAAAACTATTTCATTAAAACTTGTTAATGATTACAGATGAAATAGATAATGAATGCTATAAACAATAATTTCTTCGATCGTGTTGAGGTTGATGATTTATTGATGTGACGGCTGCTAGGGTTTTGTATTTGATTGTGTGAATTTATGTGATGTTCAATAGGTTGCCGACTATTGCTTGTGTTGCCATCCATTGATGTGAAACCTAGAACTCCTATTTATAGATGCACTTGTTTCTGTTAAGGAAACAGCGAATCTCTTGGAGTGCGTGGTTTGACTTGTTGACTTGAATTACATGCATCATTCTAGTACAAGTGTTTTGTCTTCAGCAGCACATTTGTCTTCCGCAGGAGTTTGCTTTCTGTAGGAGTCTTCACTTGATATCTTCATTAAACAAGTTGTTCATTCGTGGGTCTTTGATCTCTCAGCTTCTTCAGACTTGTCATTTCCTCAATATCTTCCAGAAATAGGAGCTCGAAACCTTGCAAGCGGGAAAGTCTGCATTGGTGTTCTTTCGTAGGAAATCCTTGGATGCATTTCATATCTACGGAAGAACAAATTCGTTCATCCGTAGATGTTTCGTACAATTAGTCAATTTCAGAAATTGACTAAGTCTAATGTTTGATCCTGCAATCATACATATAAATCAACACATATATATAGGTTAACCTATATATATATAATGCATACATCATAATAATGAATTACAAATATTCATTACAATTATTGATCAAGTTCTAAGCCTATACAAATGAATTAGATCTATAGTTCCTAGATCTAACAATACCCCCCTTAGGCTTAGACACTTGTAATCAGTTCTTTAATACTGAAAGCTCCATCATCCTTGACATCACTTTCTTGTTGAAGTATGATATTGCATCCTTTTGATCATCCTACTTGTACTTGATCTCTATTCTCCATATCTTTTGAAAAGTCTCAAAAATCAATCCCCACACATCCTCTTCAGTAGTAAATGTTTCCACTACACTTTGATTGTGCACTATTTCAAGCTCATCTTCTTCTGAGATTCTTAGTTCTAAAACTTCCTCAATGGTAGATCCTTTCAGCAGCCCTGCTTCATTTTTTCTTCTCTTGTATGCCTTTGAATGTAATTTGTTAATTACTTGAATCATATGCACATATAGACAATTATCATTCTGTGCTCTTTCATCAGTCAGCTTTGGGAAGAATTTGTCATGTAGATATGATGTATAGCTTGGGTTAAGCAATTTGATCTCCACTGGGTCAAAGATTCTTATCTTATCAGCATTCTATCCTTCAGCATTCCTCAGTAGCACCAACTCTTTGGTTTTCTCAACATATCCACATTCTGTTATGGGATATGTATATTAATTTCCTTCAAAGCTTTTAGACTTGCTGAATTCCTGTTGTTGTAACCCTCTTTAAAAATTCATCATCTACAAGAGTAGAGAAGTTGGATGTTGATCTTTTCTTTCCTTGATTTCTCTTTCTATGCTCAGCATCTTCCCTCTTAGCCACCTTGAGCACATCATCTGTAAAATTTGGCTTTAGCCTACCCATAGACACATAAAAATCTCTTCCCCTTGGGTGGATTAGATAGTTAGAGATGATTAAGCTTTGCAAATCTTTAATATCTCCCTCAGGAAGACTCAATAATGCTTCTACATCATGGAAGCATTGGATTCTTCCAGATGTTCTCTTAATGATTGCATAATCTGTTGATACATGTATGTCCCTAGATCATGATATCAATGTAATAGATCTTGTTTGTCTAATTCTGATGTAATGTTTGGATTGTTAATGATATGATATTGGTTGTTTGTGATTTATAATGTTTAATATTTCATTAATGAGTCGATGTTGAATTGGTTAATTAGGTTTGTGATTGTTTGAAGTGTTACGCATAATGTTATATTAATTAATACATTCAAACCTAACACAATGAAGTTCTCATGCGAATGGCCCATGCGAATGGACCACACGCATGAATAACTTCATACGATTGACTCAGTCGCACGACTGAACCAGGAGACTGGATCAGTTGTATGATTGACACATAAGATTGGCTCAGTCGCACAACTGAACACTCAGTCGTGCGGATGAATCAACCGCATGGTTCAATCGCACGACTGAACCATACTTATGGTCCAGTCGCCCGGATGAACAATACTAACCTATAAATGCAACCCAATTCGTGGAAAAACAAAAGCATTCATTCTATTTCGACTCCAGACGTACCCTAGCCGTCCAGAAGCCTCCCAATTCATTCTCCAAGTTCATAGAACACATTAGATCGATTCCTAATCGATTTCTAACGTTAGTTTCAATTCTTTATTGATTCTTCGTGTGTCCTCACTGATTGGATTGCCAATCAAATAGGATTCCGCACTATTTGATCTGGTTTACACGCTAATCACTCGGTATTTCGTTCAAATACCAGGTCCTAACAAGTGGTATCAGAGCTTTGGCTCTTGATTACGTGTGATTCAATCAAGTTTGATAAAAAGTTTGTATTTTTACACTAAAAAAGCAATCTTTTGTGTCAAAAGTGATCTTGGACGTTCCTGCTCATCAAAGTTTGGTTTCTACGGATTTAGGCGATTAGAGTTTGTAAAATTTCGAATTTTTACGGCTAAAACACGTTTAACCTAGAAATTTTCACAAAACAGCAGCTTCAGTCGCACGAGTGAGCCATTCGCACGACTGGACTTCATTCGCATAGCCCAGACGCACGATTGGACCTAGTCGCATCTCCATTCGTACAATTGAACCGTTCGTTCGCAGTGTTCATACGCATCAGCTTCATTCGCACGACTGAACCAATCGCTTAGTTCAGCTGCACGATTGAACCAGTCGCATAGTTCATTCGCACGGATAGCCCAATCGCATCCTTCAGTCGCACCAGTTGACAGTTTGTTTTATTAGACTTAAAGTTATTCGCCATGGAAGATCAAATGTCAGCCTCTACTGCTGGGAAGGACTCTAGGATCCAGAACCTGCTGGTACTTGAGAGTGAGGTGGGTAATCATAATAAACCACCAAAGCTCTTAACGTTAGATGAGTTTCCCCACTGGAAACAACGTTTTGAGATCTACCTCAATGGAGTGGATCCAAATTTGTGGGAAGCTATCGAGATTGTGTATAGTACGCCGGTGGGAGCCGATGGAGTAAAGCTTACTTTAGGAGGGATGACCGACGCGCAGAAGGTTAAGTATAATGCAGAGAAGAGAGTCTATGCATTGATTACACAGTCTATCCCTAAAGACATTTTCCACCAGTACTCAGAAAATAAGCAGTCCAAGAAATTATGGGATGAGCTGGAAAAGAGGTACGACGGGAATGCTTCGCTGAAGGCAATCAAGGCTAAGGAGTTAAAGAAGGAATTCGATAACTTCTCATCGATGGGAAACGAGAGATTGGACGATGTTATAGATAGATTCTACCATCTGATGAGTGAACTGCATACACATGGGGTTGCTACTACCATGGAAGAAAAAGTTACTAACTTTGCAGACGGATTGCCAGAAAAGTGGGCTTCATTCGTGTCTAACCTGAGACAGAATGAAATGCTGGCAAAGCTGGATATAAATGACTTCATTCTAAAGCTGCGAGAAGAAGCACTTAGGATGAAGTACAGAGCTCAGAAGTCTTCGTACACTCAGAATCCAGCTTTGTACAATGCCACGCCTCAAGCTAAGACATCTGGAGCACCTCTCCAGACTGCATTTGTGTCTAGCTCATCGGGTCCTACACAGACTTCTCCTTCAGGATCAGACACGTTGGGGTCTTCTTGTACCCACTATACTGGATCTGAAGCGAATGCTACTAAACTGAAGACCGAGAACCTCGGTAATGTGACTGTGGAAGTAGCTCGAGAACACATGGATCTTTTGACTGCAGTGGTTCATTCATATGATGGACTTGTTGCTGGGAAGATTGGAAACTGTCATCTGGCAGACGAGGACTATGAGCAGGTGGATGAGATGGAGCTGGAGAGAATGGACATTATGTGGGCCTTAGCTAGTGCTGTCCGGAGGGCGAAGAAGTTTGTGAAAAAGACCGGACAGAACTTGGTAGCTACTAAGGATACCACATTTGGCTTTGACAAGAGTAAAGTGACCTGCTTCAACTGTGGAGAGAAGGGGCACTTCAAGAGAGAATGTGTTAAGCCAAAGATAAAGGGTAACAAGAACCCATTTTCATCCTTCACTCGTCAAGACAAACAAGCTACGAGTTCTACTTCATCAAGCAAGGATTCAAAAGCCTTGACTACTCATGATGATGAAGGACAGGACTGGAGCTTTAGGTTTGTCTCTCCAGGGGAATCAAACATTGCAAGTGTAGAAGACTTAGACGATGATTCCGCGAGTGAAGGAGATATAGCAGTTGAGATAGCAATGTCAAATAGTGAAGAAGCAACTGCAACTGAGGTCATCTACAAGCCTAAACAGGAGACTACCACAGCAAAGACAGAAAAGACAGAATCACCAGAACCAGAGACATCTGATGCTGCGTTGATGGCTAACTCTTCTGAACCAACTCAGGTAAGTACCACTGACCAAATGTTTAATAATCATGCTTGTTCTGATTGTGATACTTTTAGAAATAGCATAGATGAAAAATTTGCTAGGTTATTAGATCATAATGATAACTTAGTAAAAGATTTGCAACTGTGCACTGAGGCTAGTAGAGTATTAAAACAAAATAAGCATAGTTACAAAGAAAAGATAGACCTTTTGACTAAACAGCTTAGGGAAACTGAAGTAGTTGCATTTAACCAAGCTAATGACATTAGGTACTATCTAAACTCCCTAGAAGACACTAAGAAGCAAAAGGCAGTTCTAGAAGTAGAAGTAAACTCATTAAAACAGAAACTGCACAGTTGGACAAGTTCATCACACATAGTCCAACACTTAGTGAGAGAAAGAAACAACGGGGAGGGATTGGGTTATAAAGTGGTTCCACCACCACCTGAGACCTTGATGAACACTAAGACCAGACCTATAAATAATAACCCCATCAAGGATCATGTGGTGTCTACTCCTCTTGTTAGTGATCCAGATTCCTCATGTTCATCTATTGAATCTGGAACAAAACAAAAGGAGGCCACTTCCAAGGCAAAGGGTATAATGCCTTGCGTTAATCTGGAAAAGAATTTGAAAAGGTTAACTTAAAGTCAGGGTCAAACAGAGTCAAATCAGAACCTAAAAGGACTTCTAGTGTTAATCTTTCACATGTTTCAAGTCAAAAACCAGTTAACCAAAAGGAAAAAGATGTTAAAAATGTTAAAACAATTAACTTTGTTAAACAAGAGAAAACATCAAAAGATCCAGAGTCAAAACCTAAATTGAGTGATGTTACTAGAGTGTCACACATGTCTCCACAAAGAAAGTTTAATCATAAAGTTGATAGCAGGTCGTGCTACAACTGTGGAGAGTGTGGACACATTGCTTCCTTTTGTCCTTACTATCAGACACCTAGGAAGAAGATTGAACTTCAAGACTCAAAACCTAGGTCTTATAAGAGGAGTTCTTTAACTCCACCTAGAAGAACTAGTGAACCTAAAGTTCAACCTGTTAGCCAGTCGACTGTTTATCACAAACATGCCTTGCACAAATCTGGCTTATGGAAAGAGAAGTCATCCTCTGTGTCTAATAATGATGACAAGAAGGAACCTGAGCTACCCTCACCCTCTAAGGGTCAATGGGTTGAATTCATGATGTGATGCCTCTGGGAAACTCAAGCCAGTAAAGGCTTGGGTTCCTAACCTAAACTAATCCTTTACATTGTATGTGCAGGGTGTTCGCTACAGTGCTGAAACTAACACGTGGATTGTAGACAGCGGAGCATCCAGGCACATGACAGGAAACAAGGTTCTTTTATCAAACGTCAAGCAAATAAAAGGAGGGCATGTTTCGTTTGCTGGAAACAAGGGAGGCTATATCACAGCTCAGGGAGAAGTGGGAAATCAGAAAGTTAAGTTTGATAAGGTGAACTACGTTCAACAACTTCAAAATAACTTACTTTTTGTTTCCCAAATCTGTGATAAGGGATTTAAAGTCATCTTCGACAACAAGAAGTGTTACGTGCTCAAGAAAGACTACGTGATCCCAGAGGACCAAGTTCTGATGATTGCTTCAAGATATAAAGACCTTTATGTTTTGGATCTGTCAACAGCTTCTACCACGGATCATGAGGTTCAGTGCTTTCTATCTAAAGCTACTGAGAAGGATTCCATCTCCTGGCATAGGAGAATGGGACACATTAGTCAAAGGAAGATGAATCACTTGATTCAGAAGGATCTTGTGAGAGGAGTTAATGTCAAGAACTTCCAGCTTCCTGATTTTTGTGTAGCTTGCAAGAAAGGCAAACAGACGAAGAAGTCTCATAAGGAAAAGAAAGTTCATTCAATAGAACTTCCTCTTGAACTTCTTCACATGGATCTGTTTGGTCCAGTCAGTACAAAGAGCATTGCAGGCGACTTGTACTGTTTTGTGGTTACTGATGACTACTCAAGGTTCTCTTGGGTAATGTTTCTGAAGTCCAAATCAGAAACATTTGAGTCATTCAAGGAGTTAGTAACCACACTGGAATCACTCTACAAGCTGAAGGTTACAAGTACGCTCAGACAACGGGACGGAATTCAAGAACCAGTGGATGGAGGCTTACTGCAAGGAAAAGGGAATTGTGCATCAATTCACTTCTGCTTACACGCCTCAGATGAATGGCGTTGCTGAGAGAAAGAACAGAAGCTTGATAGAGACAGCACGGACAATGCTGGCAGACTCGAAACTGCCCATCCAATTCTTGAATGAGGCAGTGGCTAATGCATGTTATGCACTGAATCGAGGGCTGATTGTCAAGCGCCACGGAAAGACATGATACGAGCTACTACAAAGACGCAAACCGAATTTGGAGTATCTCGAACCATTTGGCACGCCGTGCACACTTCTGAAGAAGACACAAGAAAGTAAATTCAGCGAGAAGGCTGATGAAGGAATCTTTCTGGGATAAAACATACCGAACAAGAATGTTTACAACAACTCAACGGGTCTAGTAGAAGTGTGGTGTAATGTTGACGTTCAGAGATATACCACACCACCTACTGGCAAAGGACCCGCCTACTTTTTCGACTATGATGGATTCTTCAAGTCCTTCAACATCCCTATCTCTCCTTCGGATGATGAGTTAGCTACTCGTATGATGTATGATATCTTGAATACACCATCTCATGATTCAACATCATCTAGCTCACAGGGAGAATCATCTACTCAGTCAGGGGGAGTAGTCGATGACAGTGACTTCTCCTCTGAAGGTGAAGCTGAAGAAGGTGATCAGAACAGTCAGGAGGAACAGGTTCCAGTTCCTGAAAGTCCACAAGCATCAAACAGTGATGCACCTTCGACTTTGGAACCTCAAACTCCAACTACCTCAGATGCAGAACCAAATGTTCATAATCTTGGCTCTGAGGTAGCTGTTCCTACTACTCCAGGATCACGACTAAACGTCTACCATCCCCTAGACAATGTCAATGGGGATGTCAGATCAGGAGTACAAACCCGAAATCAGCTATACTCAGCTGATTACGCCTCGTTATGGAGAAAGGATATATTCATGATGGTGCCTATCGGTGTTTTGTCTCGCAGTTTGAGCCAAAATACGTCAGTGATGCACTAAATGATGAGGCGTGGGTGAGTGCCATGCAAGAAGAACTTCTTCAGTTTAAGAAGTTAGGTGTATGGACTCTGGTAGATAGACCTAAAGGTGCTAAGGTCATTGGCACCAAATGGGTCTTGAAATGCAAGAAAGATGACCAAGGGGTCATTATCAGGAACAAGGCTCGACTGGTGGTTCAGGAATTTCGCCAAGTCGAGGGGATTGACTACAATGAAGTGTTTGCACCTGTGGCTAGGATGGAAGCCATCCGCATCTTCCTTGCCTATGCCTCGTACATGAAGATTAAAGTCTACCAATTAGATGTGAAGAGTGCATTCCTTCATGGGAAAATCAGAGAAACAGTCTATGTCAGTCAACCCGAGGGATTTGAAGATCCTTATCATCGGGATAGAGTTTACAAACTTGACAAGGCTTTATACGGGCTTCATCAAGCTCCAAGAGCCTGGTATGAGAAACTCTCGACTCATCTTGTGAAACACGGCTTTCGCAGGGGAGTCATTGACTGCACGCTATTCATCAAAGAAAAAGATGGCGACCTACTGCTCGTACAGATCTATGTCGATGACATAATCTTCGGTTCTAAGAACGAAGAGTTATGCAAAGAGTTTGAAGCAGTTATGAAGAAAGAGTTTGAGATGAGTGCTATGGGGGAGATGAAGTTCTTTCTCGGGTTACAGGTGGATCAGACACCAAATGGGATCTTTCTACATCAGACCAAGTATGTAGGAGACATTCTCAGTCGTTTTGACATGGAGAATGCTTCTGCTGCTGGGACTCCACTTGCTACGAATGATGATATAGCACCTGATGAAAATGGAGATCTAGTGGACGCCATAATGTACCGGGGAATGATTGGATCCCTCGTGTACCTCACTGCCTCAAGACCTGATATCATGTCTGCTACATGTTTATGTTCTAGATATCAGGCTAAACCTAAGGTGAACCATCTGATCGGGGTAAAGAGGATATTTCGTTATCTGAAGGGTACACCCACACTTGGGTTGTGGTATCCTCATGATGATGACTTTGAGCTCACGGCGTATAGTGACTCGGATTACGAGGGCTGCAAGATGAACTACAAGTCTACATCAGCAGGGTGTCAATTCTTTGGGAGGAGATTAGTTACCTGGCAGTGTAAGAAGCAGACATCGGTTGCATTGTCAACCTGTGAGGCCGAATATGTTGCTGCTGCAAGTTGCTGTTCACAAATCATCTGGATTCAACAGCAAATGCGGGATTACGGTTTGAAGTTTTCTTCTACTCCTATTTTTATTGATAACTCTGCTGCAATTGCAGTAACTAAAAATCCGGTCCAACATCCAAAGACCAAACAAATCGGTATTAAATACCATTTCATAAGAGATTGTTTTGAAAAGAACTTAATTGATGTGGTAAAAATTAATACTGAATTTCAACGCACTGACCTCTATACTAAAGCCTTTGATAAACCACGTTTTCAATATTTGTTAGAGGTCAACGGCGTTAAAAAGAAAAGTGATGTTATTCCTGATGATGATCATGTGTAGTCCGATGTAGTTTAGTTAATCTTTCTTTTTTATTTTATTTTATTTGTTTATTTTAGTCTGATTAAATTAAACTCATGTTATTTCGCTGTTTATTAAAATCCTAAAATAATTAAACCAATTATGATTTTAGTATTTTAGGGGGAGAATAAGTCAGCAAGTAACATTAAAAAAAATTAAGGGAGAAGGAGTGGAAAGTTGATATAAGGTAGATCATATCTGTGATACCGATTCAAACCCATTGGAAAATGATAGTACACAGGAACAAATCAAGAGGGACTTTAAAAATTTAATTTAGAAAAGATGCAAAAATTCGAAGTATAAGTATGTGTAGTCTAAGCAATATAAAAAGGAAGATGATAGAAAAACTGGTAACTAGTAAGGTAACACAAAGAAAGTAGACCTAGAGGTTGCTAGACCACAAATGATATGTCGGTAGATTCAACACAATAGATGATTAGACCTGACTTGTGATCTCCAGATCAAACTAAGTTGTTCAACTGACTGTGGGCTTCCATCTTATCACTGGTTAACACAATCAACAATATTCCAATAAGGGGTAATGAGCATGTAAACGCCACAAATGTGTGCGGATGACCATAAATAGAGCAAAGCACGAAAAAAATGAAAGACAAATGCTATCAAACTAATGACTTATGTTGTTGGTGCATTTTGTGCAAAATAAAATTAAGCTGCTCTAACAAGGAGATAGGTTGTGTTCCTCTCTGTTGTGCGATGGCACTGACCTGAGGATAAGCATAACCTAGATATTCTAGAATTCATTGTTTTTTGCCGCCTCTCTGCTGTGCGACAGCACTGACCTGAGGATTGGCTTCTCTTTGAAAGCTCTAAGAATAGTCTCTTCTTGTAATAATACCCGTAGACCGCTCAAAAGCTCCTGAGGAATGTTGATTACCATATAAGTGTGGGATCCACAAATGTTAGTTGAAATAATTAAACCTAAAACTATCACCAGTCTGTGTCAAAAGTCTGTGTATGGATTTAAGAGGACAAACATATTGACAATCATTGTGGCTGCAATTCTTGAAAGTTCAAATCAATGTGGGAATCTAAAAGTTCCAGTATGATTTCCTAAACTTGCTAATGACTCTGGATGAAAACCAAGAATTGAGCATCAAAAGATTTTGATAACAAGTCCCAAATGATTTGACTTGCCTGTATGATTCCAAAATTGAATTGGTCCAGGTGTGGTCAATCTAAGTTGAAGCTGCCTATTCCGGAACCAAATCCCGCAGATTTCCATCTTAGGATTTATCTCTCACAAAAAGCCAAAAACAAGTTTTATTTCTGTACTTTAGTTTAGTTTTTCTAATTTATTTAGTCATTTTAGTTTGATTGTTTGTCGGACTACATCATGAAAATCAGTATGGGATCAACTCACTAAAAGGGTCATGTCTGAGATGACCACATGTGTTTTCAAAGTTTAAAAGAGTCACGTCTGAGGTGACAAAGTGTTTAAAAGAGTCATGTCTGAGGTGACTAAATTGTTTAAAAGGATCACGTCTGAGGTGATCAAAAAGTTTCAAGTTAAAATGATCATGTCTGAGATGATCAAAAGCTCATAATGTTAATTTCAAAAGTTAAAAGGGTCTTAAAAGTAAAATGTTCAAAATGGCAGAAAATTTAATAAGTATGACCCATTCGCACGATTGGACAATAAGTATGGACCAATCATGCGAATGGATCCCATTCGCACGACTGGACATGAGATTGAGCTATTCACCCGAATGGCTTATCAGAATGACCCATTCGACCGAATGAAAGGAGGCGAATGAGTCAGTCGACCGACTAAGACTCAGTTGGTCAACTGAAGATGCGAGTGAAAGGGTACGAATGAGTCAGTCGACCGACTGGACCTCAGTCGGCCAACTGCATGTGACTGACTGGGCCAATCGCACGATTGAGCCTCAGTCGCCCGAATGAACTGAGCAAATGAGCCCAGTCGGCCGATTGAACTCAGCTTCAGTATTTAAAGGGCCACAGTCGATCGCATTTTACTCATCACCCTCAATCGCTCGTAAATCGCACTTCTTCCCGTTACTCTGCCAAAATTTCACTAGACCGTGCTTTTACATTGTTATTGATTCTCTGACGTTCGCTGTTGTTTATACAGGTAGATTGAAGTTATATCTCAATGAAATCTGAAGAATGGAACCCTAATTTGTGATTTTCGAATAATAACAAGAAACGGACTGAAAAATGACCTAATAACCGACCTAAACTAAGCAAAATGTTAAAATTAAGTTTAATAGGTTATTAGTGACTAGATGGCGAGTCTATTGAACCGGTAACCCATGTTAAATCACTTGTTTTGATCAAGATTCGAACCACAGGCGACTGAACAGTGGGACAGGCGACTGGTCGTCCGGATGAACTCCAATCGCATGATTGAATCTTGCGATTGGGTCAATCGGCCGATTGAACCATGCGACTGGTCGTCTGGATGAACTCCAATCGCACGATTGAATGAGCTCAGTCGCATGAAAGGACAAACGACTGACTTCAGTCGCATGATTCATTCGCACGAATGTATCAGAATGAATATAAACATTACACTTAGAACTGAAGTTTGATGTATTATGTACTAATGGTTCTGTGTCTTGTGTTTCAGGAAAATGGCTGATAGATGGTCCATTAATCTAAAGCACAATATTTGTGCTCATTTGGATCATACGACTCGGAACGGGGCCGAGTTTACAGAGATCATTGCGTTCCTTAGACGTTCCCGGATACAGGTCATTACACCAGACATTCTGGGAGAATGCCTTAGTTGATCGTTCTCGTGAGCCTTACAGTATACGGAGCTCTATTCTTGGTCATGATATTGAGGTTACTGCTGCTGATATCCAGAGAGTTCTTGTGTTTGGGGACGATTCTGATCACCCCACCAGATTACATCCACTTACTGTCCGAGGCTGCTTTCTCAGGATCAAGTACGATGGGGACATAAACTCAGGTGTGCTCAACAAGAGCAACCTGTGCCCCCAGTACAAGTACTTGGCGCATGTGATCCTGAAGTGTATTGCTTCGAGGAGGGGTGGGTTCGATGACTTATCAGACCAGATTCAGAATGCCTACGTGGCACTGGTGCTGAACCACCCTTTCAGCTTTTCGAGTATGATCTTTTCTTATTTGGTGGAGAACCTGGAGGCTAAGGGGAAGGAGGGTTTTTGTATGTACCCTAGGTTTCTGCAGCTGATCTTCAACGAGAAGCTGCCTCTACTTCCCAAAGAGAGCCATGATGCTGTGGCACTTGAGATTATGGATGACACGACCTTGGGTCGTATGAGGGTGTATAGGGGCAAGCAGGTAAAGCCCCAGGTGAAGAGGTTGATCGGCCATTTGGCCAATGAGAGATACGTGGCGCCGGGGAGACGCAAGTGGCGTCATGATGATAGTGATTCAGATGATGAGAGGCTACTACTCCCAGAGCATGATTCCGATGATGATGACAGTGGGGACGCTGGGGATGATATGCCTACTCCACCAAGAGGCACAACTTCCGATGTTATACATCCAGTGTCTGCCCCAGCTGGAGACATAGCCGAGTCTGCTGGTTTCCATCAGGACTTTGTTCCTGGTGAGGAGGAAGAGGAGTCGGACGAGGAGCCCTTGACAAGAACTGTGGGGAGCAAGGTTGTTCCCACAGAGTATGGGCTAAGGGCGGTTGGTGAACGCCCAAGAGACTCAGGAGAGACAGCTACTGATCCTAGTTATGCACCGGCGTCAGCTAGCCGTGTTGGAGGGGGAGCATCCACCTCGACAGGAACGAGGAGGAAAAGGATGGCTCAGCCGCATGGTCAGAAGAAGAAGAAAAGACGACTCACCTTTGTTACCACCACAGCCACTACCGCTACCACCACCACTACCACTTCCACAGCCACACCAACCACCACCACAGCTACCACAGCCACCACCACACCTCCCACCACTGTACAGATTCCATCTACCACCATATCTTTCACTCCCACATCACCTCCACCATTTCACAGACCCAGCCCCATCTTTACTACAGCCACCACCACCACCACTACCCACCAAGCTGGACCCTCAGCCCATCCCTCTCATACTTATGGATCACCTCTACCTCCAATTGGGGTAGAGGAACAGCTTTCTGCGCTCAACAGGATGGTGATGCGCTTATTAGCTGCTGACGAGGAGAAGTCGGCTCAGATCCGCTAGCTTGCTGACCTTACTGCTACACAGTCTCACCAGATTGCAGAGCAGGCTCGAGTGATAGAGGAGCAGGCCCAACAGATGGCTGCTCAGAGCCATGAGATAGCCCATGTTAAAGCTAAAGGGATCTAAAGAGGAGCCCCTGAAGATCAAAGAGGGAGACGGAGATGATGGTGATGATGATGATGAAGATGATGATGAGGATGAGACAGAGGAGGATGAGGGGACTGAAGAAGAAAGGACAGAGGAGAAGGTTGAAGATGATGATGCAGAGGGAGGAGATGCAGCTGCATCGGCCTCTGCTCCAGGTCAGGAGAGGAGATCCAAGAACAGACAAGACCAACCAGCTTCTTCCTCTGCTCCACCAAGTGAGGAGCCGATGATCCAGGACAAAAGTAAAGGTTAGATGTTTATGTATTTAATTACTTTTGTATTTGAAACATGTATTTAAACCTATGTATTCAACGTTTATATTAATTATTAATGCATTTCTGTTTTGATTGATGACTAATGGTTGATGTGTTGAATGTTTAAATCAAACAGATCCAAATTACCAAAGGGATGAGTTTGATGTTGCTCCCCTTCAGCAGGTCAAGACTCAGTTGACTATGATTCTTGATCTGCAAGGGATCGTAAGGAGGTCGGTGAGTTATACCCCTGAAGAAGGGGAAATAATTCACGACCTATCAAACGAGCAACTAGCGGAGATCTTCAAGCTCAATCCAGATGAGATAGTGAAGGATGCTCCGACATGCGATTCGACCAGTGACGAAGAGCTCAACGATGTTGATGAAATAGAGATTGAAGATGTCACTGCCGAGCACTACCCTCAGTATGCTGACAATGAGGGAAATGTGGTCCCCAATCTGGGTGAATCCCTTGTTAGCGATACTTTTGAGGTGTTAGACAAAAGGGAGCAAGAGTCAGAGAAGGTAGAGGAAACGGCCCAAGCCTCAAATGATGATGTCGATATCCGAAAGGCTGAGTGGGCTGCGTGTTTTGAAGAAGTTAGAGCCCAACGCGCTGCACCTAAACAGGATGCCTACACCAAACTCTACAGAATCAAGAAACATCATAAGGTGTCTGGCAGGATCATAGCGTGGGCGTATTTTGAGGACCTTAACGTATATGCAGTTAAGAGGGAAAAGGGCATAGAGTACTTCAGATTCCCACATGATCTGAAGACTCTACCAGGTTTTGAGCTCAACCAGCTGGCCAATCTAAAGCTTTTGTATACTGAGCCGAGAAATATGTCTGGCTGGTTTGAGGCTGCCCTAAGGAAGGAGTACCACACCAGGTGGGTTAACTTCAGACCCCAACAGCCTACTAGGTATATCAGAAGGTCTGAGGTTGATGCCATTACTGGCAAGCCAAAGATAGTGTTGAAGTGGAGTCCTCCGCGCACAATGTCAAGAATCCCACTCAGGGAAATGCCACAGGACTTCACTCCACACTTTAAGTGGTGGTACTACGATTGGAGAACAGCAGAAGCAGTCATAGTCCTAAACAAAGAGGGCCAAATGGATACTATCAGGGTATTCGACCCAATGTGGCTTACCAACTTGTCGGCTAATGATGTCTATACTCTATACAAGTGGCCACTATTCTATGATACGCAGGATATTGTACAAGCCCTCCAGTTCCAGAACGTCATAAGACTCTGCTTCGCGTTTGAGATTCACGCGGGAGTCACAAAAGAGGACAAGTATAAGAAATATGAGGAGGTGATGCAGAAAACAAGACATTAGAGAGATCTAGGTCCAAGGGGGAGTTTGTTGATACATGTATGTCCCTAGATCATGATATGAATGTAATAGATCTTGTTTGTCTAATTCTGATGTAATGTTTGGATTGTTAATGAAATGATATTGGTTGTTTGTGATTTATAATGTTTAATATTTCATTAATGAGTCGGTGTTAAATTGGTTAATTAGGTTTGTGGTTGTTTGAAGTGTTACACATAATGTTATATTAATTAATACATTCAAACTTAACACAATGAAGTTCTCATGCGAATGGCCCATGCGAATGGACCACACGCATGAATAACTTCATACGATTGACTCAGTCGCACGACTGAACCAGGAGACTGGATCAGTCGTATGATTGACACATAAGATTGGCTCAGTCGCACAACTGAACACTCAGTCGTGCGGATGAATCAACCGCATGGTTCAATCGCACGACTGAACCATACTTATGGTCCAGTCGCCCGGATGAACAATACTAACCTATAAATACAACCCAGTTCGTGGAAAAACAAAAGCATTCATTCTATTTCGACTCCAGACATACCCTAGCCGTCCAGAAGCCTCCCAATTCGTTCTCCAAGTTCATAGAACACATTAGATTGATTCCTAATCGATTTCTAACGTTAGTTTCAATTCTTTATTTATTCTTCGTGTGTTCTCACTGATTGGATCGCCAATCAAATAGGATTCCGCACTATTTGATCTGGTTTACATGCTAATCACTCGGTATTTCATTCAAATACCAGGTCCTAACATAATCCCAGTCTGGATCATATTTTCTGGCCATAATCCTATTTTCTTCCACAGAACTGGGAGTTGTGATATGATCATAAAACTCTATCAGGGTTGACTTCTGTTCTATTATTTCTCTAACTTTTGTTCCCAATGGCCACACTTTGCCAGGTATAACTGCACGTGGCTCTCTGATCAGCTTTTGCTTCCTTTCGTGTTGATCTTTAGATTCAACAGTTACAGGATCAGCAGGGAGTTTGCTTTGTTACTTATAGGATGGGTTTGGGGCTTTAGTTCTGAACTTTACACCAGTTTCTAGCTTTATTTTTATCACATGTTCCATCATCCTCCTTAGCTCCGCCACTGATCTTCCCTTCAGCTGATGCATTTTGTAGTTGTGACCCTGTAGCCAACAGGTCATATTGTATTTACTCAGCTTAGCTGTGTCATAGTGACCCAAATCCTTCTTGATTTTCTGAATTTATTGAAAGGTTGTGAACGCCTCATAGTCACAGTTGGGGATAATAAACCTTGCAAGCTCAAAGTCTTTCAGTAAATCCTTCATTTCAGTCATGTTCATCCTTTCTACCATGTCATTTGAGAATTCATAGCTAATTAGGGTCAGGAACATTGTTGTTCAGGCCTTTCTTCCAGTATATCTTTTGTGGTTAGTAGATCACCAGCTTTTGGTTCTTTGTGTTCTTTGGGAGACTCAACTTTTGTCAACTCGTCCCATTCAGCATCACTCTTAGTTTCCACATGAGATATAGGTTTCAAAGTTTAGACATCCACTGAAGGAGTGTGTTCTGGTGATGAGGGTTTTGATCTTTTTGGTGATTCTTCAACATCAATCACTTCTTTCTTTGTAGGCTCCAAGTATCTCCTCTTTCTTTAGTATTGAGTGATTTGCTTTGAGGTCTCAGCAGATTTTTTTGATTGTTTTGTTGCATGGGCACTTGATTCAATGTCACTTATCTTTTTTTCAGATTATGAATCTCTGCATCTTTTCTTTCCAACTGAGCAGATTGTTGAGTCTTTTTAGCTTTGTTGCTCCCCAACACAAGCTTCTCTCTTTCAGCCTTCTCATGTGCAGTAGTCTCTTTTAGTTCTTTGACTAGCTCATGCAAAGCATCGATGACTTTATTGTTTTCTTGAACATTTTCCCTTAACCTTTTCAAGGATGCTTCTTTAGTTAACAACTAATACTTCTTTTCCCTTATCATCCCCTTTAACTCCGTTATTCTTTCTAACCTTTTGTTTGATTTAATGATCAGCTTGTTGTAATCAACTACCAAGTAACTTTTGCTGACTTGGATGTCTTCATCACTAAGATCATCTTAATGGTATGCAATGACATCAACATAGTTTGCTTCTTCTTCCCCTTCTTGATGTTCAGTAGCCATCTTATCATCATTTACTTCATTATGGGCTATACTAACTGAGCTTGAACTGGACTCAGCTGCTTGATCTACCTGCTCTTGATGATGTTGTTGTTGTTGTTGATGATCAGTGATTGGAGAGACAGGTTCAGTATCATTTGAGTGAATAAGGGATTCCGTTTTGGTTAGAGATAGTTGAACAGTACTTGCTTGTGAGGCTAACTTAGTCTCACCAGTGTAAATGCTCTCAGTTGATTGGGTTTCAAGAGTTGGAGGTAGTTGGAAGAGTTTTAATTGGTGTTGAATTGGTGATTGAGGGTGAATTGGAGAAATTGGTTGGGTGTTTTGACTGGCTGGAGATTGAGGTTGGGGAGATTGGGGTTGTGGGGAATGTGAGGCTTGCTCAGTATCAGCATGAGAGCTATCCTGTTGGTCTTCCCACACCAGCTCTTGTGGAATGTTGGCATTTGGGTCAGCCACATGAGCAAACATAGGCATGTCTTCACCTTGGTATTTTCCACTTATCTTGTTGAGTACAGATCTTCCTGAATGTGCTTGAACAAACACATCACCATCTCGGTCTATTCCACGAAGCTCAACATTTATGATCAGTTGTAAGAATCTTGGGAACATATACATCTCGCCAGCTTTCTGTACTATGATTTGGTCAGACAGACACCCAAACATGTACTTTGAGTAGTTGTATGTCCTCCCCTCAAATATGCAATGATTCCATAAGAAATGTGTCTAGAAAACCTATCCAATCAGTATTTCCTATTGGAGATACACTTGAGATAATTGTGACACAGAAGTCTATATGGCTTACACAATCTTCCTTTCTTTATTTCTCCCTTCTCAAAATCACCATCATATCCCATCAGGTAGAACACATTCTCTATATACTCATTCTCAAATACATCTGGGTGACCTGCTTCTTGATCTCCCAACTCTAATACCCTTCTGATGGTCTGCTCATCTATTATTAGTCTTTCATTCTTAATATCAACCATAATCACTTTAGTTTCTTCATATTCCACTATTTGAGCAGAATTCCAAAATTCGACTATATGAGCTTGATGAATCATAGTCTTTGCAGTTAAAGCATAGAAAAGCCTGGATCGTCGCAAGTATCTGATGATGTCCTGACATCCTTCTGATACAGGGTCGTCAGGATTTAAGAATGCAAACACATTATGCTCTCTTGCAAATCGATTAGCTATCTGTTCAAAAGAATGAAGAAGATTATGTTAGAACAAAGTCATCACATCTAAGAATACGAAGAGGTTAAACACAAATGATGAATCAGTCAGTTCATTAGTGATGTTTATGATATAATTTACCTTGAAATTAAGACTTGAAATAAGGTTTAAGCTTTGTTTGATGTTTAAGATTTGAGTGATTTTGAAATCAAATGAGGGAGGGATGAGGTTTTGGCTAATAGACTTCTAGGTCAAAAATGTTATGTAAATGTGAATAATGAATTCCAAGTTATAAACATCATTTATACTCCCTCAGACACATTTATTTCGTTTATTTAATGAAGTGGGTCCCATTTTCCTTATTACTCTTCCGTGGAATTTATTTATTCTGCATACTTCAGTTCTTCCGTAGGACATCTGCGGATGCCTAAGTTAAGAACTGAAATTTGAAATTCAATTCATGTATAACTAGATTTTCCATAGGTTACCAATCTATGAAAAATATTAACTCATCCGTAGGTTACCAAGCTACGGATAGTCATATATTATGTCACACCCCAACCTTGACGGCAGAAACGTCGAGATGTGAGGGTTAAAATTGTTCACAACCACATAACGCTATATTTAAATGTAAATATTAAAATTATAAGTTTCAAAAGGCATTACAACCATAAGTCTCAAAACATCAAATAGTTCTAAATAAAACAAAGCATAACATAGACATTTTATTCATTTAACTAGGTACAAGTCCTAGTTTTATTGCAAGCTTCAAAAGTTCACTTTAAACTTGAGGATGACCTGAAACATGATAAAAATAAAAGGTCAACTAAAAATAGTTGGTGAGTTTCCAAGGTTTTCATACATAATATGATAAGGTTACAAGTAACAATTCATGTCATAGGTTATTAGTTAGTAAGGTTATAGAACACATATCGTTACAACCAAACCTCGACTTGATTACAAGTATATAATATTGGCTAAGTGTATTTGGTTCCCATGATGAACAAGCATACGTCATCAGGAGCCGGCAATACCTTGGCTTTAGCACCAAATAGGCTTGACAGGCCCAAAGATCTAAGACGTCGCCAGGCTAGCAATAGTTAATGATTGTAAACAAACTATGTATCTCATATATTCACTTACAACACACAATTAACCATGACAAAAATATGAATTACAAGTGCTTAGAAGTTTAAACGTTTACAAGTGTATGAGAATAAGTATCATGTTTCACCCCAAATTAGTGAAAATATAAAAAGGGGGCAAGGAAAACTCACATGGCAAATAAGTATAAGAATGATGATTAATAAGAAATAATAATAACGTTCCAACGCAATCCTTCAAAAGGTACCTAAGAATATATAATTACAAGATTTAAGTTTAATAAGTTTAACGAATTAGAGAGGGCTAGGGTTCTAAGTCGAATTTGGGGTTTTTGTAAATACGCTAAATAATAAGGAAATATAGCATTTCATGTCTTTTACTAGCAAATATGCAATTAATCCATTTAAAATAACTAATATGGTCTACATGTAAATTTTAAATAAACACTTGGAACAACATGATGTAAACGATAATAATTTAAAGGTAATATTTGAATCAAAGATCATTTTGTTAACTAAGATTAAAAATCCATTTTAATAGGAATAAAACTTAGAATAATATTTATAGAAAGGTTTTATTGAAATTTATTTTATTAATAAAATTCCAGAAAATTATTTGGTGTTTATAAAAAAATATTTAAAGTTTACAAAAATTATTTTTATAATTATTAAAAATTTTCCATAATTAATTTAATGCCAAAAAAGCATTAAAAATCACAAGAGGGTGCCCGGGTTCGAACCCGGGTCCTCATGGATGTGGGGGACAAGACTTAACCAGTGAACCAAGGCTCTCAGCCGCGGTTTATTTCGTTTTAAAAATGTTAAAAACATAAGCAGAAGATATTCCCAATTCCTTATGAACCTTAATTCCACAATCTCAAAATTGAACGTTAATTCGAATGTTAGAATCAGATTATCCTTAGGGCTTTTGTTGCCTAAGAGTAATCGACTACAATGATGTATTTAATTACCCGAATATGTTTGAATTGATGGAGATCCTAATCGAAGAACAAGTCACGACCGCGATACTCAATGGATGAGAAATCCCCAATGATAATCCAATTAAACTTGCAGGTAGCTTCGAATGATGGCCTGGACTAAAAGCCCTCTACTAATTTTGATTCTTGAACTTCAGAGTGTGGTGTTCGACTCGTGTGCAGGTCGCAATGAAGAAGGCGATTGAATTCGTTGTTTGTGTTTGATTCAGGTGCAATTGGAATTGATAGTAGCTTTAGACTAGTTAAACGTTCGATTATGAGTCATTTAATTTAGTTATTATTAAGTTTTAATGGTCGAACGGCTATATGGTTAAATGGCGTCGGTTGTTTGGTCGAAGAGATTTGTAACCGGCGTTTAAACGTAATTAAGGTTCATAATGGAGTTCGAATCGAGTTCAAGAACGGTTTGGAGCAGTTTCGGGATCAAGAAATGACCAATTTTGACCGGAAATGGTGGGCGTAGCCGGCCGGATCTTGGCCGGAAATGGTGCCGGAAAAACGGGGTTAAGGGCGGTGGTTTGGTTTTTTTTAATTAATTACAGGATTACCCCCTGTAGTTTCAAGAGTTATCATTTTATGCATAAAACCTTTATTTTAAGTTTTAAAAAATGACAACTAACCCCCCCTAAGTTAATTAGTTCTAATTTAAGATCATTAAGTTTCTTTTTATTATTATTTTTATTAATATTATTATTAATGTTATTATTATTATTATTATTATTATTATTATATTAACACTATTATTATTAATATTATTATTGTTACTATTATTATTATTATTATTATATTATTATTATTTATTATTATTATTATTATTATTATTATTATTATTATTATTATTATTATTATTATTATTATTATTATTATTATTATTATTATTATAATTATAATCATTAGTATTAATGATATTATTAATAGTGTTATTATAATATTATTATTACTATTTATTTAATAGTTATATTATCAAGTGGTATATTTAAAATTAATGGCAACATAACAAGTAAGCATAAGTAATCACCAATTTCATAATAAGAATTTAATAAAGATAACTTATAAATAAACCAAAAATACAAGATGTTACAGTCTCCCCAACTTAAAAGAATTTCGTCCCGAAATTAAGAAAAATGAAACTATACAAATAAGAACGGGTATCTCTTCTTCATGTGCTCCTCGCGTTCCCAAGTAAATTCAGCGCCACGTTTATTTTCCCAACGAACCTTGACGATTGGGGTTGTTGTGGTTCTAGTCTTCTTCATATGCGATCCATGATCTCAACAGGTTTCTCGACAAAATGCAATGACTCGTCGATCTGAATGTCTTCCAACGGAACATGCAGACTTTCGTCAGCCAAGCACTTTCTCAAATTTGAGACGTGGAACACAGGATGAACTCCACTAAGGTCGGAAGGTAGTTCCAGTTTATAAGCCACTTTCCCAATCCTTTTCAGGATTTTGAAAGGTCCTACAAATCTTGGAGCTAGTTTACCCTTCTTTCTAAAGCGAACCACACCTTTCCACGGTGAAACCTTAAGAAGAACCATATCCCCAATTTGAAATTCCAATGGCTTACGTTGCTTGTCAGCATAGCTCTTTTGACGACTTCTCGCCACCTCAAGGTTCTTGCGAATAATAGAAACTTTATCGGTCGTCTCTTGTATAAGTTCAGGACCAGTGATGAAGTTTTCACCAATGTCGGTCCAGCAGATCGGTGAACGACATTTACAACCATAAAGTGCTTCAAACGGTGCCATCTTGATACTCGAGTGATAACTATTGTTATACGAAAATTCCGCGAGCGGTAGATGCGTATCCCAATCACCACCAAAGTCAAGAACACACAAGCGTTAGAAATCCTCCAAGGTTTGGATCGTTTGCTCGGTTTGACCATCAGTTTGAGGATGGTAAGCCATGCTTAGGTCCAATTGAGTACCCCAAGAGTTCTTGCATAGACGACCAAAAGTGTGAAGTGAAACGAGCATCTCGGTCGGATATGATGTGCAGAGGTACCCCATGACGACTTACAATCTCATCAACGTATATACGAGCCAACCTTGATGTTTTGTAAGTGTCACGTATGGGTATAAAATGCGCCAATTTGGTCAATCGTTCAACGATCACCCATATGCTATCATGTCCACGAGAGGTTCAGGGTAGCTTAGTTATGAAGTCCATGGATATGTGTTCCCACTTTCACATAGGGATCTCGGGTTGCTCAAGTAACCTACTTGGACGTTGATGTTCGGCTTTAACCTTCGTGCACGTGAGGCACTTAGCTACATAAGTCGCTATATCTTTCTTCATTCCAGGCCACCAATATTGACCACGCAGGTCCATGTACATTTTATCGGAGTCAGGATGAATAGAATAACGAGTTTGATGAGCCTCGTTCATGATAAAGGTACGAAGATTTTCGTGATTTGGAACCCAAACTCGATTTGTGAAGTACATCAACCCATTGGGTTTTGTTTTCAATTGGGTTAAAAAATTATGCTCCAATTCATCCTTCATTCTTCCTTCTCGTTGTACCATTTGTTGAGCCTTCAAGATACTAGACTCGATGTCACTATCTATTCTCAGGTTTTGTAGCAGTACGGTAGTCTCGTTGACATCTAGTCGGATCTCAGTATCGAACTCACTCAAAGTGTCAAACCATTGACGTCGATCGCGAATTTCTTGGAATGAGATCATCTTGTTGTGAATCTTTCGGCTTAGTGCATCGGCTACAACATTTGCTTTACCAGGATGGTAACGAATGTCACAATCGTAATCACTAATCAACTCCACCCAACGATGTTGTCTCATGTTGAGATCCTTTTGATTGAAAATGTGTTGAAGGCTTTTGTGATCGGTGTAGACTATACATTATGTACCATACAAGTAGTGTCTCCAAATCTTCAAAGCAAAGACAACAACACCAAGCTCGAGATCGTGTGTTGTGTAATTCACCTCGTGGACCTTCAATTTTCTCGATGCATACGCTATGACCTTCCCTCGTTGCATGAGAACACAACCAAGGCCTTCCTTAGATGCATCACAATACACGGTGAAATCGTCATTTCCATCGGTAGGGTCAAGATAGGAGCATTTCACAACTTGTGCTTTAACGCTTCAAAAGCTTATTCTTGCTCGGAACCCCACTCGAATGGTTTATTATTTTGAGTCAAAGAAGTGAGCGGCTTCGCGATCCTCGAGAAGTTGGCAATGAATCACCGATAATAACCAGCAAGACCAAGAAAAGAACGAACTTCGGTAGGAGTTGTAGGAACACACCAATTTTTCACAGCTTCCACCTTTGCAGGATCAACATGAATTCCTTGGCTATTCACCACGTGTCCTAGAAATTGAACTTCCTCGAGCCAGAAGTCACACTTCGAGAACTTTGCGTACAATTGCTCTTTCTTCAACAACTCAAGAACCAATCTCAAATGTAGTTCATGATCGGTGTTGGATTTGGAGTAGATAAGTATGTCATCAATGAAAACGATCACAAACTTGTCTAGATAAGGCTTGCATACTCGGTTCATGAGATCCATGAAGACAGCAGGAGCATTGGTTAAACCAAATGGCATCACCATAAACTCATAGTGCCCATAACGAGTACGGAATGCAGTCTTTGGGATCTCATCATCATGGACACGCAATTGATGATAGCTAGAACGTAAATCGATCTTCGAGAAAATAGCAGCTCCTTGAAGTTGGTCAAACAAGTCATCGATGCGAGGAAGAGGATAACGATTCTTTATGGTAAGCTTGTTAAGCTCACGATAGTCGATGCACATATGAAACGATCCATCTTTCTTCTTTACAAAAAGAACAGGTGCACACCAAGGCGAATAACTAGGACGGATGAAGCCCTTCTCGGATAGCTCTTGAAGTTGACTAGAGACTTCTTGCATTTCCGATGGTGCAAGCCGATATGGTGACTTAGCCACGGGGTTTGCTCTCGGTATAAAGTCAATTTTAAACTCGACTTCGCGCACGGGGGGTAGACCACTAAGGTCATCAGGAAATACTTCAGGAAAGTCGCGTATGATAAGGACATCCTTAAGTTCTTTCCCTTTGACTTTCGTGTTGACCACGTAAGCCAAGAAGGCCATATACTTCTTGCTTAAGCACTTTCGGGCTTGTGTGCAAGACATGAGTTTAAGCCATTTGGAAGACTTTTCACCGAACACTTTCAAAGTATCTCCAGAGGGTAACGGTATACGAATGCACTTCTCGAAACAAATGATCTCGGCATGGTGTTTGGCTAACCAATCCATACCAATGATGACGTCGAAGCTTCCAAGTTTCATAGGGATAAGATCGATAAGAAAATCATGCGTGTCAAGACTTAAGATGCAATCACGAATAATGACGTCAACGGTGATCGGTTCTCCATCAGCAACTTCAACGGTAAGAGTTCTTTCTAGTTTCGTATGTGGCTTAGCAAGAATGGGTTCAAACTCTAACGAAACAAAACTCTTATCGGCTCCAGAATCAAATAGGACATAGGCATAAGTTTTATTAATAAGGAACATACCTGTTCAATTTTAAAAGGCATTTAACGATACAGTTAACGCATGGAAAGAATTAGGTCACACAAGTCAAAGGTAAGTTATCATACCATTTACCACATCGTTGTTTGCTTGTGCTTGATTTGCATTGATGTTGAAAGCACGTCCTCGGGCTTGTGGAACATTACCCACAAGACGTGGGCATTGTGGGCGGAAATAACCAGGTTCCCCACAGTTGTAGCAAACACGATTTGTGACCACGGCGGCATTCTTAGGTGCACGGTGGCAAGTTGCCACCAAATGACCATATTTACCGCATAAGGTGCAGATACGGCATGGTTGATTCCCCGGATGATGATACCTACAAGTGTTGCACATAGGTTGAGGACCAGCATAGGCCCTAGCCCCAGGCACTTGTGCCACAGGTGCACCCGCAGGTACAAGTTGTCTTTGGGGTTGTTTGGGTGCAGCCACAACATAGTTGCGTGCCGGTGTGAACTTGCGCTTTTTGTTGTGGTTGTTGTTGTTGTAAGACGGTTCAGCTTTGGTCTCCTTAACAGCCTCGGTAGCCGTCTTCTCTACCTTCTTTGCACCCTTCACAGACATGGTGCCCGCTCGTATATGGTTCTCAGTGAGTTGAGCGGTGATAGTAATGGCTTCTTCCAAGGTTGTGGGTCGGCTACCCACCACAGAATCTTGAATTTGGGGTGGTACACCCTTGATAAACTTCTCGATGTTGCGAGGGACAGTTTCGACCATATGAGGCAACAGTATACTCAACTCATGATGCCTAGTTGAGTAGGCCAAATGATCACCATCGTTTTGCTTCAAATTCCAGGACTCTTCTTCCAACTTTTGCAATTCGCTTCTCGGGCAGAACTTCGCGATGACGATGTTCTTGAACTCACCCAAGAGAGTGCCAATATAGCATCAGCTCCACGATTTCTCTTCTCGCTATTCCACCAGGTGAGAGCCCTTTGTTGGAGCATGCTAGTGGCATAACGAACTTTGAGTGCCTCGGGACACTCACAATTGACGAAGGTGTTTTCCATGCTCTCGAACCACTCAAGAAGACCAGTGGCTCCTTCCTTGCCACTAAAACTAGTGGGCTTGCAAGAGCTAAAGTGCTTGAAGGTGCAAGTTTGGTTGTTGCGTTCTTGGTTAGCACTGTTCTCTCCTTGACCATTTCCGTTGTTGCTAGAGTTGGTCATTAAGGTGCTATTAAGTTCAGCAACCATGGTCGGGATGACAGCAGCCATTTGTCGAGCAATCATGGCGGCTAGCTTACGATCGGAACTTCCACACTTTCCATGATGACAAGACATGCTGGAATATACAAAATAAGTTAGATACGAGAATTGGAATAACAATGATTATAGTTCAACAAGGATAAGGCAAAGGTTGTAAGGCACATGGAATGGTTCCATTTGGTAACGCATTACCCTTTGGAAACGTTGACACGTCAAGGTAAGTTGACCCATTCGCCTTAGAAATTTGTGTATGTTGACCATAGTTTATCACTCATCCTAGAAATCCCCAGGAAAGCATAACTAGTCCCGTAGGATTTATGCGATATGCTTGCCTTAGCCCAAGGGCCTTTTGCCAGGAAATCCAGAATACAGGTGTCTATGTGTCACACAAATTTCTTAGGTTCATGAAATCAAAACCTTGATGAGATTTTACATAGATTAGACATAAGTCTAAAGATTCAAGTCATAAGCATAAGTATACGATTCCACGTGTCATCGAGAATAATATTAAGAAGTTTCATTTGTCGGGGAGAGTCAAAGTGTCAAGGTAAGTTTAGGGAGACGAGTAACAAAGTTTAAACAATTACAAGGCAAACCTATTCTAAGGCATCAAGTTGCACATAAGTAAGGTATAGCATTATGTAGCATGTAACAATATATATATTTCCAAGAATATAAATATTATTCTATGAGGTTCATGCATAAGCTATAGTCTAGGTCACCATTTCTAATAACCTAAATCCCTATAGTTATGGGCTCTGATACCAATCTGTCACACCCCAACTTTGACGGCGGAAACGTCGAGATGTGAGGGTTAAGATTGTTCACAGCCACATAACGCTATATTTAAATGTAAATATTAAAATTATAAGTTTCAAAAGGCATTACAACCAAAAGTCTCAAAACATGAAATAGTTCTAAATAAAACAAAGCATAACATAGACATTTTATTCATTTAACTAGGTCAAAGTCCTAGTTTTATTGCAAGCTTCAAAAGTTCACTTTAAACTTGAGGATGACCTGAAACATGATAAAAATAAAAGGTCAACTAAAAATAGTTGGTGAGTTTCCAAGGTTTTCATACATAATATGATAAGGTTACAAGTAGCAATTCATGTCATAGGTTATAAGTTAGTAAGGTTATAGAACACATATCGTTACAACCAAACCTCAACTTGATTACAAGTATATAAGATTGGCTAAGTGTATTTGGTTCCCATGATGAACAAGCATACGTCATCAGGAGCCGGCAATACCTCGGCTTTAGCACCAAATAGGCTTGTCAGGCCCAAAGATCTAAGACGTCGCCAGGCTAGCAATAGTTAATGATTGTAAACAAACTATGTATCTCATATAATCACTTACAACACACAAATAACCATGACAAAAATATGAATTGCAAGTGCTTACAAGTTTAAACGTTTACAAGTGTATGAGAATAAGTATCATGTTTCACCCCAAATTAGTGTAAAAATATAAAAAGGGGGCAAGGAAAACTCACATGGCAAATAAGTATAAGAATGATGATTAATAAGAAATAATAATAACGTTCCAACGCAATCCTTCAAAAGGTACCTAGGAATATATAATTACAAGATTTAAGTTTAATAAGTTTAACGAATTAGAGAGGGCTAGGGTTCTAAGTAGAATTTGGGGTTTTTGTAAATACGCTAAATAATAAGGAAATATAGCATTTCATGTCTTTTACTAGAAAATATGCAATTAATCCATTTAAAATAACTAATATGGTCTACATGTAAATTTTAAATAAACACTTGGAACAACATGATGTAAACGATAATAATTTAAAGGTAATATTTGAATCAAAGATCATTTTGTTAACTAAGATTAAAAATCCATTTTAATAGGAATAAACTTAGAATAATATTTGTAGAAAGGTTTTATTGAAATTTATTTTTTTAATAAAATTCCAGAAAATTATTTGGTGTTTATAAAAAAATATTTAAAGTTTACAAAAACTATTTTTATAATTATTAAAAATTTTTCATAATTAATTTAAGGCCAAAAAGGCTTTAAAAAATCACATGAGGGTGCCCGGGTTCGAACCCGGGACCTCATGGATGTGGGGGACAAGACTTAACCAGTGAACCAAGGCTCTCAGCCGCGGTTTATTTGGTTTTAAAAATGTTAAAAACATAAGCAGAAGATAACCCCAATTCCTTATGAACCCTAATTCCACAATCCCAAAATTGAATGTTAATTCGAATGTTAGAATCAGATTATCCTTAGGGCTTTTGTTCCCTAAGAGTAATCGACTACAATGATGTATTTAATTGCCCGAATATGTTTGAATTGATGGAGATCCTAATCGAAGAACAAGTCGCGACCGCGGTACTCAATGGATGAGAAATCCCCAATGATAATCCAATTAAAGTTGCAGGTAGCTTCGAATGATGGCCTGGACTAAAAGCCCTCTACTAATTTTAATTCTTGAACTTCAGATTGTGGTGTTCAACTCGTGTGCAGGTCGTGATGAAGAAGGCGATTAAATTCAATGTTTGTTTTTTATTCAGGTGCAATTGGAATTGATAGTAGCTTTAGACTAGTTAAACGTTCGATTATGAGTCATTTAATTTGGTTATTATTAAGTTTTAATGGTCGAACGGCTATATGGTTAAATGGCGTCGGTTGTTTGGTCGAAGAGATTTGTAACCGGCGTTTAAACGTAATTAAGGTTCATAATGGAGTTCGAATCGAGTTCAAGAACGGTTTGGAACAGTTTCGGGATCAAGAAACGACCAATATTTGGTGTTTAAGAGGCGGCCAGAGCTGGCCGGATCTTGGCCGAAAATGGTGCCGGAAAAACGGGGTTAAGGACGGTGGTTTTTTTTTTAATTAATTACAGGATTACCCCCTGTAGTTTCAAGAGTTATCATTTTATGCATAAATCCTTTATTTTAAGTTTTAAAAAATGACAACTAACCCCCCCTAAGTTAATTAGTTCTAATTTAAGATCATTAAGTTTCTTTTTATTATTATTATTATTAATATTATTATTAATGTTATTATTATTATTATTATTATTATTTATTATTATTATTATTATTAACACTATTATTATTAATATTATTATTGTTACTATTATTATTATTATTATTATTATTATTATTATTATTATTATTATTATTATTATTATTATTATATTATTATTATTATTATTATTATTATAATCATTAGTATTAATGATATTATTATTAGTGTTATTATATTTATTATTATTACTATTTATTTAATAGTTATATTATCAAGTGGTATATTTAAAATTGATGGCAACATAACAAGTAAGCATAAGTAATCACCAATTTCATAATAAGAATTTAACAAAGATAACTTATAATTAAACCAAAAATACAAGATGTTACATATTAATTGATCAAGTTTCGCACTGTAGCTTTTGCTGATGCTAAAAATGCACTGTAGCTTCTACTGATGCTGAAGAATGCACTGTAGCTTCTTCTGATTCTGAAATGTAAAGTTTCAAACTTCTTTGATTGTATGATTGTATGGTTCTATTTAACTGATATAACCATTTATTGCTATTGGACATTGTTGACTTTGTTTTCATGACAATTTGTGCACAAGAAGATTTATAAATTTAAAAACTTCATGTATCCTACAGCCAAGTTAGTGCTCAGGTTCCAATTTCTTCATATTGATAATTTATTTGACAATTTTGTTGTTAAATTGTTTTCATGAATTATCTACTCCCCCTAAATTTTTTATCAATGTAGGCATTTAGCATAAATTTATGAGAAGAATATCATGAAAGACACATGTCTGTCCAAACATACTGAAAAGAAATAAATTAAAATAAACAAAATTGAATTGAGTACTATGTACAAGCATATATACACATAGAGTGGATCATACTATAACATAAGCATCTTCCTGTTTGATTTGTTTGATGAAATGGTACTTGATCCTAGTTCTAATTGCAAGTTAGTTTGTCCACTTAAATCCAAATAAGAGTAATGTATCAACTAGGCATGTTGTTTATCATGTTTTTAGGTTTATTTGAGAGTAGCTATTATGAGTTTCATATTCAAATCCCTTAGAGTTTATCCTCCCTTAGTGAGTCAAATCATCACTTTTTCACACTTACAAACTATGTACTTTAAGTTATAATTTCTATCTTGAGATGTGTATGACATCTCATTAATGCATTGATGTAATAGCTATGAAGTTAATATGCAGTTGATCACATAGGATTCTTTTGAGAGCTAAAATATGACCATCATCAGTTCACCAGGTCTTTACTTCCGTAAAACAGAGGTGCCTTTAACCCAGGTCTTTGTTTACACAAAACAGAGGGATGATGAGGATCATGATCTTTTCAACTGTTGGTTACAAATGTACACAATGGTGATCATACACCCAGGTCTTTGTTTACACAAAACAAAGGGAATATGATTAACAAAGATAGACATTGTAAAGTGTTGGTACATAGTGTGCTTAGATGAGTGATTTGGTCACATCAAAATAAGACTCACTTGCTGTATCCTCAAAATGAAGTTTCCCACAAACAGTCACTTTGCATTATGTTAAGCATGCTCTTAATGTAGTTTCCACTCAAGATGAACCTACTCATATATCAAGCAATTATGATCAGATTTTTTATGATATAAAGGCATAGTGTACTATTATTTCCCAAACATATGTCATGCTTAATCAAAAGGCATAGTAAGAAAGATAATATTTTTTTCTATGATTTTCTGAATGTTTGTTTTGGGTTTTATTCATTGCTATTTATAAGAACAGACACATGCTTTTCTTTATTCATAATGATTAATCTATGTTAATCATGCCCAGAGACTCAATTAGAAATCTGAAAACTGAATCGAAGGCTTTAGTGAATAAATCAGCAAGCTGATTTATGGTATCTACTTTGACTAACTTGATCAAACCTTTTTCTGAGCAATCTCTCAGAAAATGGTATCTGATTTCATTGTTTTGTTTTACTATGTTGCACTGGATTAGCAATGATAAACATAGCAGCTGAATTGTCAATATAAATTGGAGTTTGAAAGAAATTGTAACCATAATCAAGCAATTGGTTTTGCAACCAAAGTACTTGAGAGCAAACAGCTGAAGCAGCTATGTACTCAGCCTCAGCTGTGGATACAGATACATGTGTTTGCTTTTTGCAATACCATGAAACAAGTCTTGGTCCTAGAAATTGACACCCACCAGTTGTGGATTTTCTGTTGTTGTTGCATCCTTCAAAGTCACTATCTGAATATGAGTAGAGAGTGCAGTCATGATCCTTTGGATTCCAAAGTCCAAGGGTTGGTTTCCCTTTGAGATATCTAAAAAATTCTCTTCACAGCATTCAGATGAGACTCTTTTGGATCTGATTGGTACCTAGCACAAACACACACAGCAAACATAAAATCAGGCCTACTTGCATTTAAATACATAATAGATCCTATCATTGATCTATACAATCTTTGATCAACAGATTTTCTTGTAGGATCAGGTACAATCTTATCAATTGTTGAGGCAGGTGTTTTGCATGAAGATGTATCAGAAAGATTGTACTTCTTCAATATTTGATGTATATACTTGTCTTGATTGATGAAGATGCCATCTGTTTTTTATGTACTTGTAGACCAAGGAAGGAAGTTAATTCTCCCATTGAACTCATTTGAAACTTAAATTTCATCAACTGTTCAAAACTTACAAATAGTCTCTTGTTAGTTGATCCAAATATAATGTCATCAACATAAATTTAAACAACTAAGATATCTTGATGTTCTTGTTTGAGAAAAAGAGTCCGACAAATAGTTCCCCTTTTATATCGATGCTTAAGCAAAAAAGATGATAATGTTTCATACCATTTTCTTGGTGCTTGATGAAGACCATACAAAGCTTTATGAAGCTTGTATACCCTGTGAGGGTAATCAGGATCTTCAAAACCAGGAGGCTGAGCTACATAGACTTCTTCATCAATTTTCCCATATAAGAAAGCACATTTGACATCCATTTGATAGACAGTGAACTTCTTATATGATGCATAGGCTAGGAATACTCTTATGGATTCAATTCATGCAACTGGTACAAACACTTCATCATAGTATATCCCTACTTCTTGAGTATATCCATGTGCAATTAGCCTTGCTTTGTTTCTTACAATTATACCTCTGTCATCTAGTTTATTTTTGAAAAGCCACTTTGTGCTAATTGGATGTTGACCTTCAGGTAGATCAACTAGATTCTAGACTTTTTGCTTTCTGAATTGTTGAAGCTCTTCCTGCATAGCTTTAATCCAGCTATTATCTTTTAGTGCAGCTGTGATATTTGGAGGAACCACTTGTGAAAGAAAAAAAGAGAAGAGACAGATGTTTGCAGCTCCCCCTTGGCTTCTTGTGGTTCTTTCATTAAGATCACCAATGATGTTGTCTATTTGATGTGTCTTATGAATTCTAGTTGTTGGAATAGACTTAACTGGAATAGATGATTCCAAGTTAGTTTAGTGATGCAGATGGATTCAGGTGAAATGATGAATTTATGAAGTAGTCAAATTGATCATCCTGTTGATCATTGGAAGCTGGATGATTTTTCTCATGAATTGGTACATCAGCTGCATTATGAATGCCTTCCGTAGGAACTTCTACGGATGGTTTTTGTGCTTCCACAAGAGTTACAGGAACATTTACGGATGGTATTTGTTGAGTTGCTGAAATCAACTCTTTTAAATGCAATTGATCATCTCCAATGTTTTGAATATCTATTGATGTAATAATCATATCTCGGAGGTATAACACTCATATAAGGATGCAGAAGTAGCAGCTGTTGATGAAGTGTTTTCATCTAAGGATGTAGATTGACTAGGTGTGAGATTGATATTCTCACAAGGACCGAATATGATGATTGAGTCAATGATTGTATGGCGGAATCAAACAATCAATGAACATTTACTGTTTAATACTCATAAATGCTCTTTGTATTAATGAAGGTGATCGGTTACAATGAATGCTAGGGTTTGAGCATTAAACAGTAACGATACACCTTGTGAACATAAGACCAAAACAAAATTTTCTGATTGTCTATGATGTCTACTAATAGTCACCTCACATAAGAGGTTTTCTATTCTATTTATAGGCTGACAAGTTGCCTTTAACAAAAAGACTAAACTACCCCTGACCTATACATCAGAGAACTATTCTAAGTATAAAAGTCTTCATCAGCATTTCCTTTGTTCATCCGCCTTAACTAATGCGGATGTGTTGATCTTCATTAGCATTTCTTTATCTTCTTCAGCATTGGTGTTTGGTCATCAGCATTGACTAATGCAGATGAGCAAACACTTGGCGCATTTGTTGCTGAGCATCAGCATTAGTAAATGCGGATGTACAAAGTCCTTGTCAGCATTTGTGTTTGGTTATCCGGATTTGTAAATGCTGAAGAACAAACACTTGTCAGCATTTGTTCTATGTCATCCGCATATACAAATACGATTACCCGACACTTTTCTTCTGATTCTTCATGAAGATTCTTCATCCACATTGGTTCTTAGACTTGTGGGATTTCCAACAGAACAACCATCAACCCACCACTTGAATTGACATCTATGATCCTTTCAGGGTCTAACATAGATCCATTGAGCTGGTCTTGTGCTACATTAACCAAAGTTAAATGAGTCTGTGAGTGCATCTATATCAAACAACCATGATGATCCATTCATATATTTAAGAAATAAGGATTCATCAATGACACATTAGGATTTTCTTCCACAATGTTTTGTTGTGGAATATAAATCCTATATGATTTAGATGTTGAAGAGTATCTGTTGGATCTAGAAAGGCTGTTGTAACCATAACCAAGTCACTTAGAAGATTTTGGTACAACAAACAAAGGACTTCCGAAGCTAAGTATGGAACTTCCGAAGGAAGAAGGAGCTCTTCCGAAAACTAAGTGTAAAACACACTTCCGAAGAAAAACTCCAACTTCCGAAGACAAAGAACCTACTTCCGAAGATCAAGACTTAGAGAGAAAGATCTGAAGTCAACTTTCGAAGTACAAGAAGTCCTCAAAGCCTCGGAAGCATAGAAGCCTCTACCAAAGTATAAGTGGCTTTGGAATAACAAGTTCTTCCGAAGCCAGTTAACCTTCGGAAGACACTCCTATTATCCAGTGGACATAAGTATGGCCTCTCTGACACTCCGCTGCAAATCTCTGAGATACTGCATGACGTTTTCTCAAAAGCCATGTAGTTGACCATACTTTAATCCACTGTTTACCTTTTTATGTTAGTACAGTTGCCATCTTTAGTTGGTGACAAAAGGTAAGTCATGGACATGTCATGACTACCATATCTTAGATAATACTTTATCTAAGATACCTTAACTTTAGCATTGTAGTATATGCTTTAGTCTTAGGTTTCCAGCTGGTATCAAAGTATATCCGGCTGTAGGATCTAGTATATATAGTTTCTCATTGTAACTCTTGTTTCATGCTTGTAAGTCTTGTAATATCTTGAGTTGAGAAGTAATATATACAAGTGCCTTGAAAATATATTTCTGCTTGTTCCTTTGCTACTTATTATATTATTATCAACTCTTGTAAAAGACATTACTTCATCTGATTTGAGTGTTTCCATAAGTGAGTTTGAGAGAAATACAAGTGTTTAAGTGACAAACCCGATCCTGCAATTTGTATCAGAGCTTTTTAGGCTCTTGATTGTGAGATCTTACCATCCTAATCAACCAGTTTTTCACTCCTCCTTATACCTCACTCAAAATGGCCCTCAACAAATCTGAAGTAGAGATGGGAACAATGACCAAAGCTCCCATCATCGCCCCTGAAAATTTCAGGTCTTGGAGCAGAAGAATGGAAGGCTTCATCAGGTATCAAGACAACAAGATGTGGCAATCCATTGTCAATGGCCCGTATAAGCCAAAAGTAGCTGGTGGAAACGGTGCCATGATTGAGAAAGCCGTTAAAGATTATTCTGATGAAGACAGGAAGAAGCTTGACATAGACAACAATGCTATGACTGTTCTCATGACTGCAATCCCAAACTCTATCATGGTGGGGTTTGAGCATTGTAAGTCTGCCAAAGAACTCTTTGATGCTCTTGCTCAAATGTACTGAAGCTCGAATGATTCCAAGAAGGACTCACTAAAGCAGCAGTTTGAGAACTTCACCTATGTTGCTGGAGAGACTCTTAGCCAGCAATATTTCAGGTACATGGCTCTTATTTCTTCCCTTCAATCTGTGGGAATCACTCATGAACTCAGTGACCTTACTAGAAAGTTTATGAGTGCTCTACCCAATGAGTGGACATTCTACTGTGTCTCTATCAAAAGAACAGAGAATCTGAATACACTCACCATGACCGAACTCTATAGGATCCGTGATGGATACCGTTTGGAAATGGAAAGCAAGAGGGGTCATCAGACAAGCAGACCCTTGATTCTTCCTGCTAGCAACGCTTTAATGGTTGCTGAAGGCTCAGGAATCTCCTAGTCTCAGCAATATCTGACCTACACCTAGCAGCCATCTTGTTCCTCTGGGCCTTACATCACATTTCTTGAGACCTTACTAGAAAGTTTATGAGTGCTCTACCCAATGAGTGGACATTCTACTGTGTCTCCATCAGAGAACGAGAATTTGAATACACTCACCATGACCGAACTCTATGGGATCCTTGATGGATACCGTTTGAAAATGGAAAGCAAGAGGGGTCACCAGGCAAGCAGACCCTTGAGCCTTCCTGCTAGCAACGCTTTAATGGTTGTTGAAGGCTCAGGCATCTCCCAGTCTCAGCAGTACCTGACCTACACCCAGCAGCCATCTTGTTCATCTGGGGCCTACATCACATTCCCTCCTGAGACTCCAAGGTCTCAACAAGCTCAGCAAAGCTCCTTTCAGGAGGGTTGTGCATTTGTCTCAGGAAGTGGGCACTCAAATGACTATCAATACTGCTTTGATGATCTAGAGTGTTTTAGCCCAGATGACATAGAGTATGTGGACATAGTCCAACAAATGGCTCTTCTAACCTACAGAGCAAAGAAGTTCTTTAAGAGAACTGGAAGGCAATTCCCTTAGAACCCAATCAGCAACAAATTTGGGTTTGACAAAAGCAAGTCCAAATGTTACAACTGTAACCAACTTGGTCATTTTGCAAGGGAATGCAAGGCTCCCAAGTCCAACTCGGGAACCTCACAGGCCTCCACACATCCCTCTACACCAAAGCCCACCGGAAAGAGAACAGAGACTGCTGCAATGGCTCAAGAAGTTGACTGGAGCTTCATGGTTCAAGATGTGACTCCTGCTCAAGCACTCATGGTCAGAACAGATGAAAACAAGGTATATGAACATCTCTGTACCCCTGCCTGTATTGCTAAGGTTAAACTATATCAGGACTACAATATGGAAATTAAATCTGATATTGAGTCTTTAAATGTTTTAAAATCTGACTTTAAAAGGGCTGAATCTGACTACAAAATAAAAATCGAGGAGTTAGAGAAAACTGTGTCCCTCTTAAAACATGAACATACAAACTACAAGACTCAAATAAAGGATTTAATATCCAAGTTGACTGAGGCTCAAGCCCAGCTTGTCACTGCTGAGGCTCAAGCCAGGAAGTATGCTATTTCCGAGCAAAACTTCCAAGCCATTCTTGCATCATCCTCTCACTCAAAACTTTGTTATCAAAACAAAGGTGGGTTAGGAACCAATGAAATTGCTCCACCACACTCTTATGAGTTTATAAGACAACCAAGGTGTGGTACTGAAGAGCAAGAGGTTCCATCTGTTGACCCACCTTCTCAAGAGTCAAAGAATGATGCAACTATGGAGACCATCACAGGGAAGAAACAGGTAATTATGCCCTCCCCAACCAATGATGATCAAACCCTGACCACCAAAGCCAGAAGAAGCAGAGCTAAGGCAGCCAGAAAAACTGCCAAGAATGTGGGTGAATCCAAGCTAAAGATAGACCCAAAGCAAAAGGGTGTATTCATCTCAGCTGGATTCCAGGTGGTTGGAAATTCTGATTCAGGAAAAGAGTGCAGTACCAGTACTCCTATCCTACCAAAGGATCTGCAATTAAAGGGAAAGATTGCTGATGAAGAGAAAAAGAACAAGAAACAGCAATCCTCTCATTCCCAGAAAGTTAACATTGCATGCATAATGTGTGGTCTGCAAAACCACATGGCTAAAGATTGTTACTACAATCCTGCTAGCACACATTATGCAAATAATGTTAAAAGAGAAGGAGTCAGGGAAGGTTTCTCATTTGGACCATATCAAATGGTTCAAGTGATGAAAAAGGGAAAGCTTGTTTCCGAAGTAAGGCTTCTCTCGGAAGAAAATTCTTCTTCCGAAAGGAAAAAGACTTCGGAAGTTAAAGCTGTAAAGACTCAGAAAAGCAAAAGAGTCCCCTTGAAACCATCCCAGAAGAAGACTGCTTCGGAAGAAAAGGTGGTGAAGGTCTCTTCCGAAAAGAAAGAAGCTTCGGAAGAATGCCAAGCTACAAAAGCTTCAACAAGCTCATCCTTTATGATCAACCAAGGGATGGAATGGAAGATCAAGGAAGATGCTGTAGCCCAAACCTCTTCTTCAAAGACATCCATTGAACCCCCATGCATAAATTTTGGTTCAATTATGTCACTATCATTGGAAGAACCCCTGACCAATAAGGCTTGGGTTTCCAATCAAAACTAATTATCTCACCTTATGTGCAGGGACATCCATATGACAAGAATAACAACATTTGGATTGTAGATAATGGATGCTCCAGGCACATGACAGGAAACAGATATCTCCTTCAAAAATTTCAATATTATGATGGAGGTCCTGTCCAGTTTGGAGGTGAGGCCGGGGGATATATTTCTGGCAGAGGAAGTATATCCAATGGAAAGTTAAAAGTTGACAAAGTTAATTTTGTCAAACAGCTTGAACACAATCTGTTAAGTGTTTCTCAATTCTGTGATCAAAAGCTGCAGGATCGGGTTTTGTCACTTAAACACTTGTGATTCTCTCAAACTCGCTTATAATAACACTCAAATGAGATGAAGCAATGCCTTTAACAAGAGTTGATAATAATATAATAAGTAATCAAAGGAACAAGCAGAAATATATTTTCTACTTGTATATATTACTTCTCAACTCAAGATTACAAGACACTTACAAGCATGAAACAAGAGTTACAATGAGAAACTATATATTCTAGATCCTACAGCCAGTTATACTTGATACCAGCTGGAAACCTATGACTAAAGCATATACTAAAATGCTATAGTTAAGGTATCTTAGACAAAGTATTATCTAAGATATGGTAGTCATGACATGTCCATGACTTACCTTTTGTCACCAACTAAAGATGGCAACTGTACTTAACATAAAAAGGTAAACAGTAGATTAAAGTATGGTCAACTACATGGCTTTTGAGAAAACGCCATGCAGTATATCAGAGATTTGCAGCGGAGTGTCAGTCAGGCCACACATATGTCCACTAGATAATAGAAGTGTCTTCCGAAGGTTAACTTGCTTCGGAAGAACAAGTTCTTCCGAAGCCACTTATACTTCGGAAGATGCTTCTATGCTTCCGAGGCTTTGAGGACTTCTTATACTTTGGAAGTTGACTTCAGATCTTTGTCTTTAAGTCTTGATCTTTGGAAGTAGCTTGTTTGTGTTCGGAAGTTGGAGTTTTCCTTCGGAAGTGCATTTTACACTTAGACTTCGGAAGAGCTCCTTCTTCCTTCGGAAGTTCTATACTTGGTTTCGGAAGTCCTTTGTATGTTGTACTCAAAATCTTCTGAGTGACTTAGTTTTGGTTGCAACAGCCTCTCTAGATCCAACAAACTCCCCCTAGGCTGATGCTACCAAAACTTCACTTATTTCTGCTTCTCAAAGCTTTCAGCACCAGGGACAAAAGATATTTGTCTGTCTCTGTTCTTCCCGGAAGTAGTGCTGAGAAGCTTGTACAAGTCATTCGTGGATAGGATATCCAGTCTATCACTTTGAATGACATGTACCCTCTGTTGTGACCCCCTGAAGAGAGTTAGTTGACGGGAGTTGTAGTCATACTCCCATCTAACTATGGTCTCAAGTTCAGGACCTTCAACCATTTGAAGAAAGGCTTTGCCTTTGGTTGCTGATCCTCACCTTTCCTCCTCCTCTCTCAGTTTCAACTCCTCTTCAACCTTGCTTCTAGCAGTAAGCTCGGCCATATGAAGGCTGCCTAGATGATTTCTGATGTGGGCAGCTACACATCGGAGTTTGAAGGGTTGGAGAATGGTTTCTCTCTGCAGTCAGCAATGTCGAACCTGCTTAAGTGTAGCAGATAAGGCATTCAGCCTGTTAAGCTCTCCATTCTCTCTCTCAACAACAAAGTTGTGAGAAGAGTCTTCGAACCTCCACTGGATTATCTTCTTTCTGGGTACAAGAGGTTGTCTTGGTACCCTATCTCCTTTCTTTGTATCCAGCAGAATCACCAGCTTTCTCCTAAGCTTCTTTTCTTCCTCATTCAATGTATCTGAATTGAGGCCAAGGAGTTTTGCAGCTTGGTCCAAAGTTCCTCTGGGCAGATTAAGAAATTCATCTCTTGTGAGGGAACTTGAGGATCCATCAACATAAGTCAAGTTGACTGAATCCTCCTCACAGGAGATGTCGCTCAGAGTTTTACAGTTGAAGAGCTTAGTCTTGATCGCCTTGAATTCCTCCATAGAGAGATGTTTGGAAGGCTGAGGGGATGGTTTGATTGGTTGTTGGGTAGGTTTAGGAGTTTGGGTTCTGGCTAAGGTTTTGGGTTGGATGATGGGTAGTTTAGGTGGTTGAGGTGAAGAGGTTGGTAGGTGTGATGGTGTAGGTTCAGGGGTGAATGGTTCAGAGGTGGGTTCAGTTTTGATTGGGAAGGGAAAGGGTATAGGTTCAGGTTGAGGTTGGGTTTGGATTTTGGGTTGAGAGGTTGCTTTGAAGGTCATCCCCGTTCCATTCTATACATCTCTTTTCTTCTCCCCGCACGAATGTCAGCCTTGATGTCACTGACATGTCGTTGGAGAGTCTTCTCAGACATGGGACCCACCTGCCTTCCAGAGAAGCCGTGAGCTTTGAGATAACTCTTCATCCAAGCTTTCTCACCTATCTTCTTGGCGGCAGACAGTCCACCTTCTTCTTCTTTCTTACTCCTTTCCACAAGCTTCTCCCTTGCAGCTCTCTTTCTCTCCTTCTCCATTTGATCTTGCTCTTTGTTGAAGAGCCATAAGATCGTATCACTGTTGTGTGGAGACAATTCCTCTTGAGAGAATCCTCTGGAGAGTAGGAAAGTGATCCTTTCTCTCCTAAGTGAAGCTGCAGATCAGCTTCCCTTTCCTTTCTCTTCTGCCTTTCCTCTTCTAAGGCCAACCTTGCAGCCTCTTCTTTTTGCTGTTTTTGCAGCAAGGTTGCCTTTCCAGCTCTATCAGCTCCTCTAATGGTAGCAGGAGTACATCTTCCGAAGCAGCCCCTAGACTGACAAGTCTATCTATAACCTCTACCCTTCTTCGATTGTTGACTGCCTCCTGGTTGGGTGCTGCTACTTTGGTACTTGCAGCTAACAGTTTCCCAGTTGATAGTCTACCTTTCCTTTTGAGCTTCTCCAACCTTTCTTCTTCCTGAAGCTCTTTCGAAGTCATCTTCCTCTTGCCTTTTATGTCTTCGGAAGTGCTAGACTTTGGGGGTTCTTGGATAGAAGATCCAGGTTGGGTGGTAGAGGTAGGAGCTGGAGTCAATGCAGATGTTAGAGCCAATGGTTGGCTGAGAAAGTCCTCCCTATTAACCTCAGATGCAAGTTCCAGAATTGCATCTGTGACTATTAGATCATCGGAAAGAGAAAATAGTCCTTCCGCAGCAGCAATCTCAGCTTCGGAAGTTTGAGCTTGTTCTTCCGAGGCTTTGAATTGTGCTTCGGAAGTCTGTGAAAATACACCTTCTGTCCCAACTGTCTCAGTTGCTGGGCCATCAATCCTAGTTTCCCCTTCGAAATTAATCTCAGGTTCCACTTGGGCCTTAGGTTGACCAACTTCCTCAACAATGGTAGGAGGTGCATTCAACCTCTGAAGCTCTTGAGCTCCGAAGTAGATCACAGACATATCTGCACTAGGCTGTTCTATGAGGGATTCCAAAAGGAACTTGTTAAAGAACCTATTGAGATCCTGGAGCATCCTTTGATCCACTTGAAAGACAACTGGAGGAGGCTCAGGGAAGATAGCAGCTTGTTGCATTGGATATCTTGAGCTCAAAGAAGTTAGAGCTTGACCTTGGGTTTCCTGTCTTTGGCTTTGTCTCTCAACACTCTCCCCCTTTTGTAAAGTCGGCATGTTAATCCCATCAACACCATTTGGAAACCATATTTAGGTGATCCATTTAACATGGTTTCCAAATCAAGTTATCCTACTTGCACACACGTGTGAGTTTACCCACATAAGTGGTTAGGTGACCTTTATCCCACCAATGTGGTATCCGCACCTTAAATCACAAGTTCCCTCTAAATGGTTAGGTGACCTTTATCCCGTTTAGAGTTTCCAAATGACTCAAGTGTTGTGCAAAGGACGTGTTAAACTTGTTTTGTTAAAAGTTTAGAGATTTCATAATTCTAGTTTTAGAAAACTCTATGTACTTGTATTTGCATGCTTTCAAATACAAGGTACCCTATGGTCCTTTGATTAAAACAAATTTTAATCTTTAAAATCATTAAATCATTTTAATAACCTTTTATTACTTTTAATGATTAAGAACTACCAACTTTCAGCTTGTAAAGTTTTGTTAATGAGTTTGTAATGTATGACAAAATATCAACCAAACAATCAAACAAGCATAAACATAAACAACCATAGTGTGCATAACCTTAGCTACTATTGTGACCACACTTGTTTGCCATCACAAGTGTGGTCATTTGGTCTTTCCTAAGGGTTGAAATCAACACAAAATTGAGGTCATCATAGACCCCCACTTGAACTTGCATCGATATGCTTCAAGTTCCATGTCTTTGATGTCCATCTTTGGGTCTTGATCTTGTGCATCTTCCTTTTACAAAATTGTATCCTAATACATTTTTCTAATAAAAGAAATGCACCTAATCTATTAATTAAATAACTAAATGAATAAATAATTACAACCCAAATAATAAACATAAATATTACAACCCAATTGAATGAACAAAAACCAACCATTCCAATCATCCAAATCAAAAGGCCAAAGGCTAGGTTATGCACACTAACATCCAATGATCATATCATCCAAACATATAATGAAACCCCATTAAAACCACCAAATTTCAGCCAACATAAACTGAAATTTGGGTATTAAACATTGTCCAAACAATCAACATTTCATAATATATATCTTTCAAGATCTAATCACTAGCATGTGTGATATGACCTTGAAAGTTTGGGGAATCATTCATACAAAATATAGCAGCCCAAAATCAGCCTATAATAAATTGATAATACTTCTTTAAAACCGATTTTAAAGACTAAGAACAAGCAAGTTATCCACATAACCGGCTCTTGATGCCATTGATGGGTTTGTTAGAACACCAAAACCGTAGTTTAACCATTTAAACTTACACAAAAACGCAGCGGAAGTATAGCATTTTAACATGTTTATAAACTGAAAATTTCATGTTCTTAATGATGTTTTAAGATGGAGAAACAAACCCAAATCAAAAGGGATCTTTTGTATGTGAATAAACATGCTATGTATACATAAAACAACATAATATGACAACCACAAAGGGCTGCCATATCTACCTTTCTGCAGCTCTAAAACCGACCAAAGAAAAGAGGAAAGGATGCTGAAAATTCGGCCAAAACTCCAAGGAAGGAGCCCTCAAGCTTGTATACCCCAAGCCTCCTTGCAAAGCACCTTCTTGTTAGGAAGAATCACCACCAAAACTTCAAGAAAACCTCAAAAATTCTGCTGCTAGAACCGCGAATCTTGAGAGAAAATGAGAGAATTTTTCTTGTTTGCATGTATTGAGATATGAGAGAAAGAGAGAGAGCAAGACAAGCATTGATGTGTGTTTATTTTCAAGGCCAAGGAACCAATCAAATAAGGGGGGGGGGGGCGGCCGAAAATTTCAAAAGAGGTTTCCCTCTTTTAAAATTTAACACACACATATACATTATCTAGTCTTGTAACTAGTTTATGCAATTAACCATTTAATTGTATAAGTAGTATACTCTCATTATTATTTGGTGTTATCCAACTAATTTGAATAAGACTTCAAATAATATTATTGAACAAAATATTCTAATAAGTTGTTCCATCTCATATGCAACTTATTTAGAAAACCCATTTTCTAAATTGGTGTAAATATTTAATTGCATGATCATATCATCAATTAAATATTAATTGGTGTTTGCTAAGCTTGTTATTGGGTATAACCCGACTTGGATCATAACGTACAAACCACATCAATATTCTAAGTGTCTTGGGCACATAGAATCCTACAGGAGAAACCTGGGATACATAAAGAATGTGTCCCTTTGCAGATTTCCCATAAGGTTAGACAGCACAAACCTTGAATAGTTGAAGCGGAGGCTTTGTACAAACCGTGAACTAAGCACCCCGAGTTCATAGGGATTTGATCCCATCCCCCAGATTTGTTAGATAGACAGTGAAGAATCACATGCAACAGGAACTTCCACTTGTAGGAGAAGTTGAATTTGTAGACCGTTGACCTGCTTACATCTCCACCGTATCCCATTTGGAGATAAGAACTATCTAATCTGATTTGGGGAATTCCGTCAGAGCGCCTTCATCATGGAGCTCGAGATGCCTCCCTGATGATCTGTTCAGTGATGACCAACTCTTGGCCACAAATGCTTGACCTTATAGCACAAACCCCGTTTAGGGTTTTCAATTCGACCATTTGCCCAAATTCGGACATTTGGTTTTGATTAGATGTAGGGTTTACTGTCAAAGCAGTGTAGTATAAAGATTGGGCTAGGAAAGAAATGATATCTGAGAAGTCAGCATCCCTTGAAGAGTCAAGGAGTGCGACTTGGTTGTGCTAAGGGTTTAAGGCCATTGAGGAAGATAACAGTAGAATAGTTCAGAGTAACATAAATTGGAGAAGAAGAAAGCTTATAGGGCAGTAATTTGGGTAAAAAGAGTGTAAGTGATTAACCGGAAGTATTTAAATGGGTGAAATGGCGGTTTAAAGGCTGGTTTGGATAAGATGATGTGAGGGTTCAGTGGATGATGGGACATGGGGCGGTAAGGTTGGTGGAACCCATTAAATAATCCGACATCATTAACAAAATCTTTACTTTTTACACGTGTGGGGCCCAAAAGATTTCCGTTACACAGTAAAATCTTTCTTCGAGTATAAGGCATTTCCGAAGGTAAGTTCTTCCGAGGCAAATTTACTACTTTCCGAAGGTAATTGCTTCTTCCGAGAGTATATGTTTATGTTCAGATGGATGTGTTAAGTGCTTCGGAAGTAGATTTGAGGTGAACTCAATCGCTTCTTCCGAGTTAACACTCTTCCGAGAAGAAGATTATCCCGTGAGAAATTTGCTTCGGAAGATATGCAAGCATCTTCCGAGGGTTAATTTCTCTTCGGAAGAAACTTATACTTAGATAAATTTAAAAAGATCTTTTGTAACAGGGCTTAGATTGTTTTGACATAAGACTTTACACATTAAAAGGTTTTCAATTAAGTTGACTAATCAATGTTTATCATCCCAATAGCTGTAATGAGATATTTAAATCTCTGTTCATCAAATGTTTTGGTGAATAAATCAGCATATTGTTCATTTGAATCAACTTTGATTAGTTTTGATAAGATTTTTCTCATGAATATCTCTAATGAAATGATACCTGATATCAATGTGCTTTGTCTTGGAGTGCTTCACTGGATTTCAATAATGGATATAGCACTATTGTTGTCAATGTGGATAGGAGTGCTCATGAAGTTGAATCCATAGTCTATCATCTGGTTTTGAATCCACAGCAGCTGAGCACAGCAACTAGCAGCAGCAATGTATTCAGCTTCAGCAGTTGATGTAGAGACACAGGATTGCTTTTTGCATTGCCATGAGATGATCCTTCCACCAAGAAATTGACATCCACCTGATGTTGATTTCTTGTTGATGTTGCAGCCACCATAATCGCTGTCAGAGTAACCATAGAGATTAAAATCACTATTTCTCTTGGATACCAGAGACCTAATTTAGGTGCTCCTTTGAGGTATCTAAGGATTCTCTTGGCAGCAATTAGGTGAGACACACCTTGGAGCAGCCTGATATCTTGCACAGATGCAAGTTGCAAACATGATATCAGGTCTACTTGCTGTGAGATACATCAGAGAACCAATGATTGCTCTATACTGATGTTGATACAGTATCCTCCCCCCTCAGATCAGGGCATAGATCATGGTTTCTGGTATAGGTGTCCTTTGCTGCTTTACAATCCTTCATATCAAATCTCTCTAAGAATCATTAACATACTTAGATTGATTGATGAAGAACCCTTCCTTCAATTGCTTTACCACCTGAATTCCAAGGAAAAAGTCCATTTTTCCCATGGAACTCATCTCGAACTTCTTCTTCATAATGCTCTCAAAGTCTTTGCACATTTGGTCATTTGACGAACCAAATATGATGTCATCAACATAGACTTGAACTAGCAAAATGTCTTCCCAGACTTTCTAATGAAGAGAGTCTTATCAATGGTACCTCTAGTATAACCATTCTTCAGGAGAAATTAAGACAATGTCTCATACCACAGCCTAGGTGCTTGGTGCAGCCCATATAGAGCTTTATCCAACTTGCACACATAGTTTGGATGTTTGTGGGTCTTCAATCATGGAGGCTTGCATACATAGACTTCCCTATCTATATCCCCATATAGAAAGGCACACTTGACATCAAGCTGGTAGACAGTGAAATTCTTGGATGCAGCATAAGCAAGGAAGATCCTAACTGCCTCAAGTCTTGCAAAAGGTGCAAAGACATCAGTATAATCGATTCCTTCCTCTTGAGTGTATCCTTGAACCACCAGTCTTGCCTTGTTCTTGATAATCAAGCCTCTATCATCTCTTTTGTTCCTGAATACCCATTTGGTGCCTATAGGTATTTGACCAGATGGTAGCGGACATAGGTTCCAAACCTTTTGTCTTTTGAATTGAAGCAGCTCCTCTTGCATTGATTCAACCCAGCTACTATCTTTCAAGGCATCTTCCACCTTCTTGGGTTCCATTTGGGATAAGAAGCATGAGTACAAGCAGACATTCCCATTATGAGTTTGTCCGCTTGTTCTCACACCCTCAGAGACTTCCCCTATGATGTTCTCAGCTGGATGAGTATTGTGAATTCTGAGTCTTGGAATCACCTCCAGTTGCAAAGATAAGTCCAAGTTGGACATATTTTGCTTAGGTGCTTGAATACTTGGTCCAGCTGTTGTTTCAAGCTCATTCAATGAGGACTAATTGAATGAAAGAGAAACATCATCATTTCTTTGCTGTGAAGCATCATTAACAATTGTCTGTTCCTTCAGAATGCTGCTTCCATCAGCTTGGTGTTGTGCAGGATCACCTAAAGAGATTTGAAAATCATCAGGTGAATCCCTTGTTGAAGTTCCACTATCTCTTGAAATGGTTATGCTGTCAGATCTTTCAATAGTGGGAATTTGATTTGTTGTAGCTCTTGAAGAACTTGGAGTAGGTCTGGGAAGCTCAAACAGTTGATCTTCATCAGAATTGCTTTAAGCACCTGTTCCAGCTGAAACATTCTCACAAGATGGTTTAGAATAGTTTGGAAACAATTCTAAATCAAAGATATGATCAGGGCCATTCCCCCTAACACAAGGAGTGTGCTCATTAACTACAATGTTGGAAGATTCCTCAAATTGTTGGTTTTTAATATTATAAACCCTGTATGCTTTAGAATAGGAGGAATATCCAACAAAGATAGCATCATCTGACTTTTCAGCAAATTCTGCCAAATTGTCTTTTGTGTTAAGTATGGTACACCTGCTGCCAAAGGACCTTAGAAAGCCAATGAACGGTGGCCTCTTGTTCCATAACTCATAAGGGGTCTTTCCATGTGGCTTTACTACAAGAACTCTGTTCTGCACATAGCATGCAGTGCTGACTGCCTCTGCCCAGAATTTTAGAGGCAGCTTTGAATCAGCTAACATAGTCCGAGCAGCCTCAATAAGTATCCTATTTCTCCTCTCAGCAACACCATTTTGTTGAGGAGTTCTAGGAGCACTGTATTGTCTGGCAATCCCTTTTGAGTTACAAAATGAGTCAAGAACAGAGTTCTTAAACTCAGTCCCTTGATCACTTCTAATTATTTTAACCTTGTGATCAACTTGATTTTCTATTTTAAGAATAAAAGATTTTAAAGTTTCAGCAGTTTCATCTTTAGTTCTTAAAAAGAATACCCATGTAAATCTAGTAAAATCATCAACTACCACAAGGCAATATGATTTCCTTCCAATCCTCATTATACTTGTGGGACTAAATAGATCCATGTGCAATAAGTGTAATGGAGTGGTGATAGAGTTTACAACTTTGGATATATGAGAAGACCTGTGTTGTTTCCCTTTCAGGCAAGCAACACAGTTATCTTTGCAGAAAAATTCCTTTTTAGGAAAACCATGTACCAAGTTATTTTTAGCCAATTTATTCATTGTCTTAAAATTGACATGACACATTCGTTTATGCCATAGTGTTGACTCATCACCATCAGCTTTGGAAAGAAAGCATGATACTTCTCCCATTGGGGAAGCATTGTTCATATCAAGCTTGTACATATCCCCTCTCCTGGGAGATCTAAGAAGCACCAATTCCTGAGGAATTGTCATCCCAGGTTTGAGGATGATGCACTCATGTTCAGTGAAAAGCATTTGATGCTTTTGATCACAGAATTAAGAAACACTTAACAGATTGTGTTCAAGCTGTTTGACAAAATTAACTTTGTCAACTTTTAACTTTCCATTGGATATACTTCCTCTGCCAGAAATATATCCTTCGGCCTCACCTCCAAACTGGACAGGACCTCCATCATAATGTTGAAATTGTTGAAGGAGAGATCTGTTCCCTGTCATGTTCCTGGAGTATCCACTATCTACAATCCAAATGTTGTCATTCTTGTCATATGGATGTCCCTGCACATAAGGTGAGATAATTAGTTTTGATTGGAAACCCAAGCCTTGTTGGTCTTGGGTTCTTCCAATTAGAGTGACATAATTGAACCAAAATTTATGCATGGGGATTCAATTGATGTCTTTGAAGAAGAGGTTTGGGCTACAGCATCTTCCTTGATCTTTCATTCCATCCCTTGGTTGATCATAGAAGATGAGCTTGTTGAAGCTTTTGTAGCTTGGCATTCTTCCGAAGCTTCTTTCTTTTCGGAAGAGACCTTCACCACCTTTTCTTCCGAAGCAGTCTTCTTCTGGGATGGTTTCAAGGGGACTCTTTTAATTTTCTGAGTCTTTGCAGCTTTAACTTCCGAAGCCTTTTTCCTTTCGAAAGAAGAGTTTTCTTCCGAGAGAAGCCTTGCTTCGGAAACAAGCTTTCCCTTTTTCATCACTTGAACCATTTGATATGGTCCAAATGTGAAACCTTCCCTGACTCCTTCTCTTTTAACATTATTTGCATAATGTGTGCTAGCAGGATTGTAGTAACAATCTTTAGCCATGTGGTTTTGTAGACCACACATTATGCATGCAATGTTAACTTTCTGGGAATGAGAGGGTTGCTGTTTCTTGTTCTTTTTCTCCTCATCAGAAACCTTTCCCTTTAACTTCTGATCCTTTGGTAGGATAGGAGTACTGGTACTGTACTCTTTTCCTGAATCAAAAGGTCCAACCACCTGGAATCCAGCTGATATGAATAAACCCTTTTGCTTTGGGTCTATCTTCAGTTTGGATTCAGCCACCTTCTTGGCAGTTTTTCTAGCTGCTTTAGCCCTGCTTCTTCTGGCTTTGGTGGTCAGGGTTTGATCATCATTGGCTGGGGAGGGCACAATTACCTGTTCCTTCCCTGTGATGGTCATGGACTCCATAGTTGCATCACTCTTTGACTCTTGAGAAGGTGGGTCAACAGATGGAACCTCTTGCTCTTCAGTACCACACCTTGGTTGTCTTACAGACTCATAAGAGTGTGGTGGAGCAATTTCATTGGTTCCCAACCCACCTTTGTTTTGATAACAAAGTTTTGAGTGAGAGGATGATGCAAGAATGGCTTGGAAGTTTTGCTCAGAAATAGCATACTTCCTGGCTTGAGCCTCAGCAGTGACGAGCTGGGCTTGAGCCTCAGTCAATTTGGATATTAAATCCTTGATTTGAGTCTTGTAGTTGGTGTGTTCATGTTTTAAGAGGGACACAGTTTTCTCTAACTCCTCAATTTTTCTTTGGTAGTCAGATTCAGCCCTTTTAAAGTCATATTTTAAAACATTTAAAGACTCAATATCAGATTTAATTTCCATATTGTAGTCCTGATACAGTTTAACCTTAGCAATGCAAGCAGGGGTACAGAGATGTTCATATACCTTGTTTTCATTTGTTCCTGCCATGAGTGCTTGAGCAGGAGTCACATCTTGAACCATGAAGCTCCAGTCAACTTCTTGAACTTTGCTGCAGTTTCAGTTGACTTTCCGTTGGGCTTTGGTGTAGAAGGATGTGTGGAGGCCTGTGAGGTTCCCGGGTTGGACTTGGGAGCCTTGCATTCCCTTGCAAAATGGCCAAGTTGGCTACAGTTGTAACATTTGGCCTTGCTTTTGTTAAACCCAAACTTGCTGGTGATTAGGTTTTGAGGGAATTGCCTTCCAGTTCTTTTAAAGAACTTCTTCGCCCTGTTGGTTAGAAGAGCCATTTGTTGGACTATGTCCACATACTCTATGTCATCAGGGCTAAAACACTCTAAATCATCAAAGCAGTATTGATAATCATTTGAGTGCCCACTCCCCGAGACAAATGCACAGCCCTCCTGAAAGGAGCTTTGCTGAGCTTGTTGAGACCTTGGAGTCTCAGGGAATGTGATGTAAGGCCCAGATGAACAAGATGGCTGCTGGGTGTAGGTCAGGTACTGCTGAGACTGGGAGATGCCTGAGCCTTCAACAACCATTAAAGCGTTGCTAGCAGGAAGGCTCAAGGGTCTGCTTGCCTGGTGACCCCTCTTGCTTTCCATTTTCAAACGGTATCCATCAAGGATCCCATAGAGTTCGGTCATGGTGAGTGTATTCAAATTCTCGGTTCTCTTGATGGAGACACAGTAGAATGTCCACTCATTGGGTAGAGCACTCATAAACTTTCTAGTAAGGTCTCTAAGTTCATGAGTGATTCCCACAGATTGAAGGGAAGAGATAAGATCCATATACCTGAAATATTGCTGGCTAAGAGTTTCTCCAGCAACATAGGTGAAGTTCTCAAACTGCTGCTTCAGTGAGTCCTTCTTTGAATCATTCGAGCTTGAGTACATTTGAGCAAGAGCATCAAAGAGTTCTTTGGCAGACTTACAATGCTCAAATCCCACCATGATGGAGTTTGGGATTGCAGTCATAAGAACAGTCATAGCATTGCTGTCTATGTCAAGCTCCTTCCTGTCTTCATCAGAATAATCTTCAACGGCCTTCTCGATCATGGCACCGTTTCCACCAGCAACTTTTGGCTTATACGGGCCATTAACGATGGATTGCCACATCTTGCTATCTTGGTACCTGATGAAGCCTTCCATTCTTCTGCTCCAAGACCTGAAGTTTTCAGGGGCGATGATGGGAGCTTTGGTCATCGTTCCCATCTCAACTTCAGATTTGTTGAGGGCCATTTTGTGTGAGGTATAAGGAGGAGTGAAAAACTGGTTGATTAGGATGGTAAGATCTCACAATCAAGAGCCTAAAAAGCTATGATACCAATTGCAGGATCGGGTTTTGTCACTTAAACACTTGTGATTCTCTCAAACTCGCTTATAATAACACTCAAATGAGATGAAGCAATGCCTTTAACAAGAGTTGATAATAATATAATAAGTAATCAAAGGAACAAGCAGAAATATATTTTCAAGGTACTTGTATATATTACTTCTCAACTCAAGATTACAAGACACTTACAAGCATGAAACAAGAGTTACAATGAGAAACTATATATACTAGATCCTACAGCCGGTTATACTTGATACCAGCTGGAAACCTACGACTAAAGCATATACTACAATGCTATAGTTAAGGTATCTTAGATAAAGTATTATCTAAGATATGGTAGTCATGACATGTCCATGACTTACCTTTTGTCACCAACTAAAGATGGCAACTGTACTTAACATAAAAAGGTAAACAGTAGATTAAAGTATGGTCAACTACATGGCTTTTGAGAAAACGCCATGCAGTATATCAGAGATTTGCAGCGGAGTGTCAGTTAGGCCATACTTATGTCCACTGGATAATAGAAGTGTCTTCCAAAGGTTAACTGGCTTCGGAAGAACTTGTTCTTCCGAAGCCACTTATACTTCGGAAGATGCTTCTATGCTTCCGAGGCTTTGAGGACTTCTTGTACTTCGGAAGTTGATTTCAGATCTTTGTCTTTAAGTCTTGATCTTCGGAAGTAGCTTCTTTGTCTTCGAAAGTTGGAGTTTTCCTTCGGAAGTGCATTTTACACTTAGACTTCGAAAGAGCTCCTTCTTCCTTCGGAAGTTCTATACTTGGCTTCGGAAGTCCTTTGTATGTTGCACTCAAAATCTTCTGGGTGACTTAGTTTTGGTTGCAACAGCCTCTCTAGATCCAACAAACTCCCCCTAGGCTGATGCTACCAAAACTTTACTTATTTATGCTTCTCAAAGCTTTCAGCACCAGGGACAAAAGATATTTGTCTCTCTCTCTGTTCTTCCCGGAAGTAGTGCTGAGAAGCTTGTACAAGTCATTCGTGGATAGGAGATCCAGTCTGTCACTTTGAATGACATGTACCCTCTGTTGTGACCCCCTGAAGAGAGTTAGTTGACGGGAGTTGTAGTCATACTCCCATCTAACTATGGTCTCAAGTTCAGGACCTTCAACCATTTGAAGAAAGGCTTTGCCTTTTGGTTGCTGGTCCTCTCCTTTCCTCCTCCTCTCTCAGTTTCAACTCCTCTTCAACCTTGCTTCTAGCAGTAAGCTCGACCCTATGAAGGCTGCCTAGATGATTTCTGATGTGGGCAGCTACATCGGAGTTTGAAGGGTTGGAGAATGGTTTCTCTGCTAACTCAGCAATGTCGAACCTGCTTAAGTGTAGCAGAGATGAGGCATTCAGCCTGTTAAGCTCTCCATTCTCTCTCTCAACAACAAAGTTGTGAGAAGATTCTTCGAACCTCCACTGGATTATCTTCTTTCTGGGTACAAGAGGTTGTCTTGGTACCCTATCTCCTTTCTTTGTATCCAGCAGAGTCACCAGCTTTCTCTTCAGCTTCTTTTCTTTCTCATTCAATGTATCTGAATTGAGGCCAAGGAGTTTTGCAGCTTGGTCTAAAGTTCCTCTGGGCAGATCAAGAAATTCATCTCTTGTGAGGGAACTTGAGGATCCATCAACATAAGTCAAGTTGACTGAATCCTCCTCAATGGAGATGTCGCTCAGAGTTGTACAGTTGATGAGCTTAGTCTTGATCGCCTTGAATTCCTCCATAGAGAGATGTTTGGAAGGCTGAGGGGATGGTTTGATTGGTTGTTAGGTAGGTTTAGGAGTTTGGGTTCTGGCTAAGGTTTTGGGTTGGATGATGGGTAGTTTAGGTGGTTGAGGTGAAGAGGTTGGTAGGTGTGATGGTGTAGGTTCAGGGGTGAATGGTTCTGTAAATCCAGGAACATAAACTTGAATCAAATCATGAAGAATTAGATCAAAATATGATGAACACAATGAAAACCCCTTTGATCTCTCTTGATTGCTAATAATATTGTTTACAAATAATCCCTCAATCAATTGGTCATTCAACCATTAACCAACACTAATGACAATTAACCTATTTATAGTCTAGACTAATTTCACTAATTACACTTAACCCCCTAGACTTAGGCTAATTAATACAAAATTACATATTAAGCATAAAAATGACTAAAAACAAGATAAAATATATTTTGTTCACACAAAATATATTTATTACAATAAAACTCCTAGTCATCTAAATGTTCAACGTCTCGACTCGGTTCTTCGTCTTGAACGTGTCGGGTTTGACTTTTGTTGACTTTGACCGTGACGTTGACTTTTGTTGACTTTCATAGTGTTGATAATATAGACTATATTTTCCAGCTCCAACAATACTCCCCCTTAGTCTATCATTATCAACGTCTTCATACGAATTCAGCATCGAGAAGTCAACAATAGAAAAATCTTCAAGTTAAAGCTTTTTGAATTTGATGAGAAAAGGTATTCATCTCATAAGCTCCCCCTATTTATATGCTCCCCCTTTTTGAGTGCATCCTTTGTGAGGATATTGGAACAACTTTCCCAAATCTCTAATCTCGAGTGCTTCAGAAGATGTAGGAGGAGGATTCCTAGCTCGGTATCTTCTGCAAACTTGAGGAACAGGTTCTCTGATCAAGTACACTGCTCAACTGATGATCGACCATCACTTACAGCAAAAATCTGAAACACATTCTCAAACACAATCTCGAAATTTCTAATTAGATCATTTCATTTTAACAAAATAAACTCGTGTTTATCTGTGTGTGAAAAGCAAGCGAATCCGTGTTCGTTTGTACGCAATTTCTGTGAAATTCTTGAAAAATGATAAAATTGAAACAACATAATATGGAAGACCTAAAAGAAGTTTTGAATTAAAAGTTTATTATATTTTTTATTTTTATTATATACATTTATTATAACATTTCTTTTTTTTTTTTATCTATAATTTTTTTTTTATAATCGAGAACTGAATCGATCATGAGATCACATCCTCAAGATATACTTTAGCACAAAGATGAATTTAATCATCGACAAGCAATGAGATCACACTAATAACTGAATCTAATCACAGTCTTTGAATGAATTTTAAAATTCTCAAACAGATCAATAACAATTGCTGATATGTTTGTCCACTTAAACTCATGCCCTATCTTTTTCAACAAGCAACAAATGATTCGTTAAGGTTCGATTAAATACTTTAGAATGCTAGGACCCCACAATCATTTGGCAAAAACCCTCACCCAACCTCAGGATTTATTGAATTTTGTTACGATCTTTATAGAGCAAGGCGTGTGCATTAGTGTGCAAGTGATTATCAACAGAATATTGCATTCTGTGATGAATTAATCGTTTAGATGATTTGACACTATTTAGACCAAAATGGTGAGAGCTCCAGGTCTATACTCACGTATAACAAAGGAGATGACCATTTAATCATGTGCCGATGAGAGCTCCAGGTCAGTACTATCGTACAGCAGAGGAGATCATCACTCCAGGTCAGTACTTCCGTACAGCAGAGGAGATTAGCACAAACACAAGACACATAATTACACCAATCATGGCTCAAAGATATGACTTATATGATTTGTATCATGGTGGGTGAAAGATCAATTCTCAATCCAATTTTTTGTCGGGACTCAGTTTTTGTGCAGGCCAAAATGATTGCGTAAATCCAGACATCCTTAAGCATATTGTTTTAATTTAAATCATTATGCTGCTGTCTACTAAATCTCTAGGCTGAGTCTACAAAGCATATCAATAAAGAATCTGTTTGTTTTTCTATTATTTTCAATTAATATAAGATGTAAATCAGATAACAGCATCAGTTACTATCATTTCTCATTTTTAAAACGCATGTCATGCAAAAACAAGCATTTCAAGAAGATATACAATCATTTCTCAATCATCTCGAATCAAGTTCTCAGTACACTTTTCACTTTTATTTCAAGAAGATATACAATCATTTCTCAATCATCTCGAATCAAGTTCTCAGTACACTTTTCACTTTTATTTACTTATACTCTCCCCCTAAATTTTTATTTTTGCAAACTTTTCCTTTTTTTTATTTTTTTTTTAATTATTTTTTTTAATTTTTTTAATTTTTTTAATTTTTATTTTTTTTAATTTTTTATAAAACTGTACAAAAATAAAAATTTATCAAAGAAGGTCTTCCAAACTACACTGATATGATGATAAGAAATGAATTCTCAAGAAATATGCAGTGATTGTGAAGTGAGAACGGTGATTGTGCATATAAATATCCAGATTGTGGATAAAATACCATGACCTTAACCTGTTTGTTCCGCCTCAAATTTGAATCAAGAACAATCTCTGTCAGTAAACCGGATTACTAACAGTCCTCCTGAATTGTTCCTGCACTCATTAACAAATTAGTTAGAAAGGGAAACGCAGGCCATCGTAGTCCTGGAAGTTCCTTTTTCATCAAGATAAGTAACAAGCTTTTGCACACAACCGTTTAAACAATCGGGGATTGTTGTATCCTTCTTTTTAATTTGCCAAATTTGCTTCGGTTCAATTAACTTGGATTTGAATGAATTAAATTTGGAAATTATTTTCCGTTTAAGACCGGAAGGAAAAGAATTTGGTTTGAAACCTTTGGTCATTTTCATCTTTGAATCATGTGAAACCGGCTTCACATGAAAAGGTTTAGATGGAGGGTTTTTCATCCAACCATTCAAAGATGTGTGCTTTTTACCTCTTGATCCAGAGAAGCAACCCGTGTTGCCTTTACCGTCTGGAACATTCTTTTTATACTTACATTCGGAGAAGCAATTTGTTTTGCCTTTACCATTCGTAGCAAGCCTTTGAGGACATTTCTTTACCACATGCCCTTCTTTTCCACACTCAAAACAAGCCTTGAAAAGCTTTTGATTCTTTGTAGTCCCGTGTTGTGGAGGTGGTGATGAGGATTGCTTGGAGCTTGTAGCAGATTCTTGCTTGTTCTGTAGTTTCTCGTGCTGAGCAGTTAATGAGATCTTTTCTGATTTACTGGGATGCTTTGCAATTGGAGAAGAGATCCGTATTGGTCTTGATTCAGCTTTTGGAAGCTTTTGTGACTTGACAATGTCAGGAGATATCTTGATCTGTGAGGAACCAACACGCTCCTCTGTGATTGATTCATCATCTGAGCTTATCCAGTCTTGTATACACAGATCATTCTCCAACGGATCTTGATTGACATCTCCTATCGTGTTGGCTTCGCTTGTAGGATTCTCATTGCCTGATGATTCAACAATTGTTCCTTCTTTGACAAACCTGACGGGAACAAACGAAGGAATGTTACCTGATTTGAATTTGTTGAAGAAAGTTGGAGAAGAAACTGATATTGGTGTTTGAGCATCAGAAGTGGAATCGTCATTAATCTTCTTATCAGACCCTTGCTTGAGGAATCCCAAACCTACAGGAGAATCCTGCACATCTCTAACCTCTTTAAGATTAACACTGCTTAGACCTGCATTTAAACGATTAGTTTCTGCAGCTTCAATCAAATCATTTGTTGAGTGAGGTCTGGGAATTGGTGAATAACATAAAGTAGAAGGAGGTGGAACTGAATTAAATACAGTTTCACCATCAGATTTATATCCAATCCCATGTTTTACCCGCACCCCTTGTTGTTTAGCAATAAGCTCATCCTTTTTCATGTGTGAAAGGGTCCATTTATCAAGCTTTGTTTGAAGCTGAGTTGTTTCAAATTGAGCTAAAACAGCCCTTTCTTTCAAAATATTAATTTCAACGTTACGCTCCAAAATGGTTCTTCTTAAAAGATCATTTTCAGCCAATGCTTCATTAAGTTTTCTTGAAAAAGCAATTTCATTTTTCTTTAATTCCTGATTGATTGTTTTTAATTCTTTTTCATTTTCCAATAACAATCTGTTTGCCTTATAAATCCCAAATAACCGGATTTTACAAGCAGAAGAACACATATCCTGAACTGTCTCGTATGGAAGATCCAGGATGACTCTTTCAGCAGTAAGAGCCTTCTCACAGTTGCAAACTCTGGTATTTTGCTTCCGTTCCTCTTCCTTCTTAGCATCACAAACTTCCGCATTCAACTCAGCTCCACCTTTACCCATTGATGTCTGCTTAAGCTCCTCTTGTACCTCTTTAGTTTCAGGTTTCGGTAAACCGTCTGAATTGGTGTCAGAATCTGATCTCTCTTCTGGTTTCTCTTTGGAGTTTGAAGTGATCTTTGGAGTTAGATATGTTGATTCATAGTACTCACGACGTTTGATATCCAACTCAATCTCTTTCAGTTTGTTGATCACCTCCATCAGTTTGTAATCCCGAAAGCCTCTATCTTGTTGAATCGACTTGACGTGTGAGCTCCATTCTGATGAGAGGGAATCAAGTAATCTTAGAACTTGTTCATGATTTCCCAGTTGGGCATCAAACTTCTTCAGATTACTTGCCACCAACAGAAATCGATCAACAAAATCAGACATCTTTTCATTCTTTAAAGCTGCAAAATTATCAAACCGACATTGTGCAATTGTGAGATCATCTGATTCGAAGGATTTAATCAATTCTGCAAAAGCCATATTTATTTTTATTTTGTTTAAACAATTAAACGCCCCAAAAATATTTTTCCCAAAAATTGTAAAATAATTCTCCCCCGGGAAAAATATTATTTGTAAATGTCACGCTAGAAAATCTTAGCAACTGGGGTCAAGCTAGAAAATATTTTTTTTTTTTATAAATCTTTCAAAATCAGTGAAAATTTCTTTATCGGAATGAACTCAATTAATCCCAACTAAGGGAAAAAAGTCATCTTTAACATTCGAATTTCGCTGAAGAAATGATAGTTTCGCTGAAATTATAGTTTCACAGAGCTAGTTTCGCTGTGAACTCTAGTTTCGCTTAGCCGACAGTAGTTTCGCTGGAAATTTCGGCAGTAGTTTCGCTAGCCGAATGTCACAAATGGCTTAGTTTCGCTGATAAGTTCGCAGGAAACAAGCTTGAACTTTCGTTCAGAGATAAATTCGGCAGCAATTTCGCTTGATGATTGGTCAAAAACACTATTGAACTTTCAATCAAGGGAGTACTTTCGCTGAAACTCTAGAAAACAACTTCAGATCCAAAATAAACCATAATTTCGCTGAATGAAGATGACAGTTTCGCTGTAAGAACAGCAGTTTCGCTGGTCGATCTCAAAACCCTTTTTCACCTCAAAATCAATCTGAAATCGCCCAAATCTAAATGGATTTGAAATCTGATGATTAACAGAGCTTTCCCAACCAATAATAAGCAAACTTCAATCAATTTCCATATCAATAACACTCAAATCTAATCCGAATTTGATGAAAACTTGATATTGAACAAAAACAACCAAAACCTCAACTTTTCTCTCTAAAAATCTTCAAATCTTCAGTGAATTTGATCCAAAATGGCTCTGATACCAAATTGTAAATCCAGGAACATAAACTTGAATCAAATCATGAAGAATTAGATCAAAATATGATGAACACAATGAAAACCCCTTTGATCTCTCTTGATTGCTAATAATATTGTTTACAAATAATCCCTCAATCAATTGGTCATTCAACCATTAACCAACACTAATGACAATTAACCTATTTATAGTCTAGACTAATTTCACTAATTACACTTAACCCCCTAGACTTAGGCTAATTAATACAAAATTACATATTAAGCATAAAAATGACTAAAAACAAGATAAAATATATTTTGTTCACACAAAATATATTTATTACAATAAAACTCCTAGTCATCTAAATGTTCAACGTCTCGACTCGGTTCTTCGTCTTGAACGTGTCGGGTTTGACTTTTGTTGACTTTGACCGTGACGTTGACTTTTGTTGACTTTCATAGTGTTGATAATATAGACTATATTTTCCAGCTCCAACAGGTTCAGAGGTGGGTTCAGTTTTGATTGGGAAGGGAAAGGGTATTGGTTCAGGTTGAGGTTGGGTTTGGATTTTGGGTTGAGAGGTTGCTTTGAAGGTCATCCCCTGTCCCCTTCTATACATCTCTTTTCTTCTCCCCGCACGAATGTCAGCCTTGATGTCACTGACATGTCGTTGGAGAGTCTTCTCAGACATGGGACCCACCTGCCTGCCAGAGAAGCCGTGAGCTTTGAGATAACTCTTCATCCAAGCTTTCTCGCCTATCTTCTTAGCGGCAGACAGTCCAGCTTCTTCTTCTTTCTTCCTCCTTTCCACAAGCTTCTCCCTTTGCAGCTCTCTTTCTCTCCTTCTCCATTTGATCTTGCTCTTTGTTGAAGAGCCATAAGATCGTATCACTGTTGTGTGGAGACAATTCCTCTTAAGAGAATCCTCTGGAGAGTAGGAAAGTGATCCTTTCTCTCCTGAGCTGCAGATCAACATCCCTTTCCTTTCTCTGCCTTTCCTCTTCTAAGGCCAACCTTGTAGCCTCTTCTTTTTGCTATTTTTGCAGCAAGGTTGCTTTTTCCAGCTCTATCGGCTCCTCTAATGGTAGCAGGAGTACATCTTCCAAAGCAGCCCCTAGACTGACAAGTCTATCTATAACCTCTACCCTTCTTCGATTGTTGACTGCCTCCAGGTTGGCTGCAGCTGCTTTGGTACTTGCAGCTAACAGTTTCCCAGTTGGTAGTCTACCTTTCCTTTTGAGCTTCTTCAACCTTTCTTCTTCCTGAAGCTCTTCCGAAGTCATCTTCCTCTTGCCTTTTATGTCTTCGGAAGTGCTAGACTTTGGGGGTTCTTGGATAGAAGATCCAGGTTGGGTGGTAGAGGTAGGAGCTGGAGTCAATGCAGATGTTAGAGCCAATGGTTGGCTGAGAAAGTCCTCCCTATTAACCTCAGATGCAAGTTCCAGAATTGCATCTGTGACTATTAGATCATCGGAAAGAGAAAATAGTCCTTCCGCAGCAGCAATCTCAGCTTCGGAAGTTTGAGCTTGTTCTTCCGAGGCTTTGAATTGTGCTTCAGAAGTCTGTGAAAATACACCTTCTGTCCCAACTGTCTCAGTTGCTGGGCCATCAATCCTAGTTCCCCCTTCGAAATTAATTTCAGGTTCCACTTGGGCCTTAGGTTGACCAACTTCCTCAACAATGGTAGGAGGTGCATTCAACCTCTGAAGCTCTTGAGCTCCAAAGTAGATCACAGACATATCTGGACTAGGCTGTTCTATGTGGGATTCCAAAAGGAACTTGTTAAAGAACCTATTGAGATCCTGGAGCATTATTTGATCCCCTTGAAAGACAACTGGAGGAGGCTCAGGGAAGATAGCAGCTTATTGCATTGGATATCTTGAGCTCAAAGAAGTAAGAGCTTGACCTTGGGTTTCCTGTCTTTGGCTTTGTCTCTCAACACTCTCCCCCTTTTTGGTAGCATCATCTTGAGAGCTAGATGAGCTAGAGGAAGAGGTCAAGGAGACCTGAACTGGTACATGCCTAACAGATCTCTCAATCTGTTTCTCAGCTAGTTTGGCCTTGAGAGTATCAATCTCAAGTTGCTGAGTGGCAGACCTATCCTCTAAAGTCTTAACCTTTGATTCAAGGTTTGAGACTTTAGAAAGTAGGTCTTGAATGGTGAGTTGCATACTTCCCTCATCTTCTTTTGAAGAATCACGGGGAGATGAGGTAACATACCTGGTATGTTCATCCTCACCACCAGATGTGGTTTCTTGGCACCCTGGTTTCCCTTGCACAATGATGTCTCTTTCAGAGGCATCAAAGGGCATGGTTGCCGTAGATTCAGTCTGACTGTCGTTACCACTGTCCTGAGGATCCATTGAGGCTCCTTCAGTAGTGGCAGCTGAATCTACATGAGTCCCCTCCACATCAGTGGGACTCACCTCAGTAGGGCTTTGCTGGTGTGGGCTAGAGATAAGAGGTCTCTCTAGGCTCTGTTGATCCTTGAGAGGGTGTAGTGGATCAACTTCATCGCCTTTAAGAGACATAATCTCTTCACCAGCTCCGGTCAATAGGTCAGTAAAAGAAAAGGAATGAAGACCTAAGGACCCGGGACTTTGATCAATGTCAAAAGGCATTGAGTTGTCCCTTTGTGGCTGCTCAGGGGAGTATAGAGACTCATCCTGAGGGCTATCAGTTGGGGTTTTGGGCTCATGGGTCTGAGACTGAGGAGACTCAAGACCCATATTGAGGTCAATAGTAAAGGATGGGTGGACCTCTGGCTGAGTGGGAGCCCTTTGTTCCACTCTAGCCTTTTTGGTTTGAAGAGGAGGGGCTTGTTCAACCAGAGTAGATTGAACAAGGGTTCGTTTGGGACGTCTCTGGTATGTGACAGTAATGGGTGGAGAAGGTAGATTTGGGATGGTGAGGGTAGTTGCTGGTGTGGGTTCATCACCTATGGGGTGAACAGAGATGTCACCAGGAGCCATTGGCTCAATCATACCTGGAAGTAGTGCGGTGTCTCTTCCAGTGTAGTTGGTAGACACTCCCTTCAAGATCTTGAAGATGGTCGGCCTCATTTGGGGAGCAGACAGAGCAGCTGCACAGATAAGCTTACCCTTATCCAGCTCAAAATTGATGATGTGCTGGAGAAACCTGGGATACATAAAGAATATGTCCCTTTGCAGATTTCCCATAAGGTTAGACAGCACAAACCTTGAATAGTTGAAGCGGAGGCTTTGTACCAACCCGTGAACTAAGCACCCGAGTTCATAAGGGATTTGATCCCATCCCCCAGATTTGTTAGATAGACAGTGAAGAACCACATGCAGCAGGAACTTCCACTTGTAGGAGAAGTTGAATTTGTAGACCGTTGACCTGCTTACATCTCCACCGTATCCCATTTGGAGATAAGAACTATCTAAATCTTATTTGGGGAATTCCGTCAGAGCGCCTTCATCATGGAGCTCGAGATGCTCCCTGATGATCTGTTCAGTGATGACCAACTCTTGGCCACAAATGCTTGACCTTATAGCACGAACCCCGTTTAGGGTTTCAATCCGACCATTTGCCCAAAATTCGGACATTTGGTTTGAGTAGATGGTAGGGTTTACTGTCAAAGCAGTGTAGTATGAAGATTGGGCTAGGAAAGAAATGATATCTGAGAAGTCAGCATCCCTTGAAGAGTCAAGGAGTGCGACCTGGTTGTGCTGAGGGTTTAAGGCCATTGAGGAAGATAATAGTAGAATAGTTTAGAGTAAGGTAAATTGGAGAAGAAGAAAGCTTTTAGGGCAGTAATTTGGGTAAAAAGAGTGTAAGTGATTAACCAGAAGTATTTAAATGGGTGAAATGGCGGTTTAAAGGGTGGTTTGGATAAGATGATGTGAGGGTTCAGTGGATGATGTGACATGGGCGGTAAGGTTAGACCATTTAAATAATCCGACATCATTAACAAAATCTTTACTTTTTACAGTGTGGGGCCCAAAAGATTTCCGTTACATAGTAAAATCTTTCTTCCGAGTATAAGGCATTTCCGAAGGTAAAGTTCTTCCGAAGGCAAATTTACTTCCGAAGGTAAATTGCTTACTTCCGAGAGTATATGTTGCGTTCAGATGGAGTGTGTTAAGTGCTTCGGAAGTAGATCTGAGGTGAACTCAATCGCTTCTTCCGAGACTTAACACTCTTCCGATAAGAAGATTATCCTGTGAGAAATTTGCTTCGGAAGATATGCAAGACATCTTCCGAGGGTCAATTTCTCTTCGGAAGAACTTATACTTAGATAAATTTAAGAAAAGATCTTTTTGTAACAGGGCTTAGATTGTTTTGACATAAGACTTTACACATTAAAAAGGTTTTCAATTGAGATTGACTAATCAATGTTTATCATCCCAATAGCTGTAGTGAGATATTTAAATCTCTGTTCATCAAATGCTTTGGTGAATAAATCAGCATATTGTTCATTTGAATCAACTTTGATTAGTTTGATAAGATTTTTCTCATGAATATCTCTAATGAAATGATACCTGATATCAATGTGCTTTGTCTGGGAGTGCTTCACTGGATTTTCAGTAATGGATATAGCACTATTTTTGTCAATGTGGATAGGAGTGCTCATGAAGTTGAATCCATAGTCTATCATCTGGTTTTGAATCCACAGCAGCTGAGCACAGCAACTAGCAGCAATAATGTATTCAGCTTCAGCAGTTGATGTAGAGACACAGGATTGCTTTTTGCATTGCCATGAGATGATCCTTCCACCAAGAAATTGACATCCACCTGATGTTGATTTCTTGTTGATATTGCAGCCACCATAATCGCTGTCAGAGTAACCATAGAGATTAAAATCACTATTTCTTGGATACCGGAGACCTAATTTAGGTGCTCCTTTGAGGTATCTGAGGATTCTCTTGGCAGCAATTAGGTGAGACACCTTTGGAGCAATCTAATATCTTGCACAGATGCAAGTTGCAAACATGATATCAGGTCTACTTGCTGTGAGATACATCAGAGAACCAATGATTGCTCTATACTGATGTTGATCAGTATCCTCCCCCTCAGAATTAAGGCATAGATCATGGTTTCTGGGTATAGGTGTCTTTGCTGCTTTTCAATCCTTCATATCAAATCTCTCTAAGATATCATTGACATACTTAGATTGATTGATGAAGAACCCTTCCTTCAACTGCTTTACCTGAATTACAAGGAAAAAGTCCATTTTTCCCATGGAACTCATCTCGAACTTCTTCTTCATAATGCTCTCAAAGTCTTTGCACATTTGGTCATTTGAGGAACCAAATATGATGTCATCAACATAGACTTGAACTAGCAAAATGTCTTTCCCAGACTTTCTAATGAAGAGAGTCTTATCAATGGTACCTCTAGTATAACCATTCTTTAGGAGAAATTGAGACAATGTCTCATACCACAGCCTAGGTGCTTGGTGCAGCCCATATAGAGCTTTATCCAACTTGCACACATAGTTTGGATGTTGTGGGTCTTCAAATCCTGGAGGCTGGCATACATAGACTTCTCTATCTATATCCCCATATAGAAAGGCACACTTGACATCAAGCTGGTAGACAGTGAAATTCTTGGATGCACCATAAGCAAGGAAGATCCTAACTACCTCAAGTCTTGCAACAGGTGCAAAGACATCAGTATAATCGATTCCTTCCTCTTGAGTGTATCCTTGAACCACCAGTCTTGCCTTGTTCTTGATAATCAAGCCTCTATCATCTCTTTTGTTCCTGAATACCCATTTGGTGCCTATAGGTACTTGACCAGATGGTAGCGGACATAGGTTCCAAACCTTTTATCTTTTGAATTGAAGCAGCTCCTCTTGCATTGATTCAACCCAGCTACTATCTTTCAAGGCATCTTCCATAGAGAGTACAAATGGGTATTGTGAGTACAAGCAGACATTCCCATTATGAGTTTGTCCTTTTGTTCTCACACCCTCAGAGACTTCCCCTATGATGTTCTCAGCTGGATGAGTATTGTGAATTCTGAGTCTTGGAATCACCTCCAGTTGCAAAGATAAGTCCAAGTTGGACATATTTTGCTCAGGTGCTTGAATACTCTGTCCAGCTGTTGTTTCAAGCTCATTCAATGAGGACTGATTGAATGAAAGAGAAACATCATCATTTCTTTGCAGTGAAGCATCATTAACAGTTGCCTGTTCCTTCAGAATGCTGCTTCTATCAGCTTGGTGTTGTGCAGGATCACCTGAAGAGATTTGAAAATCATCAGGTGAATCCCTTGTTGAAGTTCCACTATCTCTTGAAATGGTTATGCTTTCAGATCTTTCAATAGTGGGAACTTGATTTGTTGTAGCTCTTGGAGAACTTGGAGTAGGTCTGGGAAGCTCAAACAGTTGATCTTCATCAGAATTGCTTTGAGCACCTGTTCCAGCTGAAACATTCTCACAAGATGGTTTAGAATAGTTTGGAAACAATTCTAAATCAAAGATATGATCAAGGCCATTCCCCCTAACACAAGGAGTGTGCTCATTAACTAAAATGTTGGAAGATTCCTCAAATTGTTGGTTTTTAATATTATAAACCCTGTATGCTTTAGAATAGGAGGAATATCCAACAAAGATAGCATCATCTGACTTTTCAGCAAATTTTGCCAAATTGTCTTTTGTGTTAAGTATGGTACACTTGCGGCCAAAGGACCTTAGAAAGCCAATGAACGGTGGCCTCTTGTTCCATAACTCATAAGGGGTCTTTCCATTCCAATCATCCAAATCAAAAGGCCAAAGGCTAGGTAATGCACACTAACATCCAATGATCATATCATCCAAACATATAATGAAACCCCACTTAAAACCACCAAATTTCAGCCAACATAAACTGAAATTTTGGGTTTTAAACATTGTCCAAACAATCAACATTTCATAATATATATCTTTCAAGGTCTAATCACTAGCATGTGTGATATGACCTTGAAAGTTTGGGGAATCATTCATACAAAATATATCAGCCCAAAATCAGCCTATAATAAGTTGATAATACTTCTTTAAAACCGATTTTAAAGACTAAGAACAAGCAAGTTATCCACATAACCGGCTCTTGATGCCATTGATGGGTTTGTTAGAACACAAGACATAGTTTAACCACTTAAACTTTGTAAAAACGCAGCAGAAGTATAGCATTATAACATGTTTATAATCTGAAAATTTCATGTTCTTAATGATGTTTTAAGATGGAGAAACAAACCCAAATCAAAAGGATCTTTAATACGTGAATGAACAAGCTATGAACATATATTAAACTACATAAAATCACAGCTTCAATGAGCTGTGATAACTACCTTATTCAGCAGCAAAAAATCGACTTTTAGGTGGATGTTTGATGCTCAAAATCGGCCAAGGCTCCAAGGTAAGGACCCCTCAAGCTTGTATACCCCAAGCCCTTTGCAAAACACCTTCTTGTTAGGAAGAAAACTACACCAAAGCACTCCAAAACCTCCCAATTTTCTGCTGGCCGTGAGGTCCTTGAGAGAGAGAGAAAGGTTTTCTTTTTTTGAGTCTTTTGCATGTATTGAGATTTAGAAACTTGAGTGTAAGACTAGTTATGTAATGTGGTGTTCAAGAAACAAAAGAACCAATGGGAACAAGGGGGGGCGGCCGAAATTTTCAAAATTAAAGGGTTTCGCCCTTTAAACTTTATCACACATTATAAATGTTAACTAGTCCTCTTACTAGATATATACAACTAACCTTTTAATTGTATAATCTATACACTCCCATTATTAATTTGTAATGTTATCTAACTTATTTAAATAACATTACAAATAATATTATTGAACAAAATATCCTAATAAATTGTTCCATCTCATATGCAACTTGTTTAGAAAACCCATTTTCTAAATTGGTGTAAATATTTAATTGTATGATCATATCATCAATTAAATATTAATTGGTGTTTGCTAAGCTTGTTATTGGGTATAACCCGACTTGGATCATAACGTACTAACCACATCAATATTCTAAGTGTCTTGGGCACACAGAATCCTACACTTTCACCACCGCCATTTTCTCCAACATTTAAAGCTCCTACATCTGAGTTTTGTGCCTCTAAGCTGGAATTTGAAGGCACCACAAAAGTATCAGTAGGATTTGTCATTGATGTACTGGTAGAAGCTTCATTTGCAGGATTGGTTACCACCGGAGCTGAAGATGTGTAGCTTGAAGGTCTTCTTAGCTCAAATCTTGGGTTAGGATCACCTGTAGGTAGTATATTTATGGACCTTGAAACATGCTCATAAGATTTGTTAAAACAGTTGGTAACTAAATCAAGATCAAATAGCCAATCCGGACCAGAACCTTTCACACTGGGAGTGTGCCCATTGAAAGTTACATTGGTTGACTCCTCAACTACTCTAGTTCTGAGATTGTATACCCTATAAGCTTTAGCTTGAGAAAAGTATCCAATGAAGTGTCCATCTTCTGATATCTCGGCAAACTTGGCAATTTGATTTTTGGTATTCAAGATGGTGCAAGGACATCCAAATGACCTGAGAAAACCAATGAAAGGTTTTCTCTTCTGCCAAAGTTCATAAGAAGTCTTACCATGTGTCTTGACCACTAAAACTCTGTTTTGCACATAGCAGGCAGTGTTCACTGCCTCTGCCCAGAAGGCGATGGGCAGTTTAGTGTCAGACAACATAGTTCTTGCAGCTTCATTTAGTAACCTGTTTCTCCTCTCAGCAACACCATTTTGCTGAGGAGTCCTGGGAGCACTATATTGTCTTGTAATACCTTTTTCATCACAAAATATATTAAGGATTTGATTCTTAAATTCAGTTCCTTGATCACATCTTATGGTTTTGACCTTGTGATCACATTGATTCTCAATCTTTAAAATGAAATTCTTTAGAATGCAGGGGTCTCATCCTTAGTTCTAAGAAAGAAGACCCAAGTGAATCTAGTAAAGTCATCTGTGATCACCAAACAATAAGAGGTCCTTCCTAGACTCATTACACTGGTGGGGCTGAAAAGAGTCATATGTAATAAGTGTAGAGGATTAATGATGGAATTTCTTTCCATAGGCTTGTGAGATACCTTGTGTTGCTTCCCCTTCAGGCATGCAACACAGTGGTCATCACTTGTAAACTCTTTGGTATTCCAATTACCAAATCATTCTTAATTAATTTATTCATGTTTTTAAAGTTTACAATGCACATTTTGTTATGCCAGAGGAAATACTCATCATTATTTGCTTTAGATAGAAAGCATGAAACTTCTCCTGAGGGAGATGTTTCTTGCAAATCCATCTTGTACATGTTTCTTTTCCTGGGGACTTTGAGCAGGATGTGCTCATGAGGAATGACCACCTCGGGCCTAAGAAAAATGCACTCATGCTCAGTATAGAGCATGTTATGACTCTGATCACAAAATTGGGATACACTCAAAAGATTATACCCAAGCTCCTTGACAAAGTTTACCTTCTTAATGATGAGCTTACCATTTGTGACATTGCCCCTTCCTATAATGTAACCTCCTGCATCCCCTCTTAAAGCAACTGGTCCTCCATCAATTTTTTAAACTTTTAGAGTAGTGACCTATTGCCTGTCATGTGCCTGGAACAGCCACTGTCAATGATCCATACAATTCTGTTTGTCTTGAGCTGCACCTACACAAAAGAGATGGTTAGTTACATTTGGAAACCCAAGCCTCATTGGTCTTGGGACCATCAAAAGAAGTTGAAGACAATACAATAGTAATTGATCCTATAGTCATGCTAGAAGGATCATTTGCTAATGTTGATGAAGAACTTTTAGCCACTTGGTCTTTCTTTGACTTCCACACCACCTTTGGAATCTTAGACTTGACCTTAAATACTTCGGAAGTTTTGTTGACTTCAGAAGTTTTGATGACCGGACCTTTAGAAGATCTTGCTAACACTGCAGCAGGCTTCAGTGCTTTAGAAGTATTCATTTCTTCTGAGACCAAATTTTCTTCTGAAGGCAAGTTTCCACTTGTCTTCTTTTTCATTTTGGAGCTTTCGAAGGAAAGAGATTTTCCTTCCGAAGCTTGCTTCTTCTTCTCCAAACTCTTACAAGTTTCTTTTTTGGTCATGTGGAGAGTACTCTTTGCAATGTAAACACAATCCTTAGCAAGACGAGAGGTACTTCCACACATGACACAGTCCATTTTCTTCCTTCTAGAAGTTTTCCTTTGTGAACAAGGCTAAACTTGATCACTTTCCTTCTCCATCTTCATCTTTGCAGATGCTATGGAAATTCTTGTGGGGATAGTACTACCTTTGGAGTTGGATGGTTCAGGTTGTACAGCAGTGGTGCACAACTGATCAGCCTTCTTCTTGGTGATGGGATGATTTGGACATGAACCAGAAATGTTGTTGATGGAGTTCAAGTTGGTGTCTTCAGTATTCACCTCCTCAAATCCTGCAGAGATGAAGACTTGTTTCTGTGTAGAATTGAAGGTGGCCTTAATCTCTTGAGCCTTCTTGGACTTTCTTTTGGACTTCCTGATCAAGTTCTTTTTCCTGGACTTGGTCATCCTAATAGCTTTGCTCTCCTTAGAGGGATGGTGACCCTTCTTAAAATGCTCTTCTTCACTCTTCTCAGAGCCATTCTTCACCATCTCCTCTTCATCCTCTTCAGTCAAAGGGTCTATGAGGGGAAGCTCATCTTCACAATTTCCACACCTAGGAGATCTTATAGACAAGATTGTGTGTGGAGGAGCTATCTCACAAGATCCCAGTTCCTGCTTATTTTGATAACAAACTTTTTCATGTAAGGATGAGGATATTATGTTCTTGAAGGTCTCTTCTTCAAGAACACATTCTTCTGCATTTGCTTTGCTGATCACAAGCTCAACCTGACATTCAGTTAACTTAGTAATGAGGTCTTTGATCTGAGTCCTGTAGTTTGTGTGCTTATGTTTAAGAGTTGAAATGGTTTTCTCTAAGTCCTCTATTTTTAGTTTATAATCACTTTTTGCTCTCTTAAAATCAGCTTTTAAGATATTTAAGGACTCAAGATCAGATCTCATTTCTAAGTTATAGGATGTATCTATTAACTTTAGCAATACATTCAGAAGTACAAAGATGTTCCACTACCTTGGCTTCATCGTGGTCTCCCATGAGTGTTTGGTTTGAAGATGCATCTTCTACCTGAAAGCTCCAGTCAAAGCCTTCTTCTTCAAGATGAACTGCAGCTTGTTGATTTAGCTTCTAATTCTGGAAGGCTTTCTCAATGTCGTTTGGTCTGGCTTTTGTTTGGCCACCCTTTGTCCTTGGTGCCTTACACTCCCTTGCAAAGTGTCCCATCTGGTTAAAGTTGTAGCACTTTACTTTGCTTTTATCCATCCCAAACTTTCCACTGGCTGCATTGCTTGGAAACTTCCTCCCTGTCCTCTTGTAGAACTTCTTGGCTCTGTGAGTGAGAAGAGCCATCTGCTGAACAAGCAAAAATTAGGTCTCAAAACCCAGAATTCAATGACTGAAATCGAAGACTAAAGGTAAGAAGACAGAGAGAGGAGTCACAGGGAAAAATAATTTGTGATGATTTTACCCTTCGTGAACCGAATTCCTTCTCTTACCTTCTCCATGTACTCTAGATCATCTGATGGATACAGTCCAGATCTTCAAGGGTGAAGATAAAGTTGCCTGTGGTTTCATTGGCAGAGATAAAGGCATGAGAAGAACTTTTCTCTTGGAAAGGACTTCCTTGAGTGTAGCTTTCTCTTGGAGTCTCTAGGAAGGTGATGAAAGGGCCCTTTTGTGAGTTGTCAGGGTAGCATATAAGATGATGTTGTGGTTTAATGCTTTCCCTTTCAACCACATGGAGGGCTAAACTCACTTGATTGCTGGAGTTACCAGATGAGTTTTGTATGTTCATATCCATCTGGTAGCCACTAAGAATAACATGCAACTCTATGAGAGTAAGAGTCTTAAGGTTCTCAGTCCTCTTGATAACACAATAATGTGTCCATTGTCTAGGAAGAGAGGACATAAACTTCCTTACAATGTCCTTGTTTTCAAGAGTTACTCCAATATCCATTAGTGTATCCACAATCTCAACATATGTAAGGCCCCGTTGCCCATTGGACCCCACTAGGGGCTGCTGCCCCTAGGACCCCGCTGTCAGAGGCTGCCGCCCCCGAACCCCCGCTGTCTCGTGGCTGGTCGGTGTGTTTTTATGATGACATGTACTTGATATGTTGTATTGTTTACCTGTAAAGTATTATATATTAAAGTGGAAGATGATATTAATGAAAAGTGAAACTTAATGAATGTTACCCCCGGGCCCATTTGATGATGAAAAGTGTTGCAAGCACTATGATCGACTTCTCTTACGTGAGTCTGATGTATGATGATTGATCCGTATTCATGAGCGGGCTATATGCCTTGCAGTGTGGATCAACTATTGGGGGTTAGCTACCATTATGATGTGTACCGACCGGGATCAACATTCGTTGTCGATCAACATGGAGCTCTTGCTTTGTGCAATCTCATTTATAATGAAAATGAAAGATAATGAACATGCCTACTATGATGCAATAAATGTTATGTATTATGATGTGTGCGTGGTCATTATATGAAGGATAAAGTTATATTTTATTATTTAACTAAAACTAGAAATCACTCAGCAAAGCTGACTTTTATGCATAATAGTTGACAGGTAAATGATGCTGCTGAGGATGGCACAAGGTGGGAAGCTACTTGGATAACAGTGCATGGCATTTCTGTTTATAAAATCTTTTATTGTAATTTAATAACAATTATTATGTTTTATTTACAATTGATGGACAAATGTATGAGTACAATATGATTCCCAAGTTTTAAATTAATATCTATTTAATTCCGCTGCAATGTTTTGGTTATTAATAATGATTTTATGTTATGATTAACCAACTGTGAGGTTTCCCGGGAACGGGGCCTTACATATGTTAAGATCGTGGATACTCTAATGGATGTTGGAGTAACTCTTGAAAACAAGGACATTGTAAGGAAGTTTATGTTGGTCATTTAAGTATTTATATAACACATATCCTTATAGAAAAATCAATCTTCCTGTTAAAACCTCATAAAATTTTGGTCATTTAAAAACGTATATTTAGTATGCATAAGAACCTCAAAACAGGGAAAAACTTACAAATAAGGGGTTCTAGAACTCACCTGGATACCGTGAGTAGCTTCTAAACTAAGCTTTCTAGGCTAGGATCAGACTACACAACCTACTGATAAGTCAACACTAAGAGGGGTTAATTCCTGCCTAAATTCGCTGCCAGAAAGGCAGTTTTGCTGGCAGTTTTGCTGGCAGTTTCGCTGACAGTTTCGCTGACGATTTCGCTGCCAGTTTCGCATGGCAGTTTCGCCCAACTTTCGTTGGAATTCCATGGCTGCGAAATTACCTACGAAACTATAGTTTGGCAGAAAACCCACAGTTTCGCAGTTTGAATGTGCAATTTCGCTAGATGCAAAGACAGTTTCGCAGATCGCAAGAAAATTACGAACCAGCCCATTTTTAACCCAAAATCGCAACTTTTTACGTCCAATCTCTTAGTTTATAAACCATGAGGCTATATCTAAGCTTTATACATGTTTTCATACGTAAAAATATGACCTTAATGCGATTCTTTGCAACTTTTCAAAACCCAAAACCTGAGAATCCGGGTTTGATCTACAAAGGGTTTAGAGGTCGATTCTTACCTGGATTTGTTGCTCTTTTCTTATGGTTTGATGCTCCAACACCCAGATCTTCAATCTCTTAACCTTTGAAGCTCCAAATCTTGAGTTTTCTTCACTTTCTCTCTCTACTTTCTCTCTCTACGAATTTGGGAGGCTAGGGTTGAAAATGAGGAAGATGAAGACTGATTTGGTGGGTTAAGGGCTGGTTATGGGCCCTTAATCACTTAGGCTCTTACCCATAAGCCTAATTTAGCCCATAACCCATTTTCTTCCTTTATTAAATACACAATAATTAAGCCCATTATCCTTGATGACTCTTTTTGACTTTTCGGGGTGTTACAACATACCTGAAGTATTGTTGAGTCATGGTTTCACCTACCTTGAAGGTGAAGTTTTCAAACTGCTGCTTTCAAAGATCGCTCTTGTTCTTCTTTGCTCAATGGACCCCTCATACATCAGCTTCAGTGCTTCATATAGTTGCATGGCAGTTTTGCACTTCGTGAAGCCTCTGTAGATGGTGTTTTGAAGAGCAGTTTGAAGGGCTGTCATGGCTTTCTGATCAATCTCTATTCTCTTCCTGTTTGCTTCAGAGTAATCAGCCACAGCCTTTGAAATCATACACCACCAGTAGCAGAAGTGGTGCTTGGTATGTAAAGTCCTTCAACAATAGAGTCCCACATCCTGGAGTCTTGAGACTTGATGAAGCCTTCTATTCTTTAACACCAAGTATCAGAGTCTTCAAGAGTGATCAGTGGAGACTTTGTCATAGTTCTAGATTCCATATCAACTTTGGTAATAGCTGCCATTTGAGTTGTTAAGTATTTTATGTGTGTGAGGGATCTTAAGATGGTGAGATCTTATATCAAGAGCCTGAGATGCTTTGATAACAAATCCAGGATCGGTGAAGGGTATGCACTTACAACACAACAACACAATAAGAAGAGTTCCTTAAAACACTTAACAGATCAAATAGGGAACTAGTTAACTTAAGTGAAAGATTCTAAGAACACAAGTAAGAATGAGACAGAACAAGATAGCAAACAACACAAGTATTTGGTTTTCAAGAATGTTGTATATTGCTTCTCAAGTTCTATTACAAATGTTACCAAGCATACTTAGAAAGTTACAAGTACTTGAGATACATATACTACATCCTACAGGTGACCATACTTTGAAGTCCAGCTGGATACATAAGACTACACAACAAAATCAAATGTAGAGTCAAAAGGAAGATTGCCTTTTGACTAGTGACTATGATATGACATAGCTCACATCCTAATATATTATAAAAAGGATAAAAGTACATAAAGTAGAAAGCACACACTCAAGACCTTAATGTAAAGTTACCAAAAGCATGGACCTTTTCACTAACTCATGTAAGTTGGTGACAAACAGAGTTGCAGCGGAAAGGTGGTCCAGCTTTATGGTAAAGTACATCAGATAGAGACATGTCTCTAAAAGTCTTCGGAAGAAATATGTCTTCACTCTTTGGCTTCGGAAGACTTTGTCTTTGAAGCTTCAGAAGACTTCACTTTTGGCTTCGGAAGATGTTTGTCTTGGCTTCGGAAGATTTTACACTTAGAATATTTCTAATGCATGGTGTAGAACTTCCGAAGCATTTCTACTTCTGTTCTTCAGTGGATGCATGCAGAGAGACTTTGGATGTTTTGGCTGCATCAAACTTATAGGAATCCTTACATGCAAGAAGTTAAAACCATAGTCAAATATCTGGTTTTGAATCTAGAGAACTTGAACGCAACAAGCTGATGCTGCTATATACTCAACTTGTGCTGTTGAAATGGACACATTGGTCTGCTTCTTGCACTGCCAGGAGACCAGTCTGGGACTAAGAAATTGATAACCGCCAGAAGTGGATTTCTTATTGAAGTTTCATCCCCCATAGTCAATGTCAGTGTATTCATAGAGAAGGAAGTCTCCTTCCTTTGGATACCATAATGCAAGAGCAGGTTTACCCTTAAGATATCTTAATATCCTCTTGACAACATTAAATGTGATTCCTTGGGTTCAGCTTGATATCTGGCACACATACAAACACCAAACATAATGTCAGGCCTACTGGCTGTCATATACATAAGTGAACCTATCATAGATTGATAGTGACTTTGATCCACTGATTTGCCTTCTGGATCTTGGCCAATCTTCAGTTTAGTATCAACAAGAGTTCTGATGGACTGACAATCAGCAAAGTGGAATATCTTCAACATTGTTTCCAGGTATTTGGATTGATTGATGAAGATTCCGTCTGCTATTTATTGGACTTGCACTCCTAAGAAGAATGTGAGTTCCCCTATAGCACTCATTTGAAATTTAGAAAGCATTAGCTCTTCAAAATCCTTGCAGAGAAGCTTGTTTGTAGAGCCAAAAATGATATCATCAACATAAATCTGGACCAACAATATGTCTTTTCCTTTTCTTTTTCTGAATAAACTCTGATCAATCTTTCCTCTTTCATACCCATGTTCAAGAAGAAAAGATGATAGAGTCTCATACCACTTCCGTGGGGCTTGATGAAGACCATACAAGGCTTTGTCAAGCTTGTACACCCTGTGTTGGAAATCTGTGACTGAACAATCGTTAGCTAGACTGTCAGCATTCGGTTTATTGTATCCCATACCACTTATAGAATCATAATCATCTTGCACCTCTTTAAGATTCACACCTATCAAACCTGCATGCAGACTATTAGTAGGCTGTTCAAACAAATCAATTTTAGGATGAGGCCTGGGGATTGGTGAATAACATAAAGTAGAAGGAGGTGGAAGTGAATTAAATACAGTTTCACTATAAGATTTATATCCAATCCCATGTTTTACCCGCGCCCCTTGTTGTTTAACAATAAGCTCATCCTTTTTCATATGTGAAAGGGTCCATTTATCAAGTTTTTGTCTGAAGCTGTGTCGTTTCAAATTGAGCTAAGACAACCCTTTCTCTCAGAATATTAATTTCAATGTTACGCTCCAAAATGGTTCTTCATAAAAGATCATTTTCAGCCAATGCTTCATTAAGTTTTTTTGAAAAAGCAATTTCATTTTTCTTTAATTCCTGATTGATTATTTTTAATTCTTTTTCATTTTCCTGCAAAAATTGGTTTGCCTTATACATCCCCAATAATCGGATTTTGCAAGATGAAGAACACATATCTTGAACAGTCTCATAAGGAAGATCCATGATAGTTCTTTCTGCAGCTAAGCTTTTCTCACAGTTGCAAATCCTTGTGATTTTTTGTTGATCCTCTTCTTTGACCTTCAGCATCTCGTCAGCCTCAGATTCTTTCTCTCTTTTATCAGCTTTTCCAGCCTTATCATCATCGGTTCTCACAGACTCTGGTTTACTGTCATTGTCGACTCTTAGAGCTTTAATATTTTCTTCGATTTTAACAGTGGATTCCAAATTAGTTCTCAATAATTTCATCTTTTCAATCAGCTCGGCTTTGTAATCAAGTATGCTTGTTATAGAAGAAACAAGTTCAGTATTAAGCGTGTTGGTTTGATGTGGGAACACGGCTTGCTGAAATTCTTTTCTTTGGATATCCAGCTCGAGAGATTTTAGTCTGTTGATCATATCCATAAGTTTTGTGTCGACATAACCTCTTTCTTGCTTCAGCATTTTAACTTGATAATTCCATGCAGACGGAAGCGAGTCAAGAAGCTTTTGAATCTGTTCATGATTAATGAGATCTGGAACATGCTTTTTTAGATTATTTGCCACCTTTAAGAACGATCAATCAAATCTGTCAAATTTTCTTTCTTCATTACTGCAAAAGAGTCAAACCGGCTATGTGTCGTTGTGAGATTATCTGATTTAAAGTCTTCTGAAGATGACATTTTATTAAAAATTGTGACAATTAAACGCCCCAAAAATAATTTTCCTAAAAAGTTTAGAATAATTCTCCCCCGGGAAAATATATATATATATATATATATATATATATATATATATATATATATATATATATATATATTTTAAATGTCACTCTATACAATCTTAGCAACTGGGGTCAAGCTTAAAAGATTTTTTTTTATAAATCTTTTAAAATCGATGAATATTTCTTTATCGCGTTAAAAAAAATTAATTATTTCTTTGATTTTGAATGAGCCCAACTTTGTTATATTTTTTATGTTTTTAATGAGCCCACACAATAACATGAGCCCAATTGTTTAACAAAGCCCAGCCCAACGAGAAAAACCAATCTTACACAACACAACCCATTAACCACTTCCAAACCCTAACCCTAAAACACTAACACAACACACCAGTCAACACTAAAACACTAACACACACAAAACATAGAGAGAGAGAGAGAGAGAGAGAGATAGAGAGAGATGCGACTGATAGAAAGAACCCTTAGGGTTCCGGTGACATATTTCGGCGAGCCGCCTTTCCGGTGATATATCTCCGGCGACAATCTCCGATAAGTTTTTCATGGATTCCGGCCGTTTCTTCGCTGGAGATTAGCTGTCGGAAGTTAAAACAGCCTTCTGATCCCACAACCCCCATTTGTTGACATTGTCATTGTGATTTCTATGGCGTCTGCGGTTTTAACAAGCAGAATTGGCCTACGATTGATTGATTACAAAATCACTCAACAAACATCATCTTCAATCTTCAAATCACCATCAATGGCTCGTACAAAGCAAACCACGCGAAAATCCACCGGAGGAAAAGCCCCAAGGAAGTTGCTTGCAACAAAGGCCGCACGCAAATCAGCTTCGGCGACCGGAGAAGTCAAAATGCCTGCAGGACCGGTTAAGGGCTTGAACAAATTACAACACAACAACACAATGAGGAGAACAACTAAACTTTGATCAAACAGTGAACTAGATTAACCAATATGATGATACTAAGAACACAAGTAAAGTAAAGAGACAGAACAAGAGAGTTGGGTTTCAAGGAGGCAGTATATTGCTTTCTCAAGTTCTTTTACAAGTGTTACAAAGCATAAAGAAAGATACAAGAACTTGGAATACTTATACTACAACCTACAGCCGGCTATACTTTGAAAGCCAGCTGGATACAATTGACTAGACACTAACAAAATCAATTGTAGGATCAAAAGGCATATCTGCCTTTTGACCTTGTGACTATGACATGCCATAGCTCACATCCTTATATATTACAAAAAGGATAAAGTACATAAAGTAGAAAGTTACAGACTCAAGACCTCAATGTACAGTTACCAAAAGCATGGACCTTTTCACCAACTCATGTAAGTTGGTGACTTTACAGAGATACATCGGAAAGGTGTCTAGCTTTAAGGAAAAGTACATCAGATAAAGCATGTATACTAAAAGTCTTCGGAAGAAATCTGTATTCATAGGTTGAAGCTTCGGAAGACTTTGTCTCTGAAGCTTCGGAAGACTTCATGTTTGGCTTCGGAAGATTTTACACTTAGAGTATTTTCTAGTGTATTGTGTAAAACTTCCGAAGCATTCTTTACTTCAGTACTTAGTGCATGTTGCAGAGAGACATTGGATGTGTTGGTTTGCATCAGACTTAAGGAATCCTTACAAACTCCCCCTAGGCTGATGCTACCAAAACACTTAGAAGATCTTCAGATATTGGTGGTCTTCAGTACAATCATAACCATACCCTTCTTCATTAGATGGTCAGGATCATCAAGACCTTCATAGTATCTTCTCATCTCAAAGAGATCATGCAGAGGTAAGTTGATTATGTCTTGCCAAGAGTAGACATTCTCAACACCTTGATCTCTGATTACATGCCATCTTTCTGGATTGGTAGAGTAAGTCCAGGACAAGATGGGTGTCTCAGTTGTTAGAGGAGCCACTTGCATTGGAGTTGATTGGGCTGCCTCATCATGCACTTCCTCAGGTTGATCTGACTCAGCCTGAGGTGTAGAGGTAGATGACTTAGGCTTCTTCTTCTTTGACTTTGGTTTAGAAGCCATTCTCTTCTTCCTCTTAGATGACTTTAACTGAGAAGACTGGTCTGCAGCACCTTGTTGATCATCATTGTCTTTCTCAGTTGGGTGTTCCTCCCTCACAAGTTCAGAAGGAGAGGGAGTTTGATCCTGCCTTGGATAAGAAGATGAAGTTTGCTAAGGCTGAGCTGGAGGTCCGGGTTGAGGTGTCTCGGGTTGTTCAAACTTAACCTCCACTTCAGGTGGGACTTGACTTGGAAGAGAGTGCAAGTCAATCAGTTCACCACTCTTAATCTTCTGCTTGATCACCCTTATATGTTCATCCATTGTGGATAGAGACATAGGGCCAAGTCTTCTTCCGGAGAATCCATATAGCTTCAAGAAGCTCATCATCCTTTGTCTATCAGCAAACTTCTTCACACTCTTTTGGATGATGGCTCTTGACTTTGCAGCTTCTTCCCTTAGCTTCCTTTTAGTTGTTTTTCTTTCTTTGACTAGCTCAATTCAAGTTGCTTTAGGTACTCAAACTCAATGAAGTCATAGGACAGGGGAAGAAGTGCATCTGCCTGATAGAAGCCTGTGGCACTCAGGTAGTTGATCATCTTGATCATATCTTCTTCTTTGTCTACCTGAGGTTCTTGTGGAGCCACATCCTCCTGTACAGGACTTTCTTGAACTGGAGAGAGGGTGGGAGCATGCTTGTAGAGTCTTTTCTGTCTCCTCTCCTCTTTGAATTGGAGAAGTAGCCTTGCATCCTCTTTCTCTTTCATCTCTCTTGACACTTCCATGTCAGCCAGTTCATTCAATTCTTCTAAGGGGAGGGAGATGATTTCATCAATATCATAGTTCCTGTTCTGTAAATAAGTAATCCTGACTGCCCTCAACTCATCATCTTGAGTATTTGGTCTGGGGGCAGCCCTAATTGCAGCTTGCATAAAGCTTGATGACCCAGAGGAACTTTCTCCCCTTAGCTTCCTTTTCCTCTCTCTCTCTTCCTCCTCAATTTCCTCAGGAGTCATAATCCTTTTCCCTTTGTCACCCACAGACCTTTGTGACTCAGGGTGGATAGAGGCTTGGCCTTCATTGCTTGGTGTAGCTTCCATGCTCTGGTCAGAGAGAGGTTGAGAAACACCTTCACCAGCAGGTGTCTCAGAAGGAGTGTGAACCTCTGCAGCAGTTGTTGATGATGAGACAGGGGTCTCAGGTTCTGCCACTGGGGCTTCAGTCAAGGTTTCCCCTATGAAACTAATCTTAGGGTCCACCTCAACATCCTGTTGACCGATGACATTGCCTGATTGCCTAAGTCTCCTTCTTAGAGTGAACTCTGCAAGGATCCTATCTTGGATTCTTTGAGCCGGTCTGTCAGCTTGTCTTGAGTTGCTTGGATTGACAAGTGGCATGTTGACTAGATCCAATCTTTCATAGAAGTTCAGGCTTTGAAAATAAAAAACTTCTTGTTGCCCTTGAACTCTGTGAAGGATAAGGGCTCTTCTGTCAGCATCATACCTCCACCTTATGATGTAGTTTGAAGTTCCTTGTGGTGGAGATGACACAGCCCTTGGTATACCTTCCTCAAAGAGACTCGTGATGATAGAGTCTATAGAGTCCACATT